>JARHVA010000905.1:3217500-3352500 GCA_037957365.1 Torreya grandis | reverse complement strand
TTATAACAAAATATTCATCTTGAGGTATCTACTATTAAATTAAAAAAACTTAATATAAAAGGATTATCAATTGCACAGAGATCAATATCAATTTTTATTTGATTAATATTACATATAAATTTAATCTAATAAAAAAAGTATGAGACCAACACAAAGGATGATAATAAATCACCCCTAACCTAGCCTATGGCTTAGACCTCACACCCCTACCAAAACTTGAGTAGCCTACATGTCCACTCTTTGAAATTAGGGTTTGATGTAGTTATCCTAAAACTTATGATGGCTTCCTCCACAAGCCATCATCACTAAAATAGGGTTAAAAATCTAAGACCCAATGGATCTAATACATCACTCAAGTGATATTACAAATCTATAGACATTCAATATATGACAAAACTAAAAAATCAAAATGTCCACTCATCTAAAAATACCTAGACAAATAATGTGTGTGTCCTTACCCAAGCATTGTTGCACAATAGTAAAAATAAGAGTCAAATAATGCAAGGAACCTAAATTCCATTGAACTAACAAGATCAAGTCTTAATAATATATATCTTATGTTACTGAGATAATATTTTTTTCTCAAGAAAATATCTCATAGTGATCAAGATTATGATGGAAGAACAAAGCTTACTTACAAAAGAATCAAGAGGGTCACCACCCAAAAATAACTTTACATATTAGCATATCACACAACTAGAACTATAAATAGACATATGAACTAAGAACAATATATCATTCACACAAATACAAGTGCTCCATTGTTTTATTTCTTAGTCAAATGTTCCAATAACACCCTAAATTAGTTAGTTGTATCCTTAAATATAGGTGATCATCCTAAGGGTTAGTTCTCCATACTATGCCTATAGACTTCTAGTTCTTATCATTATCTTGCTAGGATTTAAAATTTGAATGAATTTTTCAAGTAATGCAAACCAAGGACAAAATAATTAAAACACTCTAAAATTCCAACACACATCATGTACAATGTATCAGTTTGCGTCGATACATCCCTTATTGGGGAAATGCATTTTATGGAATAATTATGTTTTCATAGTTCACTTTGAATAAAATTTTGACCAAGAAAAATAAGATAGATTACTTGTCCCTCTAAAATTGAATATATTTGTGACACTCCATCTTGATCTTGAGCTTGAGGGATATAAACTAGTTACCTCATTTTGGAAAAAATATAAGTAGCCAATAACACACCATTCTTAAAGAAGCTTTTTTTGTGTAAGATTATTATGCAGTAATAACTTTAAGAGGATATTTTTGGTGTATAAAAACTATGAAAATATATCTCTAGAGAGCTTCACCCATACATCCAAATTGATCAAATAAAAATACAAAGTCATTAGTGTAAGGAGAGATGTATGGAGGTGCTTATGCTAACACATTGATAAATACTTGGAGTACCAAATCTAGGCACACACATGATTAATTTACTGATCTTGAAGGAGGGATAATTTTGATGTCATTTTCCATGTTTTATTGTCTAAGTCTCTTGAAATCATTGATACATGCCCATCAAGGGCATGGGTTTAACATGTTTATTATCTATGCTTATTATTGGTTTTCTTTACTAACACATGAACTAACTTGATTTATAATCCTAATATACATTTTGGCATGCCCAGTGAGACAACACAACCCAAATACACCAAATTAATGATATTGGACATTTAAAATCCAAGAAAATATCACTTAAAACTTCATTTTTTAGATTTTTTTCCTTAAAACCCCATGCTTTTTACTACTAGTCAAAGATTTCATCCCTGATAATTGACAACTTCACCAAAATTCTTGTGTTTTATTTTCTTGTGTTTTTCAATAATTGACAACTTCAAGCCTACATTTTAGTGACTTCATAGAAAATAGAGACTTTAATGGAAATGATGACTTCAACCTGTAAGCTTCATCCTTTGTGTATCAATAACTTTGATGAAGGATATCGACTCATCGATAAAATTTATAGGTAAATTTACTTTATGAACTCAATGAATTTGGCATTTAATTTTATAAAAATGACTTTGACTAATATAATCAGTAACTTTATTCCTAATAATCGATGACTTCACCAAAATTTGTGTTATATCTATTCTTGTTTTACAAGTAAAATAGTGACTTTTCCCTATCTGGTAATCGATGACTTCACCCTAAGACCAAAACCTAGGAGTTTCAAAGTTCAAAGTTATTTTTTTACTAAAACCTTCATCCTTTATATGTCAACAACTTCGATGAAGGATATTGACTTATCAATAAATTTGCTAGGCAACTTTACTCATGAATTCAATGACTTTGCCATTTCCTTTTAGAAAAATGACTTTGACTAATATAATTGGTAATTTTATGCCTACTAATCTATGACTCACCAAAATCTATGTTATATCTATTCTAATTTTTTAGGTAAAATAGTGACTTTATCCTATCTTGTAATTGATGACTTCACCCTGATACCAAAACCTGAGAGTTTCAAAGTTAAAATTTATTTTTTACTAACCATTTAAAATAATAAACACAAGTGAATACTCTAAAATGTTTTGTATTAAACTAAGACAAAAATAGGAAGTTTTACACACTTTAAAGTCATTCACACTTAGGTTTTTAGTGCTTAAAAATCATTTGTAAAGCAATTTTATTTTTTGTTTTTCAATGTTACAAGTTCAAACACAATGGACCAAATTTCATTCACATTTTTATAAGTTCTTAAAAATAAAAAAAATAAAAAATAGGGCCTTTATTTTTTGCTTTAGAGTTTTGCAAAAGTTCTTAGTTTTATTAATTGTAATAGTTTCTTTTTTAATGGAACATCAAATGTATACTCTCCCCCATTCCCTTTAGGGTACTTGGGTGATCAAAAATACATCATTTTTTCTTGTTTAGTTGAGTCATATAGTGAATAAATGTCAATCATTCTCTCCCCATGCTTTGATTGACATGGGTGATTCATAAATGATGTTAAAGTTCTTCCATTTTTAATTATTTATTATGTGCATTGGTTTGTAATTAGGGGTTCATAACCTTCTCATGGGTTATATAGGAGGGCATTGACCTAGGGTTTCATCTACCAGCATCGTCTAACCCCACTCCATAGTGGGGGAAATAAATTTGATATGATTTTGGATATAAAAGTGGTATAGCATATTACATAACTAGTCCAATGTATTTGTGGAGCTTGCATGATATAGACATAATACTTCACTAAGAAGTTCACAGTTGAAGTCAGTGTGCAAAACAATATACCCTTGTATAATAAGCTAGATGGTGGCCATCCAAATGATGTGATTATTTCCCTCATGTTAGACACACATGTGTACCATCTAGAATGTATCAAAATTTTAGATTTTAGTTAACCCCACTTTCCATGGATCATCCTACCAAATACCAAGCTATTTTTGTGCTCTAAATGTCTTAACATGTATCATTTATTGAGAGATAGATGGGGGCATAAAAAATCTACCTACATCAGATCTTTTTTTATTGTATTAACAATTAATTCCTTTCAAGACTAGTAATTAGTGTAAAATTTTGTGGATGTTTTGCATACCTTTTGTCAGTTACTAAGATAGGTGTGTGTGATTTATTGAGTTCAATAACCATGTCTAATAAATAAAATAGGTCTAAAATTATTTGAAACTAAATTCAAATATCTTTTTCAATTTTTTGATCTAAGGATAAATTGGTTTACACTTGAGTATTTCTTATCACTTGGGTGTGAGTGTTTTACTCTTTGTGTTTTAGTTTCATCACTTAGATTAGATTTTGATTTTGATTTTGATTTTATATCTTTACTTAAATGTGTTTATTATTTTCATATTTTACACATTATAATCCATTTACACATTGAAATGTTATGGTTTTTACATTACTTTTTAATAGTTATCCATTGCTCATAAATGTTACATCTATCATTTAAAACACTATCCTTTATCTCACTTGATACTATTATGCTACGCATTTGGTTTTAAATTCCAATCTTAGGTTTTCTTGCACTAAACTATGCCTTAAGTTCCTAGACCATTTTAATTATTTTTCTATTATGTGTCATTGTGATTCTTATTTTCATCTAAAAAGTTTGAACTTATATTTTATTACATTATCCTACATTCTAATTTCTTGGACCTTTTTGATAGAGACTTGTTAATCTTGAAATGACTAAATAATAGAATAAACTCATATATTGACCAAAACACTCATATTACAAACACCATTTCCTTTTATGGAATGAATACTTTTGAATCATGGGCCACTTTGAGGGAGTTACCTATTTTGAGAAAGGCTCAATTACAAATAACTCTTTGATGATCTACAACATCACATGCCCTTTTATTTATACTATTTCTTACCTACCCCACTCCTCATTCTAATGCATGTGGGATTATTCACTATTATACTATTGCATTATTGCATCCCTATCTAGGTACATTACATTCCATCCCCCTTGAATATGTTTTTCCCTCAAAACATGATAACAAATAGGATGACCAAATGAAGGCAAAACCAAAAATATGTTGAAGACCAGATAGAGGCATGTCCATGCATTTATTTTTGCTTCCACTTCTTCCATTGATGTTAGGATATGAACACGAGCATGAATAGTGTAAATTCAAGCAATATAGAATGATATGGAAGTACATGGAGAGATCTATATGCAATAATCTCAATGGAAGGCATGTTAACTAGGAGGTTATAGTCTAGCATGGAAATTTGAAGCTTGACAATTAGATGCTCAAATTTAGAACAAGGGAACATAAAATAGGATATTAGGAGAGCCAAATAAAGATATTTGGCATCCCTGTTATCATTATTCCTTGATGGAGGTTAATCCTTAGTTCCCTACTTAGGATCTATGATTATTAGTTTGGGTTCATTGAGGGTATGATCAGGAATGGTGGTTGCCTAAATAGACTCTTTGGGTTCCATCTTAGGCTTGTCTAGGGCCTTCTTGAGCACCTCTATTTCTAGCTCAAGTGTTATAGGGTCATGATCTAGTACTTTTACAGTGTAAAGGGGAATTTTTTGGAGACATTTCTAGTTAATGTGATCTTCAATGATCTTAGCTAAGCCAACAAATTCCATCATTATGTGAGGATTTAACATTTCAACCTCATGTTGAATCATCTCATTAAGAGCACTGATGAAGCAACATTAGAAGAAGTCATCAGAGAATCCTAAAATCTAGTTAGTGAGTACTTCAAATGCTACTTGATATTCTTGGATGGTCCCCATTTGACAAAGTTGAGTCAAGGCCACAATGAAACTACATCTAGATAAAATGTCCCCATGATTATAATCAAATGGACATTAGTTTCAACTGAAATTGCATCCTTTAGAATATGACCAATATTTTGATTTTTTTGACACTAACACATGATAAGACTACTAGACAATAAATTATTAGATTAAACTACATTTGATAAAGATATTACATATAATGATTGACACATAAGACTAAACATTAATAATTAAAATGAATGAACATTGAATGACTATATATATACCCATAAAACACATATTATCCATTACCAATAAACTAAATTTTGACACACAATATAAAAATAATAAGGTAATTAATAATGAATTTATATCATATAAGACACTAAAAAAATAAATAATATAAATATGTTAATCTATGACCATCAACTATAGAATAACACTCATATCCCAAAAAGTATCAAACCCCTAAAAGATTTGTCTTAAAAATAATAATTACTATCATGACCTTAGCTATGAAATTAACATATTTAACACTAAGAACAAAATTACTTAAATCATAATATAAACACTAATAAAAAAGAACAAAGGAATATAAACCTAAAATACTAACCTAAACCTGAACTAGATACCATGAAGTGAAGAGAGAAAACCATAATTTATGATGGAATTTATATTTTTCATTGGTAATATGATTAGGTTTTTAATGTTATGTGTAGAATGCAAATAGATCAAGCCATAGCTAATGCAGTCAATCTGAGCTGTAGGAGATCAAATTCATCGATGTAGGTGGTGGATGGTGAGAGATCTCATCATGAAAATAAGGATGAATATTTAGTAAAATTCAAGCTAAAGATGTTGATGGATAAGGAAAGGAAGACATACAAAAGTGATGCCAAATATAAGTGTGTGATTCAGATGAGTTAGAGTTATATCTGCATGTCAAATGAAGCTAAGATTAATACAAATCATGATAAATCATGTCAAAGAACTTGCTAAGCTACATAAATATTGTGAAATGATAAGAAGTGATATATCTTTGTCCCAAAAAATCCATGTCACAATAGATCCATTAAACATAAATATCATAGGTAGAATACTATAGATTTAGAGGTGAGTCAAGAGCGTTGATCTCCCATTTAATAATAACTCAGATGTGGAGTTGTATGGTAAGATTCATAGATCTAGATGAAAGATTAGAATAAGATCATGGAGAGAGCAATAATAATATTATATGAAATGTAGATTGAGACAATATGTGGTAGTTGAGTGAGCTATAGATACCAAGATAAGAGAGTTGACCACCATGGAGATCTACTAATGAAGGTGAAAACCACCATGGAGATAAGCTCAGTAGAAAGGTTTTGATATATAATGAACCAAAATACTACATGAACTAGATGTTATAAAACTATATCAATGATGCATGAATAGACAATATATAAGTAGAGATCTAAACCAAAAAATACACTATCTACAATGAACTATATCTTGATCTTGATAACTAGATTACATAGACCAAATTTGGGTAAATACATATTACACAATTGTATTTTCACATAACAACAAAATGAATACAAAATAACTCCCTAAGATGAAAACATATGCCATAATAACAAGACTAAGATAATGTCAAGATTGTAAATGAAACAAAATATTTTACCATTACTAAGATAATGACTAACAAGCACACCCATGTATAATATAAGCACACATTACAAACAAATACTACAAACTAGAATACTACAATGATTGAAAACTATCTCTATAATCTTAAATTTGAATGCAACCAAAAAATTGGTCTTGGAATGGGATCTGATATGAAATAATAGAGACTTATTACTCTCACAATAATTAAATATCAAAATCAACTCATATATTGACCAAAACACTCATATTAAAAAAAATAATTTCCTTTATGGAAGGAACAACTGTGAATCATAGGCCACTTCAAGGGGTATACCTCCTTTAAGCGAGGATCAATTATAAATAAATATTTGATGATCTACAAAATCACATGCCCCTTTAGTTATACTATTTATTACCTATCCCACTCCTCATTCTAATGCATGTGGGATTATTCATTATTCTACTATTATATTATTGCACCCCTATCTACGTACATTACACATTCAATCTTCTTCTAATTTAATGATAAAAACCAATCATAGTCTCATGGTCATTTTATATGGTACAAATTCATTTTTTACATAGGTTTGTTTGTATTAACCTACACTCTAAGTTTGAATATTGTTCTACCCTCTCTAGTTTATTGATTTTGACTAACCAAGGTTAAGAATTTAGAAGGTTTCATTTCTTCTCATTTTAAGACATTACCTTATCCAAACTAATTCTAAAGATTTTATGGATTATTTTATATTATTTTAAAATTCCAAATTAAACCAAAAATATATTTGAAAATTTGGTCAAAGACTGGATACTATTCCAATCATACAGAGGTATAGTCGTAGTGGGGTCTCTTATGGCTCTAGTTACTTAGAGGAAAATGTTTATGATGGAGAAGAACATTTAGTTATATATAAAAAAATCCCTCCCATGGTGGGATCAAACCAAGATTAATACATTTACAATCAACCAATCTAAGACTAGAACAAGGCTATTTTGAGATTAATAGAATTAGGAGCTAGACTCCCACAAAATTTTTCATGAGAATAATTTCATAACCTCATTCAAATAGAAGACAAAGAGTACAAACTAATCATTAAAAAATAAAAACCTTGTAGTCAAGGTAACAAAACAACCTTTTCCCCTTATAGTAAAGGGAAGGGTACATTAGTAGATTCTTCCCAAATAGGTCATCTTATTGTATCCACTATTCAATAAATATTCAATGCTATAAGGATCATATTTTTACTAACTTGATGATTTCTTTGGTTGTGACCTTGTTTTAAAATGCAACATATATAGAAAAAAATTGGTTACCATAATAATGATAACAAGATTAAGATAAACCAACACATGAAGTAGATTATTTATCTCCTCTAAAACAAGCTATGCCAATGAATTCTTTGCAACAAGTTCCATTGGATATGTAGCATACATTTTTTAATCACTAAGAAATCATTTCTTATGTGTAACATATACTCGATACTTCTCAACAAGTTCCAAATCACTCTAAAAAACAAGCCACTACCAATCCACCACCATAATAAGTCATGGATAATTTACATAATAAAAGGCTAACTTCCTTTAGTTTGTGATAAAAAATTCCATTTACAATCCAACAATGATAACATCTTATTTTAAACCAAAACTAGGTTCCCTAAAACTAGCAACTTCCCTATGGTTCAAAATAACAAATTCCTCATAATCAACATCAAGTACCTAATGGTAAATAATAAACAATTAACTAAGTAAAAAAATTAGGACATAGGGTACACATTCCCATCATGGTCATGAAATGGGATCCATTCCTACCCATTGTTAGTTGTGGAGCCTGATCTTATTGTGTTACACTCATAGTGATGGGGTTTGTAAGGGGGACTTCAGCCCTCTTATGGGGTCCAAGGGGGATGGACCCCTTGGTGGTGGGTCCTATGGATGCATGCCCCAATGAGGGTTTAGGGGTACCACCCTTAAAAGCTACATTTTTATATGTATTTAAGCATTGTGAAATCTATGCCATTCATTATTATGTCATAGATCTAACAGTATAGGTAGAGTGGTTTTCTTTGTTTTCCCACAATGAAAAAAAACCCTAAGACATGTCAAGTGTGGCTCATTGTAATGATGATTTTATTGAAATAGTGGTAGCACTATGAGAGTGACAAGTTTTTTTGATTGAATAATAATGACTGGTTATTTTTTGTGGATGTAACCTACATTGGGTGAACCACATTAAATATTGTGTCTCCTTTCATTGTCTACATATTTATTCTTCTATGTTTATTCCACATTAATTTATTTGTTTAGATTAATATTTCCTATTTAGATATTCAATATTCCCTAACACCCATGTTAACCCTAATAAAACCAATCAATCTATGAAAAATTAGAAAAACTATCTCCTTCTATCATAAAGTACTCCAAATATCCAAGAGTGGAACATAATGAAGTATTTTCAAGGCTTCAAATAGGTAACTAGATAAACAAGTAAAAATTTGATGAGATATTCCCATATATATTTAATGTGAGAATTATTTATGTACCTTTCCTTCCTCATTTTGAGGTATCCAAATTTAATAATATAATAGAAAGGGTGATCCCAGAGTGCATATATAGTCATTTTTTGTTGCAGTCCAAGAGGTATACTTAAATAGTGTGTGTCTTTTGTGCTTATTTACAGATAATTTGGGTGGACAAGCCTTAGAGTGGCTCATCAAATTACCTATATGATCAATAATAAATTTTAATGACTTATCATAAAAAAATTTAACCACTTTTCATATTACATTAAACATGAGTTGATTTTTGTTGACTTATGTAGTTTGAATTAGAGGTAAGGAGAAACCTTTGTGGTGTATCAACAATGGTGGAGAGTATTAGCTAGTAAATTTCAACACAACCTACTAGATAGACAATTAGTTGATATTTTCACACATAAATTTCACCTTGAGATTGCTCATAATCTAAGACTCACTAGTGTCAACACATTCAATAAAATCATTGTTAAGGGCGTACAAATTGAGAAGGCACTTATTACTAAATGCTTGGTAAAATTCATTCCCAAAATCAAACATCAAACCAAGCCAGATAACTATTCATACCAATACCACTGAGAATCCTAAGATCTTCAAAATAAATAATAACATGGTAGGAAATAAGGTTACTGAATAATAATATGTTAAAATGGTACAAGCACCACCTATCTAGAATACACTACCAAATCCACTACTCTTACTATAATGAGTTATTCCATGCATAACATTTACAAGATGTAGGTAATTTAATGACATAAGGGATATTGTTGAGTTAGTGTTCAAGAAATTAGTTTCTACGAACATGATTACTTGGCTTGTGATGAAACCCTTTCCATAAGATTAGCCTAAATCTAATCAGTATAATGAAGATGAATTTTGTGATTTTCATCATGTTCTTGGTCATGTAGTTTAAAGGTGTGTTAAATTGAGGCACATTATTTAAAACTTGTTAGATAATGGATAAATTGAACTATATAATATATCTCCTACTAACACCAATCATGATATGCATATCTATAGGGATCTATTTCCCAAGCATGACAATCAACAATATAGGAGAAATTAAAATCAAAGCCAAGACTACAATAAATAATAGAATCAAGGTTATAATTAGAATCAAAATCAAAATAAAAATTATAATCAAGATCATGACATCCAAACCAATCAAGTTGAATATCATAGTGTTCCATATGATTAAAATAACACTGCAGGGTGTATTAATTATAATCATGTCACTACCATTAAGTTTAAGTCCTATGTAGCATCTAACATCACTCATTAATTTTGTCTCTCTATTTTATGATTACCCTCCCCTTATTTAGGTAACTTTTCACCAAGCTCTAACACTTTTATTTCACCTTAGTTTTTATGGGTTACCATTCTTGGACCTTCTCATTCTTCTAATTACAACTCTCTCCCAACTTGAAATTATGTAGTCACAGCTAGATGTTTGAAATTTATCCTTCATGGCCCTTTGCCTTCTTAAAACACTAATGCTAAACCAAACACTATATCAATCAAAATAAATCCTAAACCAAATATTACTAATTAAGATCAAGCCTACTCATCCCCTTATTGAAAATCAATACAATATTAGTGAAAGATTAAGTAAAACATCTATAAAAAACTTTATTTTGGATATATTTCATACATATAAAGTTTATAGGACTATAATTGATGATTTAGTTAAACAATCCATTATGTTTGATGACAATAACCTTGACCAATTCCAAGCACTTATGGGACATTTGTCTCTAGGACAAAAACATACATTTGACCAGTGAGATCTATCAGCCCTTGGTCCCCTATATAACAATCCCATGTACATAGAATCCATTATTTACCATCATAAAATCAAATGGTTTCTTATAAATAATGGATCTATATTTAATATAGCATCATTGAAACTTCTCAAAACATTATACTATATAGCAGTGGATATGTGGCCATATACTATCATCATCAAGGCTAATGCCAACATAGAAAGAGAATTTGCAGGAACCATTTATTTACCAATCATTTTTGGGCCTGTTATCCATGATACCCTATGCCATGTTATTTATATATAACTACCTTATAATTTTCTTCTTTTTCTTTCTTGGATCCATGAAGTATGACTAGTGTTTTCCACTCTACATCAATGCATCAATTTTCCACATTTTGGTTTAGAGGTCATTATTTAAGATGATTTATAGTTTTATCAATATTGTAAACATCTAGAACCTAGGTATAGAAGTTATACCTATTGTCCTAACACTAAATTTGTAGGCAAGAAAGGTAAGAAGGTGGTTTTTAAACCTCATAAGTCTAGTTATATTGATTTTGGTGACCTTGCTTGTACTTCTATTGATCAATTTCTTTTTATCATGTCTACCCATTTCACTATTAAGGAAAATGTTATTACCATGTACAAAATTAATGATTCATTCCACATTGGAAATTTTCCTTAATATCCTAAGTCTTATGGCCATCCTAAACCTCTAAAAATCTTGTCAAGCCCAACATCATTTAGGAAAATAAGCCTAAACCCACCTTATATTATCCACTCATATTTGTACGATCAAGGAATTTGACATAAAGGGGATATTAGTATCATGTTATTCAATAAATAAAATCAAAACAAACACACTAAAAACTAACACATCTAGCCTAGACACTTAAGGAGATAGGGAACTACTTAAATAACTAACAAGTGAAAGCAAAAACAAGAGATCTTACCTTCCATGAGAGCAAGTTTTTTGAGTTGGCCATGTAATGATGTGTTATAATGTGTGATAAAAAAATATTTTTCAATTAATATACATTTTTACACCTCTTCTTATCACCTTGGTAATGTTGGTTGGCTTTCAATTGGTATGTGAAACACTCTTATAGGCAATTCTGCATTAGTTCTTTGCACTAACAAGCTTGGTTTAGAGGTGTTTTGGCACTTATATTTATATTTTTCATAAATAACTTTAAGCCCAAGGAGGTTAGGTTTATAATTAACCTTTTTTGATTTAGTCTAATCTTGGGTTGAGTAAGGCTAACTCTAGGTTGGGTCAAATATAATCATCAGGGCCATGTGAGAGACATGGGTCAAGAATGATTATCTCCTACCCAATTCTTGATATTTTAAAATTGGATTGAAAACTCATAAAAGATGTTTTGGTTGAATTTATGAATTTTCAAAAATATAAATTCATTAATTCTTCATTATCTACTTGGCCACTTATCAGGAGAGTTGAGGATTAAATTTAATTAATGAATTTAGAAAATAGGATATTATAAAATCTATGAATTTTAGATATTTATGTGATGTCATGATGTCATTAAAACTAGATTTATAAATTTATAAAAATAAAAACTCACTAATTATCCATGGACTTTTCATCTATGAATTTAATTGGTTTTAATCAATTAAGTAATTTTGATCAAGTTTATTTCATTTTATAAATTTATGTAAGGTTATCCATCACCCTTGGTCAAAGACATCAATTTTTTAGGTCACAATTTAACTAGAGATGAATTAGAGAGGTGTTATTATTGTGTACAATATAATAACACAAATAGGCATGCCTTAGCATGATTCTAAGCATTAATGTGTCATGTGCAAACAAAATTAGGACATTCAATGATTCCTTGGCTTAATTTGCATTGTTTACAAGAAATCAATATGATTTATATGTAGACATGGAAGTGGCCAAAAAGGAGTGGCTATAATTTGTACCCAATATGTCACCCAAATATGATCGATCCACCAATTCTAAAGGATATTAGTTATATGGTGATGATTTTTCTAATTATTTTTAGAGTGACAAGTATCTTATACCAAATAAAATCATAGATAACTTGGACTGTATTGAAAGAGGATTAGGACCAAATGCATAAGGAATTATTGAACCTATTTTATCTATTAAACCTATGGGGAATGAAGGTATTAGATTTACACTACCTAAGAGTGAACCCATTCATTTTGAGAGTTATTTCACTTCATTGACCGATTAAAAAAATCCCTATAGTGACATATAATCCCATTATAGTGCATATGATGAGCTAATAGATATCAATTTATTTGATTCTAATTCTATGATGATCATTACAACCCATTATCCACTTATAATTCATCATCCTAACCTAGTCAATTAGGACCATAAAGATTATATTATACTATTGGATTAATTTAATAATGAGGAATCTATTTCCAAGTTTATGGGCCTTCGAGATGGAATTCCAATTGGTGATAAAAAACTAGATTTTGAATTTCATTTGGATCTGGTTGCCTATTTTTGATAGTAAACAAACTACCTTTGTCACGATAAAAGTAAAACATCTAGATCCTTGAGTGAAAACCTCTTTGAGGCACCCTTGGGTTAGGGAAAAACTAAAGATAAAGACAAGTTCATGAGTGAAAACTTGTCTCAAGTGCTCTTATATGGGGAATTTCACATATCCCCTTAGGAAGTGCAAAGACCACCTAATCCAAGCATTACCATTGGTTCTGAGATCACTTATGAAGAAAATCAAGTTTTTTAATGCCTTGCTCAAGATTTTATTGAAGTATTTTTCAACTAGCCATTACCTAGCACAGCTAATTTAAAGTCCTTTTATATGGGAAAAGATTGTGATCAATAAGTAGATGAAGAGGATCCTTTCTCTTCTTTGCCTATTGTTTTTTAGTACAACTCAACTTTATTGGTCAAGAATATTATAGAGGTTAATATTGGTACATATGATGATCCCAAAATTGTTTACCTATGTGCATCTTGTTAGGTGAATATTTTGTCATCAACTAACTGACAAAAAAATCGGTATATCAACCACAGCACAAGGAGATTTATATGACAAAATGTGTAGGTTTACCATATCATAGTGATATAAATCTCTCCTCTCATCAAGCGGAGGTTCCCTATAAACTACTATCTACTAATATAAACTAAAAATAGACTCAAGGGTGAGATAACACCATCCATCTCTCTTTTTTTAGAGATGATGTTCACAAGGACAAGAATAAATCATGGGTAATTGCTAAAGGCATTTCTCTTCTTTTAAAAATGATTTTTAGTAAACCAGAGGATGACTTCCTGGGTAGTAACTAGATCCACAAGAAACCTATGAAAGCACAAAGTCTTTCATTACTTCTCTTACTAATTTAGGATGAAAACATAGTAGAATGAAGTGAATCCCAAAGGCTCCACCTCAACTATAATAGAGTAAAAGATTACAAAGGATAAGGGGAGCTCAAATTCTCTCCAATATCCTTTACACTAAAACATAAAGTACACAGACTAAAGACAATTATGACATCACACAGTCTTCCACAATCATCTTCAGGACACCTTCCAAATTATTTCCACATATTCTACTTATTTGATTAGATGGACAAGATTGTATCTGGGAAAAAGGCATAAGAATGATTTCCTAGATAACACAAGCTATTTCAACACAAAGTCTAAAAGGTCACTTGCTTTCTCATTCACTTGATAAAATATGATTAACAGTCTGAGCTCAAAGTCTTAGGAATGCCTTTCAATTTGGGTAGAGTTTCATTTCTAATAATAGAGAGATTCCTTTTATAAAATGAGATATTACAATATATAGCCTCCAAAAGAAAGACTTGGGTGTTTGTTTTCATAAAATGGCCCATGTTACCTTCAATTCATTGAATGCATTGGAAATTCTATGAAGGGGCCATGCAAGAATAGGTTATCAGACTTAGCTTTTCCATTCTAATTCATCTCAACTATCTCCTCTAAAGCATGGGTTGCTTAGTCTTCTTTGTGATGATTACATGGTTGTCCATTCACCTTTACTGAAAGGGGGAAAAGTAGGCTACACCATTGAATGCTTACACTCTCTAATATCCACCTGGTGGACTGCTCCACCTACTAAGATAACTCTCTTGTAGATATTTCTAGATTATCTATATTTTTCCCTCTTTCCTTCTTACATTTTGTCTCTTCTTGGTGATCTGAGCTCTTAGGCTATCTTCTCACTTTCTACTAGCTCCTTCAGCTCCTTCCTTGGTTGGTCGTTGAGTTTTTTCCTAGGTCTGCATCTTTGAAAATCAATGATTATTTCATTACCCTAAATTTGACGTCCATGGGGACATCACTGGTCACTGGTCACTTAAACCACTTTGAACCTTAAACCTTTCAGAGTTCACCAGTTTAATGGTTCAATGATTCAAAGTGGTTTAATAGTTTGGTGGTTCATAGATTCAATGTTTTTTAATAAGCCATGCTTAATTAGTCTTATTTGTGAGTTTAATGTATTGTTAAACTAATTGTTTGAATCATTTGCTCAAACTATTCTTTTGGAACCTTCTGTTCAAACCTTTTAAACCTTTTGCTTGAACCATCTACTCAAAGATTCTACTCAAACCTTTTGAACCATTTGAACTTTGAACTCATTGAACCTTTGAACCACTTTGAACTCTTTCAGAGTTCAATGGTTCAATAGTTCATTGGTTCAATGGTTCATTCCATATTATTGAACTCTTTTGAACCCTTTAAACTCATTGAACCCTTTGAACTCATTAAACCAGAGTTCAATGGTTCAATGGTTTAATGATTCATTCCAACTCTTTGAACCCTACTGATGAACCAAGACATTGAACCATCCTTGTAATCTTTAGGAAATGCCTAAGTGTTTTGAACTTTTTTCTTTGTGAAAACCTACCTATTGAACCTATGATTTCCTTAGCTAAAAAGGCTTGATTAACTAAAAAACTTGACTGCTTAGAACATTTTTGACAAAGGAAGAGACCATTTTTGGCCTGCAAGACCAAAATGATCAACATGTTGTCCACAAAAATAAGTTATGGATTTTGAGAACAAAGCTATCTCTAGTTGGGGAACTTCCATCGATTATAAAAACAATCAAAGGGATTAGAATCCAAATTCTAAGTGCCTTCATCTATGCCATTGGGCTATAGATTCATGCCATCCAAAAAGATAAATATGACCAAAAATGAAATGAAAAACAAAAAAAAATAAAGACTATACATATGTACACCTGGAGTTATCTGATACTTCAAGGATTGAAGTGCTTGAAATGCTACCCACTATGAGGTAGTGAAAATGGAGTGTAGTCTTGGTATTTTAGTAAGAAATTATTTTTACCATTGAATCGATGAATGGAAAATGGACCTCTCCACAAGGAATCTAATTTCCCATGCATTCATTTTGGTTCTCTTCTCTTGTCCCACAACAAGACTTGATCTCCAATCTGAAAATCATGAATCCTTACTTTTTAGTCAAAGAGATTCTTTAACAGACTTTGATGCACAATAATACGGTCCACCACCATAGTTCCTTGCTCATTTAGCTCAGTCAAGCACATGATCCTCTTGTCAATGGAATTTTCAAATGCTTGATCTTCTACTACCTTCACCAACTTCAGTTCTGGTAGTTCCAGGGTGATTGGTATCTCTACATTCAAACTATATAGAAGTTGAAATGGTGACATACCTATTACTCTTTTGGGTTTAATCCCTTCTACCCATAAAGCATCAAATAATGCTTTATGCTAGGTTCTTTGATTTTTATCTACCAGCTTCTTGATAATGGTCACCAAGTTCATGTTGCTTGATTTTGCTTAACCATTTCCTTGCAGATAATAGTCAAAAGAGTGGGAGAGGATAATCCCATAATAGTAGTAAAACTGGGTAACCTCATGAGAAGAGAAATAGGTTGCATTTTCTGTTACAATCTTGGTTGGGATTCCAAAATGGAAAATAATATTTTATTTAAGAAAATTACATACCACTTTTGAAGTAGCATGCTTGACTGGAATGGCTTCCACCCATTTGGTAAAATAATCTATAACTGTGAGAACATATTCATGTCTACCATGGGTTCATAGTGTCAATAAAATCAATACCCCATTATTGAAATAAATCTTTGATCACCACCAGCTTGAGAGGTAATGTGGCCAACTTAGGTTTACCAATGAACTGTTGACACAGCTCACATCTATGTACCCAAGTGTATTCATCTTGAAATAGACTAGGCCAATAATACTTGGCTCATAGAATCTTATGAGCAGTCAGAGGTGCAGAAAAATATCCTCCACAAACCAAATTGTTGAAAGACTCTAGAAGTTTAATCTATTTCCCTATATCCACACAATAAATGAATACCCCATCAAGGTTTCTCTTGTACAAACCATTTTCCCCCAGGACATAGTTAGTAGCTTTCAATTTAATAGTTCTCTTTTCTTTACCAAATAGGTGGGTAGGACACTCACTATAGGTAAGGAAATGAGTGATATTAGAATACTACTCATCTGTAGTAGTGATAAAGAGAACTGTAGGCATGTCTTTAACCTTTGTTTCTTCATGTCCTGATTCCTCTGGTATGTTATCATCAATTAACTGGAAGAGACCTATTCCCCACATAAGCCTTGTAGGTTTGATAACAAGATCAACCTCTTTAATTTTGGAAATTTAATTGCCCCTTTTGGTACCAAAATCTTATTGAGTTATAATGGACTTCATTATTGTATCAGGCACTAGAACAATAGTATGTGAGTTCAAGATGTAGAAATGGAAATGTTTCACTGTCTTGACCATAGAATAAGCATGCTTCTCCATGTTTGAATATCTTAGGTCATGAGCTTTGAGAGGAAAACTCATGAAAGACATGGGAGATTCCACACCTTCTTTGTTCTACTGAACTGGAATGGCTGAAAGTGTGTGTTTATAAGCATAGCTATATACCATGAAGTCTTTGGTATAATCTGGACAAACTAGGATTGGGGCATGGGAGATAGCTTTCTTGATATCTTCAAATGCTGACTTGCCTTCTTCAATCTAGTGGAAAATATATTTACCTTTCATCATGTCGATCATGTGGCGAGTCTTCTCTGTGAACTCAAGAATGAACTTTCATAGAAAATTCACCTTTCTAAAGAAAGAATGAACTACAGTCTTACTAGCAGGAAGAGTAAGCTCTTGGATGGATTTGACTCTTTTTAAGTCAATCTTTATGCCTTCTCAAGACATAGTGTGACTAAGAAGTTTCCCTTCTATAACCCCAAAAACTAATTTCTTAGGATTAAGGGAAATGACATTTGATCGACATCATTCCATTACTTGTTACAGATGATGCACATGATTAGGACAATGTTTGTAAAATATGATCAAGTCATTAAGATATACCACAATGAAAATCCCCATTTCATCTCTGAAGGTGAGATCCATTTCTCTTTGGAAGGTGGCTCTAACATTAATCAAACCAAAAGGCATTCTATGATATGCAAATGTGCCCCAAGGTGTAGTGAAAGTAATCTTATATTGGTCTGCTTTACCGACTTCCACTTGATTATACCCTAAAAAACCATCTAGCATTGATAACATCTCTGAACTAGTCACTATCTAGAGTACTTGATCCATGATAGGCAGGGGGTAGTTGTCCTTCATAGAGGATTGATTTAGATTCTTTAAATTGACATAGAGGCAAATTTCTCTATTCTTTTTCCTCATGGGAACTATGTTCACAATCCAGGTGGAATGATGGATTGGAAAAATTATCCTTACATTTAACATTTTTTAGATCTTAGAAATAATGGTACCTGATATCCTAGGGTTGTAATACCTTTTTTTTTACTTATGGGGCAATGACCTAGCTTTTAGAGGAATTTCATGCCAAATTTCTTCAGGCCTGAGAGACTTTAGATCAACATAAGATTACACCAAAACATCAATGTAATGGTGAAGTAGAGTAACAAATTTAAGCTTTTCATCAGGAGTGAAACAATTTCCAATGTTGACCATTTTGGGATTATCTTTTGTACTCAAATTTATTTGATCAAAATCCTTGGAAGAACTTGAATCTATGGGTCATTGCTTGACAGACCTATCATGATTATCAAATAATTTCTCCAGAGAAACCAAACCTCTTGGGATTTTTTTCCCTTTGAGTTGAAGGAACTCTTTACCAGCTTTTGAATTTGTTTCTAGAGTTAATTCCTGTAGTGGGCATTCACTAGTTTTAAAACAAAGATTCTAAAAGTTATCCCTCTATTCTAGAAAAGTGATGATTTAGTTGTCACCATTAAATACCTACCAATGGTTGGCATTATCAGGCACACTCAATCGAAAGACTAGTTTGATAGTGTACTTATTCTCTTTGAAATCTTGGTGAGGAACCATGAGGGTTGCATAGATGGCCAATGAATTTGCTTGATCATTAAACTCTCTAGGCACTACAAAAATACTAAAAGCCTCAAAACTTTCAATGCAGTCCCATACAAGATTGTGATAATGTTGCAATCTTTCATTCTTGGTTTTATACAAGTTCCTCACCTGACAAACCACTAGTTCAGCATCTCCTCAGGTGTGAAGAAGCTTGACACCTTTAGCTTGAGCAGCTTTCAATCCAAGAAAAAAGGATTCATACTTAGTGGTGTTGTTAGTGTTACTAAAATAAAAATTGTATGAGTAGGGGAAAATATCTCCCTGAGGAGATATCAAAACAATTATAGCTCCAAAACTAGCAGATGAATTACTGCCATCAAATTCTAAATTCTAGACATCATTAGAATCTGATCTCCTTTTATATTTCTCTTCATTAGGGAGGGAAGATCTTCTTTCATCTGAACTGTGCTCTATAAATTCTTTTGATGTCTTGTCTAAATTTTTTAGATTGTCACCTTCAAAACTTTCATCTAATGAAACATCTTCTATAGATAAAAAGTAGTTACCCATTCCTGAGGATTCAAATAGAATTTGAGATTTAGGGGCTGATATTTGGTTGACAATGTAATTTAACTTCTTCTTAGGAAGTAGCCTTTGCATGATGTTATTTACAGGTATCCTCACCTCAGACAAGTCCATGCTCAATTCTCCACCAACTTCTTTACAAAAATTTCATCCAAGTAGAATGCTATAGGAAGCTGGAATGTTGGCCACCAAGACTATCATTTTAATCTTTTTTTTAGGAAGGCCGTAAATGCAAATTGGGCATATTTGATCTAACCCAATAGTGGCACTTGTTTGTTCTCCATGGAGAAACATCTCCCAAAATTTTTAGTCAAAGTGAGACCGAGAGAGTCTACTACCTTGGTGGGCATGACATTATTTAAAGCTCCATAATCTATTATACAATTGCTTAGCTTGTGATAATTTATCAATAGGGAAACATAGAAAGGTTCTATTTTACTAGGGGCAATAGAAGGAGTAATGACAAGACTATTTCAGGTGGATGTGTTCTTTGGGGAATCATGAGTCACCTTTGGAACATCTTCTCTTGTAGGGATAGTTTTATTCTTGATGCAATAGACCAACCTATCCAACTGCTCAGGGTTGGCTTGTAAGCATTCAAACTCAGACATTTATATCTTGGTCTTCCTACTATGGTCAATTATGTCAAATGATTGAAAAGGACTACGAATAGAGGAATGAATTCCATCATTCTAGGTTTTATTGGGTGTGGTACTAGTCTAAGAAATTGAAGCAGAAGGTGCAAGATTGTTTGAGGTACTTACTTTTTTACTGATCAACGAGTCGTTTGATTGGAAAGGTAGACAAGTCCCTCATTTAATAATTGAAATTACTGGTTAGGATTCTTCCCCTATTTTTCCCTTGTCAGCTTGTTGATTTGACTAGTTCTAGGACTTGGTAAATATAGCGTATAATCCATCAAACACTTCTCCTTTACTTTTATCTTCATCTTAGTAATTCAAGAAACTAATGTTAGAGTCACTAGCTAATTCTTCTTATCCCTCTATGAAGAGATTAGAATCATCTTCTTGATCAAAATTAGGTTGGAAAGGGGAATCATGTTCAGCTTCATGATAACCAACTACTGAGTTAGCTAGTGCTCCTTCAATGGCAAGCTTCCCTTGTGGGGGAGCTAGATGATTGGGTTGCCCTTGATTTCTGGCAGCCTTGTCTTGATATGACTAGTTAGGGAATGTCTTCCTTGGTATATTTTGGTAAGAAGGAAGATTAGACATCCCTTGTGCCATTTGATTTTTTAGAGCCAACAATTTATTTGCTAGCTTTTGCACAATAGGGTCAATGGTGCCTATAGAAAATTTTTTAGAAGATGAAGAAGATTTATTTATGTTAGGATCTCTTCTTATCTGTCCTACCAAGATAAGATCATCTTCAACCTCAGTGTCCAAAATCTAAGCTACAATAAGATCTATATGGCCAACCTGCCTCAATCAAAGACTCACTTCAAGAAGCTAATAAATTATGAAGAAGAATTTAAGATTTTTAGGTGTTACCTGAGTAATTATAGGAATCCTATTCCTCAGCTTATCAAATTTAGCAATGAATTCTTGCATAGGTTCATGAGGATCCTTCTTCATTTGTATAAGCTGAGCTAATAGGGCATGTGCATCTTCTATAGGTTTGAATCTAGCTTAGAACTTGGCCTTGAGAGTTTTCCAATCAGTCATAGTCTGGGCTTGCAGATGATAAAACTAATTTGCTATAGTGCCTTGCAATGTTTCTACAAATAGTCTGACTACTATGTCTTTATATTCAACACCTATCACAACATAGGCTATGTAGAAGGCTGCAATATGCTCATCAAGATGAACTCTCCCATCACCATTAAACTTGGGAAAATTCTTTCTTAAACTATGAGGTAGTTCATGTAAATGGGGAGTTAGATTTAGAGGACCAAAAGTGTTACCCCAAGGGCCTTAAGTTGCCATGATATGATAGTTGAAAGGAGGGATAACAAATATTTATGGGGTATGTATAGACAAATCTCTACTAATAGAGGAAAGAGAAGCTTTTCCTAGTAATGGAGACTTGATGTTTGTAGGAGGAAAAGTCTTGGTTCACTGAAGGTGAGATGGTGGAGGAAATAGATAAAAATTACTTTACTTCACCAACTCAAATATAGGGTCAACAATAACTTGAGTTCTCTAGCTTCATGTGTACAGTGGATCATCTAGAGTGTGAAATGGAAATGGAAAAGAACTGAAATTACTTCAATTTGAATCTTGAGGATTTAAACTACACATTCTTCCATAGTAGAGTTTCTAAAAACTATTGGGTGAATATTTTATCATCAACTAACTGAAAACAAAATGGGTATATCAACCACAACACAAGGAGATTTATATGGTAAAATGTATAGGTTTACCATAGCATAGTGAGATAAATCTCTCCTCTCATCAATGGGAGATTCCCTATAAACTGTGATATACTAATATAAATTAAAAAGAGACTGAAGGGTGAGATAACACCATCCATCTCTCTTTTTTTAGAGTTGATGTTCACAAGGACAAGGAGAAATCTTGGGTAATTACTGAAGGCATTTCTCTGCTTTTAGAAATGATGTTCAGTAAACTAGAGGATGACTTCTTGGGTAGTAACTAGATTCACAAGAAACCTACGAAAGCACAAAGTTTTTCATTTCTTCTCCTATTGATTTAAGATGAAAATATAGTAAAATGAAGTGAATCCCAAAGTCTCCACCTAAACTACAATAGAGTAAAATATTATGAAGGATAAGGGGAGCTCAAAGTCTCTCCAATATCCTTTACACTAAAACATAAAGCCCATAGACTAAAGACAATTACGGCAGCACAAAGTCTTCCACAATCAGCTTCAGGACACCTTCCAGATTATTTCCACTTGTTCTACTTATTTGATTAAATGGACAAGATTTCATTTAGGAAAAAGACATAAAAATGAATTCTTAGATAACACAAGCTATTTTAGCATACAGTTTGAAAGGTCACTTGATTTCTCATTCACTTAATAAAATACAATTAACAGTCTGAGCTCAAAGTCTCAAGAATGGCTTTCAATTTGGGTAGAGTTTCATTTCTAATAACAAGGAGATCCCTTTTACAAAATGAGAGATTAAAATATATAGCCTCTAAAAGAAAGACTTGGGTGCTTGTTTTCACAAAATGGCCCATGTTGCCTTCAATGCATTTAATGCATTGGAAATTCTATAAAGGGGCCATGCTAGAACAAGTTATTAGCCTTAACATTGGCATTATAATTCATCTCAACTATCTCCTCCAAAGCATGGGTTGTTTGGTCTTATTTATGATGCTTACATAGCTGTCCATTCACCTTTACTCAAAGGGGGAAAAGCAGGGTGTGCCATTGAATGCTTGCACTCTCTAATATCCAATTGGTGGACTACTCCACCTACTGGAATAACTCTCCTAAAAATATTTATAGATTCTATAAATCATTCCCTCTTTCCTTATTACATTTTTTCTCTTCTTGGTGATCTGAGCTCTTAGGCTATCTTCTCCCTTTGTGTTGGCTTCTTCAGCTCCTTCCTTGGCTGGTCATTGAGTTTGTTCTCAGGTTTGCATCTTTGAAAATCAATGATTATTTCATTACCCTAAATTTGATGTCCATGGGAACGTCACTGGTCACTAGTCACTTGAACCACTTTGAACCTTAAACCTTTTAGCATTCAATGGTTTAATGGTTCAATGGTTCAAGGTGGTTCAACGATTTGGCAGTTCAACGGTTCCATGTTTTACAAAGAGCCACACTTAGTCTTCTTTATGAGTTAAATGTATCATTAAACTAATTGTTTGAACCATCCACTTGAACTATTCTTCTAAAACCTTCCACTTGCACCTTTTGAACCTTTCCCTTGAACCATCCACTCAAAGCTTCCACTTGAACCTTTTGAACCATTTGAACTTGAACTCATTGAACCTTTGAACCGCTTTGAACTCTTTTAGAGTTAAATGGTTTATTGGTTCGACAGTTCATTCCATATTATTAAACTCTTTTGAACCCTTTGAACTTGTTAAACCAGAGTTCAATGGTTCAATGGTTCAATGACTCATTCCAACTCTTTGAACCCTGCCAATGAACCTTTTGATTGAACCAAGGCGTTGAACCATCCTTGTAATCTTTAGGAAATGCCTAAGTGTTTTGAACTTGTTTCTTTGTGAAAGCCCACCTATTGAACCTATGATTTCCTTAGCTAAAAAGGCTTGATTAACTAAAAAAAATGATTGCTCAAAACATTTTTGATAAAGGAGAAGACCATTTTTGGCCTGTAGGACCAAAATGATCAGCATTTTGTCCACAAAAACAAGTGATGGATTTTGGAAACAACACATCCCTCACTAATGAGGATCTCAAATTAATTATTACCATTATAAAATATCTTATTGATATATTTTTATGGTATTACTTAGAAATGTTTATTCTTGACCCTTAATTAATGGTACATCACCTAATTTTTCATGGAGATTCCAAACCAGTCAAGCATAAATTATGAAAAATTGCATCCACACATAGCCATCTTTATCAAAACATAGCTATAAATGTTACTAGATGTAGGTTTCATTCAACCACTTGATTATTTTGAGTAGATCTCTAACATTATCCCAATTATCAGAAATCCACATGGCATACACCTATGTATTGATTTTAGAGACATCAACAAGGAATGTCCTAAATATGATTTCCCTCTACTAACATTGACATGATAGTTGATTTAGTAGTAATCTATGAAATATTTTCCTTCATAAAATAGATTCTATATATATAACCAGATTAAGAATACACCATAAGACTAGTACAAGACTACATTCACCACTCCATGCAGAACATTTTATTATCAATTCATGCCCTTTAGATTAAAAAATACAAGTATAACATATCAATGTGGTATAAATGTCATTTTACTTGACATTATGTATGACATTGTTTAAGACTATGTTGATTATATCTTATCTAAATCAAGAAGGCATGAAAGTCACCCAGATGTTCTCCATATAATATTAAAAAGAATTCATGAGTACAAGGTATATCTCAACCCTATGAAGTGCATCTTTGAAATTACTTCAAGAAAATTTATAGGGTTCATCGTATCACAAATAGATATTGAAGTAGATGCAACTAAGGTAAAGGATATTGTTGAAATGCCTCCTCTATCCAATTTGAAACAACTCAATAACTTTCAAGGTAAAATTCAATCTATCCACTATTTCATATCATAGTTGGCTGATAAGTCTCATTATTTTACACACCTATTAAATAAATGTGTCACATTTAATTGGGATATATATTTTGAATAAGAATTTTCCAAATTGAATACCTACTTTGATAATCTACTAGTTTGACTCCAACAACATGCGGTAAACCATTACTTATATACATTTCATCCATAGAACATGCAATGGGGACATTTTTGGCCTACCATGATAAATAGGGAAAATAACATGCAATATATTCACTCAATCAAACATCAGTAACTTATAAACATAACTATACACCTTTAAAAAAGGCTTGTATTGCAATGTTGTTTACTTCACAAAAGATGTGAAATTACATGTTGAGTAACAAAGCCATTATAATAACCAATATTGATCTGCATAAGTACCTATTATCCAATACCACTCTTACAAGATACATGGATAAATGGGTTATGTTCCTAAGTGAATTTGATGTGAAATACCAAAATTAGAAAGCCATAAAGGGATAAGTCCTATCAGATTAGCTTTCTGAATCACCTTTGTTCAACAGTAAGCCTCTTTAATTTAATTTCCCAAATGAATCAATCATGACCCTGGATGAGATAACTATTAAGCCCAAATAGTGGAATTTATATACTTATGGTACATTCACATCCCTTGGATATGGAGCCACTAAATCTATCATTTTACTCATCACACTTTAAGGGGATCTTATTCCCAAGGTGTTCCACATTAGCTTCCATTATAACAATAACATGGTTGAATATAAATTCCTTATTATAGGAATTTGTCTTTAAATATAGAATTAAATCAAGAAATTGATGGTATATCTATATTATTAGTTAATCGTCAACCAAGACACAAACCAATACTGGACTAGAGGTGAGAATCTTATACTTTACAAGTGTTGGCATGTTGTTGTCACTGATGTCAAAAGGGTGCATCTTGATAAGCTGCATAGTGAATGATCATTGATGTATATGACAAGGTGAGTTTGTATTTTTCAATCATATCACTAAGATTTGCACTGATGTCATTGATTTTGTTGTTGTATTTTGCGAGTTATTATTTTCACAAAGATGTATGATGTTTAAGTGAGAATTAAAGCATGGTTATGAGGCTTTAGGTCTGCATGAGGTCATGAGAGAATGTTCATAAAAATTAGATTATAGTATTGATGTGAGAGAGATATCTAAAGATTTTTATTATTTGATATCATTGAGGTAATCATGTTTGAGTACTAGTTGTTGAGAATAAGTTATCTTGAGAAGCCTAATCTAAACCCTGTGAGAAGGTGTGCATAGTGAATTTGGTGAAGTATAATCTTGTGAAAGGTTGTTTGTAATTTTTCAATCATGTAAATAAAGTTTAGATACTTTTATAAGTGTTTAATTGTCAATTCTCATACTTTAAGTGCTTAATAATCCTAGTCATGGCACTAGTCATAACATGAAGAGACCTTATGAGAAGGTATGAGTATAATGGATTGGTGATATGAGTGCACATAGGAATGAGTGGTTGTATGAATTTGATTGATCATGTATGTGGTTAATTTTATCACTTATAAGAGTTTAATGGTAATCCTATAAGGGTAATACCTTTAGACCAAGTCTGAAACTAGACCACTCCCAAACCAGTCTGGCCTAATGAGGTATCATGATCTAGTGTCAAGGCATGTGAAGGATGTATGGTACTGTTTAATAATGAAATTTGTTGTTTTATTATGTTATTTAGGTTAAGAGTTCATGTAAAGATGCATGAAGGTTAATTTTAAGACCTAATATGATTTATAAGTCAACGTCTTGAGAGTACAGAAGAAAGATTGTGGCCTAATGAGGGGTCATGATCATATTTCAAAGTGTTTTAGATTTTTTAATAATTTTCAAAGGTCATGGATATTTTTTCAAGTGTGTTCATATATATTTAGGTCATAGTATGAAAGACAAGGCATGAAAAGTTGTTTGGAGGTCTTTTGAGTGATCAGAATGAAGGGTTCTCAACCAAAGAAGGATTTTATTATACTCATCATCTTCTCAAACATTTTCACATGAAAATAATATATTCATGGTATGTGGGGAAGTTTAATATCTTAAAATTATAGGCATTAGTTTTTTTATATATGGGTTATACTTTATGAATGATTGTTAAGAGTGAAAACAAGTTTAAACCCTCATAGAACCCCAACAAGGATCCACTATTAAATAAGTTGAATAAAAGTGCCTATAATGGATTGTTATGTATATATAAGTTATTTTAAGTTTCTTTCAACTCTCCCAGGCACCTCCATGTGTGATTGAGTTGTCAAGTGTGTGAGTAAACCCTATAATAATTACAAATTTCTTAGAGATTTATTGTAACAGTCAGAGTTGACCAATTCAAATTATGAAAATGGATGGAGGATGAAGTGTGAAATGTGTATTTTATGTATATTAAGGTTTATATACATTATCAAAGTTTTATGTGTGCAAATTTGGTGTTCCAATTTTACCAATCGCTAACAACACAAATGGTGTAAATAGTGAAAAACCTAAGGAATAGTGAGAAGATGATTAAGAATGTGTTATCATGATATAATGATGAAAAAAAATGAATGGACATGTTTTTTGGTATTTTTATGTCATTTTATATCTTGTTATAAATATTGGAATTCAATTAAAGTGGTAAAAATGATGAAACCAAAATGGCTTGTCTAGATTAGTGAGGACTATGTGTAGTGAGGTCAACAAAGCAATCTATAAAACCAATAGTTTCTACTAGAAAATATGATGTTTATATTTTAATATGGTATATATATGTAATATGATCATATAATTACATAATAATTCTTTTAAATTGGTCATATATGTGTTGAATTTTAATGTCACTATGACTGTGTTTTAATGTAAATTGACAGTTCTGAATAAGCAAGATGCAGTGATGAGATTGAGGCTCTATGTCATAATTTTAAGTATATAATGCATATTGTATTGTTTTTTGTGACTTTAAATTCCTCTTAATTCTCTCTGAAATATTTAAATCTAGTGAAATAGGTTGAAACATTGAAGTCAAAATGGCTTGTCTAGTTCAAGCAAGACTATTTGAGATAAGGTCATGAGATTGGTTTGCAAGACCACTGGTTGATATTAGATATTATGGTTTTTATGATTGAGATTATTTTCAATATTATATATAATATTTTAAATTAATAATAATAATTTAAAGTGTCCTTTCATATACTAGATGTCAAGTAGTTTCATGACTATATCTTAATAGTCCTAGCAGTTATGAGTGAACATGCTTAAGAGATGAGTTTAAGCCTTTTTTCCATAATTTAAAGTGTTTCAAGAATATGGTTATGACCATTAGGTCATATATAATCTATATATACACTTTTTTGATCAATTTTTATGTCTTAATTGAGTTTAATCTTTAGTATTGAAAGGTATATTTTTTGTGTACACAAGCCTAATAGGACTGAGTACTAATGAGGGGTTTCAAATAGTGATTTATTGTAAACTATATTTTTAAACATAGAATACATTAGTGTGGGAATATTTTAGTGGTATATAAAGTTTTCCTTCTAGGTGTTTATTTTTAAATTCTTCCAAGGAATGGAAAGTATAACATGTTATAAAGTAGACCTAATGGAATTAGGTCTCCATGAGACCTAAAAGTGAAATGAGGTATAATAGAGTTGTGATAGACTAAAAAGGACTAAATATTAATTTTACTAATGTTTTTGAGATGTATTAAGACCTATTACATGGAATAACTAATAGGTTAAATGTGAGTATCTAACTAAGTGGCATATGAACAATAAATGGTATTTATACAAGGTAGTTTTAGTTTTATTAGATTGTTGAATAGAAGGAGGTATTTTAGACCATAAAATATTTGGAGGATATATAACTAATATTTTAATGTGTGTTTTCATATGAATATCAAGGTCATATGACCTAATCAGTCTTGAAGAGACCTAGTTGAGTGAAGAAGCCTAAAAAGCAATTTGAGAGGGATAAAAGAGTAAGAAAAGATAAATAAGGTGATAATCATCTATTGTGTGAGAAACAATGTTATATATAGGTGATCAAAAAATTTAAGTGGCTAAGTTGGTGCTTAGTCATCTAGGGGGTTGGTGTCTCCTTTCAGGTTGGTGCTTGTTAAAGCCTCATTGAGTGAGTGCTTGACTAGTTGGGTTTGGCACTCTATGTGGAGCTTATGCTTCACTAAATATTTGTTTTTGTCTTTTATTACTGTATTCCATATATATATATATATATATATATATATATATATATATATATATATATATATATATAAATGGGTTTTCTTCTACTTGAGGGTTACTCACATATTTAATGTGTTACCATGTTTCATGATCTTGTATGGTTACATATGCTTTCCTAGATGTTCATGTTTGTATGAATGGTTCATGTATGTTTAATTGGAATTTAATATATGTTTTTAAGAAAATAATTCACACCCCCGCCCCTCTTAGTGATTGTTCTTAAAACATTTGGTATCAAATCTTGGTACCTTAAAGAAGGCCTTATATCTTAAAGGAGAGCCTAGAAGCAAGAATGGCTAGTAGTCAATCAAAAGGATGTTTCTCTACTAGTAAGGATCCATTATTCAATGTGAATAATTATGAATTTTAGAGCATTATAATGAGTACATATCTAATTTCAATGGGACATAACATATGGTAGACATTTATGGATGGATACACTCCACCTCCTACACCACCAATTGATGCAATAGGGAAGAAGAAAATTGAATGCAATTTCAAGGTAATGAATGACATTCTATGTGGCTTATAAAAGGTAGTGTTTTTTAAGGTGATGCATTGTGAGTTAGTGAAGGTGATATGGGATAATTGGAAGACTATCTATGAAAGAGACACCAAGGTAGAGATGGCTAAATTTTAGACTCACAAAAGGTAGTTTGAAAGTTTAAGTATGAAGGAAGATGAGATAATTACATCCTACATTTTAAGGGTTGATGAAGTTATCAATGTCATCATAGGTCTCAGGGAAGAAGTGAGAGAGTCTATAGTTGTAAAAAAAATATTGAGATCCATGACTTCTAAATTTGATTCAAAGGTGTCTTTATTATAATAAATATAATACCTAGACACACTTTAGACTAATGGGCTTCATGGCATCTTAACTACCTATGAGATGAGAATAAATTAAGGAAGACCTCCTAAGAAAGAAGCATCATTCAAAGTTGAAAGGAAGTCAAAATATAAGAAGGTGAAGGATGAGGTATGTTTAGATATTGATGATGCTAAACTAATAACCATGTTTTTTATGAAATTGAGGTTTGGATCTGGTAAGTACAAGGGTAAGTTGCCTTTCAAATGTTTCAATTATGGTAATATTGGTCACTTTACATCTAAGTGTCCTAACAAGGATAAGATTGAGCATAATGAATAACATGATGAACATCATGGTGATGATAAAAATGTCTATAAGCCTAAAAAAATCAAGAAATATTTTAGGAAGAATGAAGCTAGTAAAGGGTCACTCAAGAATAAGAGAAGTTTCTATACTAAAGAGGATAATATCTCATTTGATGTAAGTGACACAAGTACACCTGATAGTGGCAATGATATTAATTAACATTAATATGACAAAAATGAAAACTTATTTATGTCTATAGAAATATAAAATGAGGTTTTCCCAAAAGGGAAAGGCCTTATGGATGATAAAGAATCAAATGAAGAAGAGGCTAAAGTAAACTGTGAGACAAAATTGGTGAATGTTGTAGATGAATTAAAGTTCCAAAAAAGGAATAATAATAATAATAATAAAATAATATCATTATTTAAGGACTATGAAGAACATATTGATTTTTTTAAGAGAGATTGAGTAACACATCTAAGGAGCAAGATGAGATCATCAATCTGGTTGAAACATAGATGGAGATAGTCACCACTAGCCTAAAGGTTGAGGGAGAATGTACCAGGTATGGAACTAAAATGGAATCCTTAAAATTTGAATTAGATCAAACATATATCAATTTGAATATCTTTATGAAGTTTGAAAAGAGTAATAATATTATATATAACATCTTGAGTAGTCATAAGTCTACAAGTGATAAGACATGTCTTGGTTTCAAAGAAGACCAAAAGGAGGTAGCTCAAGTCAAGGAGAAGGGTAATGAAGATCAGAAGGTCAACATGAAGAGACCAATCAGACAACCTAATGGTATAAGCTATGCTAATTCATTCAATGGTTAATGTTTTACATGTAAATAGTTTGGTCATAGATCAAGAGAGTGTAAAAGACCCTCTAGAAATGAATTTTCATGGGATTGTAAAAGGAATCGCTAGTCAAGAGGTAGGTATGAATGAGGTTGTATGCTATAATTTTCATAATGTGGGACACATTTCAATATTATTTTCCAATAAATTTATTAGACCATAATGTCAAAACAAGAGGTTTAAACCCCCTAGAGTGGAAGAGAGAAGGCAAATGAATGTATGGAAACCAAAGACAATAAATTTAAGTCATGATCAATATATAAGCCCATGTGGATTGTTTAATATGGTAGAGCATACTTTATATGCAAAATTAATTTAGGAATGCCTAGTATCATCTAATATTGTTGATCAAATAGATGATGAAGATGTCAAGCCTAAGGTTCCAATCAAGCCTAAAAGGATCTTAAAGGACATTCTATCTTTTGAGAGCATGGAGATATATGAATCTCCTTAGTTTGTGTTTTTTTAGTTCCCTATGGAAAGGGGTGACTCCATTAGTCTTCATTGAGACACTCTTTAGTTAACATAAGCATGGTGGATGCTTGGTTTGAGGGGGAATATTTAGGTTATTCATAAGCTCCAAGTGTAGTTGTTGACAAGCATATAATAGGTGAGCAAAATTGTTTTATGTTTCTATTAGTTAGAAGTTGAGCATGACTTGTGTTGTAGATGGTTTGATAATTCTATTGATTCATTTGATGAGCTTAAGTTGTGAAGAAAAAGGGGGAGTTACTATTTATTCAATTTATATCAATATTCTGGTAGCTTGGTAAGTAAAATTGAGGTTGAGAGTCCATTCAAAGACTATGCTTGATCTAAGAGGGAGCTTGGTCACTGTAATTTCCTTTGAAATTTCTTAGAGTAGTTACCAAAGAAGCAGAATGAATGGTTCCAAAATTTATAGTGTGTATGACCCTTTGCCATTAATGTCTAAGGGGGATAAAGTTAAAGAAGGGATATTGATTATATTAGCAAAGATGAGTGTGATCAGATTAAAGAATGTTTTACCATCAATGAAAAAGGGGGATTTTTTGGTATGTTGTTGTCATTGATGTCAAAAGGGTACATCTTGAGAAGATTTATAGTGAGTGATCATTGAGTTATGTGACAAGGTGATATTTTAGTTGTCATTGATGTCATTGAGATTATCATTTATGTCATTGAGGTTATTGTTGCATCTTATGAGTTCTGATTATCACAGAGAGGTATGATGGTCAAGTGAGCATTAAAGCATGGTTATGAGGCTCTAGGTCTGTATGAGGTCATGTGACAATGTAGATTAGAAAGATATTGTTGAATTATTGTGATAGTTTTTTACTAATAGTGTTTTTATTTGATATCATTGATTTAATCATGTTTGAGAATAGTTCTTGAGCACAAGGCATGTTTTGAAGCCTAGTCTAGACCCTATGAGAAGGTGTACATAGTGAAGTTGATGAAGTAAGTAATCACAAGCTTGTGAAAGGTTTTTTTTATCATTATTTTATCATGTAAGTGTATATAATTTTATAAGTGTTTCAATTTTAGTTTTTAAGTTTTAAGTGCTTGAGAAGCTTAGTCATGGCACTAGTCATATCATGAAGAGACCCTGTGAGAAGGTATGAGTATAATGGCTTGGTAAGATGATTGCACATAGGCATGAGTGGTTTTATGAGGTTTCTTGACCATGTATATGAGGAATTGTATCACTCATGAGATTATACAGTGAGACTATAGGGGTAAGAGCTTCAGACCAAGTCTACAACTATTCCACTCATAAACCCTACCTAGACTAATGAGGTATCATGATCTAGTGTCAAGGCATCTAAAGGATGTATGGTAATTTTTAATAATGAGAGAGGTTGGTTGAGTATGTGAGTGAGATGTGTCAGTTTAAAAAATTTCACTAAAGTAATTTGGCCCTTGTCAAGTGTAATTATGTCCTTAGCCCAACTTCCATCTCTAAGTGTTCCTTTGGAAGGTCAAGTTGATATAAAAGTTGGCTAAATCATAATCTGGTATTTTCTTGGTGAATGTGTCTTTCCTTTATAATTTTTTGGTATTTTTTCATGAATACAATGTCCAATGGAAATATATATTCAAGCCTTTTTCCTTGGATAAAAGGTCTGAAGACTTATTTTTTGTCAGATATTTTGTCTGCTACAAAAGGTTCAAAGTAATTCAATGTCTTATTTTGCATTTGGTTAAATGTTTAAAAAAAATATATGAAGGGTCATTTATTTTGAACCTTTTTTACATGATATAAAGTATAAAGGGAACTTTCCATTATGAAATTTTACCCACATGAAAATCTTGACAAAAATCCTTTGTTTTAGAAAAGGTGCAAAGTCTTATTTATTTCAGACATTTTGTCTACAATAAAAATTCCAAAGGGCACTTAGCCTTTTGGAATTTTTCCCATGTAAAAAGCCTAAAATATATGTAAGGACTTATTTATTTCAGCCAAAGTGTTTACAAAAAGTTTGAAGGATTATTCCTTTAGGGATTTTGTGCGTGTAAAATTTTTTAAGGTTTATTCCTTTTGGCATTTTTCCCACACAAAAATCTAGAAGGACTAATTCCTTTAGGCATTTTGTCCACTCAAAAATCCCAAAAAATCACTTTGCCCTCACAAAAGGTCCAAAAGGTCATTTTGCCTTTTCAAAATCTTTGAAGGGTCATTTCTTTTAGGTATTTTGCCTTTGAAAATTATCCAAAGGATACCTTCAAAATATCCAAAGGAAATTTTTAATAAGTCCAAAGGGCACTTTTAAGAGATGTAAAGGACCATTTCAAAAGGCTGAAGGGTAATTTTGTAGGACAAGTTCCCTTGACAAAACTTCCAAAGGGTATGCACAAAGGGCCCAAAAGGTATTGTTTAATATCTTGGAGGGTACTTTTAGCAAAGTTGTGGATTAGAAGTACTATTTCTTTTGAGCATTTTTACTGGGCAAAAAGTCTGAAAATTTTTCATTTATATAGGAAAAGGGTAAAGTTAAAATTCTTTAGGAAAAATGTAAAGTTTAATTTTTATGAGTAAATTGTTTTGGAAAAAATGTCCAAAATATTTGTCCTAATGAGGACAAAGGAGTGAAGTCTCAATTATTCTGGAAAAAGTGCAAAAGAGCAATTTCTTTGGAGAAATTATTTCCAACAAAATGTCAAACAATTATTCTAACGAAGGCCAAAATCCTTCAAGGAAATTATATTGAACATTTAGTCTAAGATAATTATCTTGAGAGAATGCCTTAAATAATTGTTATAGGATAATTGTGTCGAATAAAATCCCAAAGCATAAGTGTTGAGTATAAAGGACTACTAAAGACAAAAAAATTGCTAACCAAATTATTATGGAACAAAGTCACTGAAGAAATTTTTGAATTGTATAATGTGATGGTCTCACTAACATCTTTGATTATCATGAAGATGTGAAATTTAAACCACAATAAGTAGCCATTGAGATTCAAAAAATTTAGGACAATTATGAGTGTCAATTTTGGAACTCATGAAGTAGTCATTTATTTTTAAATGGAGGTAGGTCCAATGATATGCATTTACATAGATCAGGATGATTCGATGGTGCATGATCAAATATAAATAATCAAAGGAGACATTAAATAGAAAAAAACACATTTCAAGGTTCTATGATAAATAATGTAATCTTCCATTTGATCCTGGAGGTAGGCTCTTTCTTAAGTTAGTACAGAGCCTTTGTTTATTTTCTTTCTTACTTTTTATTTCTTGTTCTTTGTTTGTATATAACACATGTGCATATTTGTTTAATTTATTTTATGTTGTTCTTTATTTTTTAATAAGTCTTTTCAAGATAGTCATCATCTTGGGTTTCATCTAGTCTCTTAGAAAGTACCTTCTAAGTTGGGAAGGCAAGCTTAAATGGACTATGGGTCTAAAAAGATGAGCTTGATGTTTTTAATTTTAGGGAGACTAGTAAAGATAAATAAATAGACTAATAATTCCCTAAAATATTAAAATTTATTCTAATATAAATTTGATTCTAATAAGGTTTGCATATGTAGGATGAAATTTTGAATTATTGAAGCACAATCATGATTTCACTTAAATAACATTCATTTCCTTGGGTAAATTTTGTGACCAAGGATGATTGCTTGAAGATTAGACACTTGACCAAATCCCAGAACCTGATTGACATGGTTCCCAACCTTTGTCAGAAAGATGAAAATGGTGTATAAAAATAAAAAAATATAAAAATAATATCTTGTTAAAAATTTTAAAAGGAAGTTTTTAAGCAAAAGTGATTCAAGTAATCTCCACTAGGGCTATGGATGTCTAGGTAAAAGTGAAGCAAGGATTTGAATGGATTCCAAGGCATCTCTATCAGGGATATGGATGCCTGGATGGAAATAGAAAAATGCCTAAGCCTTCCCTAAGATAAAATGATATTTTTTAATGAATATTCAAACATGATGTAATTCAATGTCAATTGTTAAAGACATGAAGTCTAGAAATTTCTCTCTAAATATCATGGAAAATAGTAAGTGAAATCAAATAACACACATAACATGACTATGTTTTTATATTTTATCCTAATTTTGCATGTTTGAGGTTTATTTTAAATATGTCTAGGTCTTAATAATAGTGCTTGATCAAGTGGAATGAATAGATTAGTTGTAAGTCTAAACCATAATCTCTAAATTTTAAAACATATTTCTATGGAAATTCGCTTGATCAGGGTGTTACTAGTGTGTTTACACATTGTCTTTTTTTGAAGATCATCCACACCTATTTTGGTTGCCATATTTATGCATGATTTTGGTTTAGATATTATCTTAATTTAATAACATTGGATTTCTGAGTTTCAAATTTTTAGGTTTAATGGAGCCTTCATTGAAAATGGATTATGTCTACCTTTCATGATTTAACATCAATATTGGTCTTTTACTGGATTTTGGTTTATCAAAGGCTAATTTGAGTGCATTTTGATCACCCTTAAATCCTAATTCCAATTACCTTGGCCCATGTCTTTCCATTTGAATTCAAAATTGGTGGGAACATTTTTACATAGGAGCATTTTAAAATGCCATGGACTTAGTTAAATTTTTATACCAAGTCTTGGTTATGTTTATATAAATGACCAAACCCTAGTCTAAAAATTCATGTTTGGTCCCTTTTAGGTCTTGATATCCTTTAGCATATGTTCCTCATGGTTTGAACTAACACATGGTCCTTTTTATTTAGCAAATCCCCATTTTATTTCATGATTAGTCTAAACTTTTGCCTAAGGTCCTAACTCATATTTATTAATATGAATTAAAACCTTGGTCTAAGATTATAGCATAAGTCTTATATTATTTATAAGCTCTGACATAGTTATATTCTTCACTATCCATAGGTACCAATTTTATTTTGACCTAATAGATTACAATCACTAGCCCATGTTTGCTCAAGAAATCAAGATCGTATAGTGCGAGTTCAAAGTCAAAAGGTCAAGCTTGTAGTGCATAATAAGTCTCAATCATTTTCAAGGTGATATAAGTTTCAAGGTAGTTGAGTGGGTTCTTGGATGACTAAGTGGTTGGTTCCTCCTTGCAAGGTGAAATTTACAAAAGTCTAGTTATGTGGGTACTCAACTAGATAGGGGTTATTGCTCCTTATGGGATGGGTTTATCACTAAATATTATTTTTGTTATTATAGGATAATATTCCAATTGTAGGTTCTAGTTTTTTTTCTCCCCCAAGATAGTTTCCCACATATGTCATGTGTTATGTGGTTGATCTTATTTTATCTTCCTTGTTAATTACAATGGTTAGTTTATATGATCCATGATTATATGTGTTGAATGGTTAAGAGTTTTGAATTATAATTGGATTATATTACATCACTTATTCATCCAATCCATCCCAATGATTTTACCTCTAATAATTGGTATAAGAGTAGGTCCTTTGGCAAAATCTTGACAACTTAAAGGTGATCTAAAGTATAATATGGGTAGTCATCAAATGGAAAGAGGATTTTCCACTAAGTAAGCACCGATGTTCAATGGGTCCAATTATGATTTTTTTAATTTTAAGGATTAAAACCTAAATCATGTAATTAAGGTTTGATAATTGTTAATCTATTTTATATGGTTATTCCTCACCCCCTAATCCTCCAACTAGTGCTACAGAGAAGATATTGTATGATAACAATTCTAAGGCAATGAATGCCATCGCTTGTGGTCTTTCAAAGATTGATCTCACCAAGGTAATCCATTGTAAATTTTCCAAAGTGATATGGGATGAATTTAATATCATGTATGAAGGGGATTCAAAGGTCAAGTTGGTGAAGTTACAGACTCACCATCAATAATTTGAATCTCAAGACGAAAGAAGATGATTCAGTAACATCATATCTATAGAGAGTTAATGATATTTTGAACATCATCAAAAGTCTTGGAGAGGAACTTGAAGAAGCTCCGATTTTGAAAAATGTATTAAGGTTATTACCCTCAAGTTTGATTCAAAGGTTTATACCATATAAGAGTATCATGATCTAAAAAAGATGAAGATGGATGAAATCCATGGTTTTCTCATAACCTATGAGATGAGAGTTAATGAAGATAAACCACCAAAGAAAGAAACTACATTTAAAGTAGAAAAGAATCCAAAGAAGAAGTTACAAGGTAAGAAACTCAAGGAGGAGGATAAATCTAATATTGAAAATGATGAACTAACTATTTTATTCACAAGGAAATTGAAAATAGGTTCAAAAAAGTATAAGGGTAAATTACCCTTAAAATGATTCAATTGTGGAGAGGTAGGACACTTTTCCAATAAGTACCCTCTTAAGAATAAGAATAATGATGATGAAGAGCATGGTGAAGGCCAATATGAAGATAAGAATACATTTAGGTCTTATAAGAAAAATAAATGATTTAAGAAGTATAATGAGAAGAAGAAGTCTTTCAAGGACAAAAAGAGTCGCTACACGAATTACAACTCATAAAATGAGAGTGAAGACAGTGACTCAGAGTATGATCATGAAGACAATGGTCCTATTTAAGATTAATCCCTCTTCATTGTAGAAGAATGAATTTTATCATATCAGAAAGATTCTACTTGGATTGATATAGATAACAAAGAAGACAAAGAGAACTATGAGACTAAATTGAGGAATGATCTTGAATAACTAAATATTGATAAGATTAACAAGAATATGAAGTCGAAAATCAAGGAATATGAGGAAAAATTTAGTGTGTTTGAGTCAAGAATGAATGAAGACACTAAGGATCATAGAGGTATAGTCAAACATCTCAGTTATCAATTTGAAATCTTGTTTGCATGCCTAAAAGATAAATAAGATGAGTGTTCAAGGTATGTGATTGAAATTAAGTCATTGATAGTTGAGTTAGATAAGACATATAGTAAGGTGAAGTCATTTTTGAGGTTTTAAAAGAGCTCAAGTAATCTAAACAACATTCTAAATACTCAAATGCATGCTAGCGATATAATTAGACTTGGTTACAAAGAAGAACAAAAGATTACAAATCAAGACAAGGTGAAGACTAATGTGAACAAGGAAAATCAAACCTTTAAGGTTAAAAATTAGCTATGGAATGAAGGTGTTGACAAAATAAGGAAAAATCAAATCTAACAACCAAATTCCATGAGGTATGTAAGTTCCAATGGTTAATGTTACACATGTAATCGATTTGGTCATAGGGATAGAGAGTGTAGAATACCTACTAAGATCTAATGGAATCATCAATCAAATGGCATGAAAATGGTTAAGTGTTACAATTGTTATGATATAACACACATTGCAATATTTTATCCAACTAAAGTAAGGTAAGTTGAGCTTCCTTCAAGAAGAGTGGTTTGCTACAAATATGAAAATATTGGTCGCATTACTAGATTATACAAGTAAAGGTTATCAAGTAAAAAAAAGTTGTTTTAAGCTCTTATAATGCAATGAAGAAGCCTATTTAATGCTTGGAAACTAAAATTATAAATTATGAGTCATGATGAGTCTACAAGTCCAAGTAGTATGTTTGTTATGGTGAAGAATGCCATAGAGGTTGAAGAGTGCCAAGAGAACTCATTATTTTATAATGTTGTGAATGAAGAGACCAAGCTCAAGGAGAATACCAAGGTCCTAGTTGAGGCTAGTTCTGATGTGTGTATGGATTCAAATGAGCATCTTGCTATTATTAAGAAAGTCTAATGTCAATAACATCAATTGTCAATGCTTAGTGATGAAGTTCTTTCTTTAATTTAAAAGGTATGTCATGAATCTATGTTTTCTCTATGTGTTGTCAATTAAATCTTATAAGAAAAGGAGAATGTTGTAGTGGATGAGCAATTTGTTTCTCTTAATCTTAGAAATAAGAAGAAGAACAATCATTCCTATAGCTACAAGAGGATCAAGTAAGTAATAGAGGACATGTGGGCAACTCCTAATTTCATATTGTTCTAGGACATTGTGGTTAGGATGTATCTATCTATGATTCTTAGGAGATATATTTAATTTTGAGAAGAAAGCATGTGTTCTCAAAATGGGTTCAAGGATTTTTTCCCTGAAGGTAAAATGTTGTCAGATTCTGTTGCTCAGATTGGTTAGTTGAATGATGAAGACTAAAGGTAATGTTGATTTGGATTATGAGGAATATGTGTATAAGTTTACTCCATAAGGTTTCATATGATAGTTAATTCAAAGGATTTTGAGCTCAAAATTTGGTTTAGAAGTGTGTATTGGTGACCTTCAGGTGTGAGAGAAGTCTTAAGTGTTGGCATTGACTAGAAGATGGTGAGATGACTAAGTTTCATTTGAAAACATACTATTTTTTTATCATGATGGTTAGGTGACTTCCAAAGAGATTTGAGGTATAAGGATAATTAATAGATTTAAATTTCCAAAATTTTTGTCAAGAGATGATTCCCAGTCATCTACAAGAGTGTGGTGTTTTTCATGGATGAGGATTTATGCAAATGGAGGGCTAATTATCTAGCAGGTTTATGAAGGAGCTATGGTGTAAAAGTAGAGTTGGATTATTATTTTTGTCATGGATGAGGGGGTATATTATCTTACTTTATATATGAAATTTCACATCTTTAAAGTATCTACATAGATATTTATGGGTGTTGCAGTGTTCAGGTAGGGCTATTAGGCCTCTAAGTAAGGCTAGTGAAGAGAAGAGTGTTTCTTTTTCATTTTATACAAATGAAAAAGGTATGGTTTTTCCTAAATGAGTTTTTTATATTTTATATTCATATTTCCTATTTGAATATTGGCTTGTTCATCTTTTGGTGATCATGGAGGTAGCTTGAGAGAAAATGTATCAAGGTAATTATGTTGTTTCTTCATTATTTGTGGTGCTCTAAAGGTTATCAAATGGTTCTTAAGCCCAAGTGACTTACGGGGAGTCCCTCTTAATGTTTTTAAGGTTATTTCAAGTAGTTTATGGTGTTCATGTGTGTTTGGTATTCATAGATCTATTTATGGTCAAGAAGAGTGTTGTGTTTGAAGCATGTTTGAGAAGATAAAGGTAATAATAGGTATGCATAATGTTAGGTGGATTTTATATCATCTCTCAGATGTGGTCATTTTTTATTGTTGGTCTTTGAAGTATTTTTATGTCCTCAATATTAGAAGAAGAGCCCATTTTTTCAATGTTAAAGTGGGAGAAAGTGATTAAAGAGAAGAAATAGTTTAAGCATAATATTTTTTATTGGTGTTGATATGAATAACAAAGGGGGAGATTGTTATATTATTATCAATGATGTCTCCATGGTGGGTAAGGTTGTTTATGTGGTGTTATGTGTGTTAGTATGATAATTAAAAAGTGTGTTTCAATGTGATTAAGTATTATTACATGGTTCTTCAGTATGTGCTTGGATAGGTAGGTTTATGGATGTTATTGATGGTTTCATAATGTTTTAGAGACCTTATGGGTTGTTATGAATGCTTATAAAAGTGAAATGAATTCAGTAGAGTAGGTATATGAATTTCTAGGTTCTCCTAGTCATCTTTGAAGATAAGGCTAAGTGCGTAGATTGATGACATCAAGATTTAGAAATATGGTAGTGTCAAAAGGAAATTGTAACATGGTGGTGTTCAATTTTGTTCCTAGTTTCTATGTTTCATGTTTCATGTCATAAAGTTGTGTGTATCTAAATATATAAGTGTGCAAATTTACTCTCCCAAGAAGATTTCACTAGTTTCCATACATAGCCAAATTTGAAATATCAAGTGACCATTATACAGGGCTGACAAGTATCAAAAACTTACTAAATCACATCAAGGATCAAAGGTGAATGCAGGATTACCAAATGTCTTAACCTCACTCAATCAGATCAAGGATCTAATGGTGAGCGTTCAATCGTGAAGATGGAGATCTAGTAAAAAGTGTGTAATCATTTAAATGGAGATATAATGGCAAGAATGAGGTCAGTAAGTTAAAGGATCTTGAGACCAAACATGATGATGGAATGTATAAAAATCATGGTGTATTGGTAATAGATCAATGGCCCATGTTTGATCTATGTTTAATAGATCAATGGCATACATTTGATCTTGCAGATTAAATATCAATAACACACATTAAAATATGTAGATCGATATAAATGGTGTGAATAGATTAAATAATTCAATAATATCATATTGAAAATAGGGTTTCCAAGTGGAATAAAAGCATTAACTATATGGAGACTAATAATAGGATACACAGAAGGTATGCAGGGTTGTCAAATATCATAATCTTGGAAGCCCATATCAAAGATCAACAAGCATTAAAAGTTAAATATAAGAAAATCCAAAGGAGATATATGGATTTAATTTGATAAACCTTCCAAAGGGAATGATATGAAGACACATGTTTAAATATTTTACACTAAATAATGACTATTGGAATTTGAAAATTGAAATTAACAAAGGAAAACTAGTCTATATTGTTTGATTCATATCTTGAGAATATTTCAAAATTTATTGATGGAGTAAAAAGGAAGTTGTAAAGTACCACAAGGTATATATATAAAAATTGATTATAAGGTTTGAATATCTTTACAATTATAGTTATTAAGCTTTAAAGTTGACTATGTCTCACTTTATTATGTTAAGAACCCAAGAAGGATGTTTGAGTTTGTTTTAATGGTTTATGGATGTTTCTTGGTGAATTTTATTTTGGATAGTGATTTATACTCACTAAGGACCATCTGTATGGTTTTTTGAGGTTTGATTGATCCACATTTAGTATGAATAGATTCTTATAATTTGACTATTTTTTCATTCATGGTGTTCTTGTATACAAGACTAATGTTTGAGTCGATTATGCATATGTAGTGGAGTGTAATGATGGATGTAATCATTTGAAGGTGTCTTGTCGATCATGTGGAGTGAAACTATGAATTTTAAGTGATCTTGTGTTCCTAATTATATTAATGAAATGATAAAGGGGTAAATAGGTCATCATGAAGCCTATAAGGTCTACTAAGGCCTAATTATAAGGTGTAGCTACTTAAGGGTCACCCATGGATGCTATGGTGAACCGATGAGGGTGGTATTTAGTTATTTATTAGTGATAGAAGCCTTAAGGGTTAAGTCATGTCTAATTTTTTACCAAGAAGATGATATTCATGAAGGATCTATAAAAAGTGAAATCAAAGGTAAAGGTTTCTAGAGTTGAAAACTGAAGGATAAAAGAGACTCAGTGTGCCTAGTGGATGCATTGATGAATAGAGAAATTTGAGGGTTGTGTGTATGACATATAGCTAATAATTATGATTTCATAATATTGATCACATAGGTTTGAATATTGATGATAAGAGAAGAGGTCTAGGTTGATCTAAAAGTCTATTTTTGGATGTTTTGAGTGTGAGTAAAAGATAGATGATGTTTGTGTGAGATTGGAAGATGAATTGAGAGGTAGATCAGAGTGTATACTAGGTGTATGACCCCAAGTTCACTATTTTGATGTTTTGGATGTGTAATTTTATTTTTTTGGTGGTTTATGAGTGAATAATCCTAAAGTGTTCCAAAAGGTGGTTTTAGATCCATTACTTGTATATGAGGGTTTGAGTGAGTGTAAAGGGGAAAGAGTGATAACAAAAGATGTCATCATAAATTGAAGATTAAAAACAAGTATTCATGGTGATATAAGTTTTAATGTATTTGAGTGGATGCTTGGTTGCATAGGGGGTTGGTTCCTCCTCGCAAGGTGAAGCTTATAAAAGTTTAGTTGTGTGGATTCTCATCTAGATAGGGGTTATAGCTCTTTGTGGGATGGTTGTCTCAATAAATTTGGTATTTTTATTATAAGATAGTAGTTTAATTTTAGGTTCTAGTGGGTTTTCTCCCCCAAGAGGGTCACATATGTCATGTGTTATATGTCTGATCTTACTTTATCTTCCTTACTCATTAAAATGGCTAGTTTGTATGATTCATGATTGTATGTGTTGAATCTTTAAGGGTTTGATATTGGAATTGGATTATCTTGAATCAATGATTCACCCATAAACCTCAGTGATTGTATGTCTAAAAAAGTTTTGTACAACTCAAGAAGAATTTAATATAAAGTGAGAGAGAATTTATTATGATCATTATAAGTGAACTTTTTAATATTTAGAAATTCATTTTTTTTACCAAATGTCTCACCATGCCATCTCAAACAAGGGAAAAATGTGCATGTCTAATTCTTATCATTATCATGCCAAAATTTCAAATGTAAAACAATTTTGACAATAATGCACAAACTAGGCTAAAATCACTAAAACACTCTAAAATGTCTACACATGTCATGTGTAAGGTGATGATTCTCATTCATGCATCCCTGATTGGGGAATTCATTTTATATAATGTTTATCTTTTCATAATTCACTTAGAGTCAAATTATGGACAAGAAAAATGATGTTTTAGATAATGGAAATTCTCTAATTCATCAACACACATCATGTGTGCATGTTCTAATTCACACATATACTACCCTAATTTGGTTATTACCCTATACAAAATCATCACCTTCCTATAATTCACTTCTATTCAAATTAAAACTAAGTAAATTGGCATTTTTGACCAATCTAATTAAATAAGTGACTAATTTCTAAAGAATTTCAAAAAACTAAGTAAAATCATTTAAGTGAATCAAATCAGATTAGGAGCTTAAGTGACCAATCCATGGAAAGTTATTTAATATATATTATTGGAAATTAATAATTCCAAATATATTATTTATGACATGAACAGGGTGGCATCCATTTAGCATTAATGGATATAAATATCTTTTGGGGTAATTTTAAGCTTGAAATCTAATTTTGATAGAGATTTGAGCTATCCTAGCATAATTCAAGCATAGTTTGAGTTGATAACCACTGTAAAATGTCTAATAAACATCCATGAAGTTAAAAAATATTATAATAATCCTTTCCCCACATGGAAACCAATAAAAATCCAATCTTTTACCTTTGGTAATGCATGAAAATTGCACATACATCTTTGCATATGAGTTGGAGCACCAAAATATCTTCACAAATGATTTATATGCATGTATGTCATATTCAAATCCTTGATTTAAGGCTTTTAATTTATTTCTCACCTCAATATATGCTCCATCCTTATTTTATTTGTAATTTTCTATTAATTTCCTTCACCCATGCCTTGGCATGCTTTAAAAGCTTGAGAAGATCAACCAAGAAGTGGTTATGAAGACCAAAATTTAACTAAGACACTGTATAGCATAAATGCATGGGAGATATTAAAAAAAATATAACCTTAATTTTTTCAAAAATACCTTAACTTTTATAAAAGAGTCTTAAAACATACTAGAAGGTCACAATAAATATTTAATTATTCCAACTAACTTCCTAGACTAAAGGAAAATATCAATATGAACTCAATATTAATTCAATATTACTTTGCTAAGCATATTGGCACTAATGAAAGGATGAAAATTATGATAAAATACCTTATTAACTTAAGCATACTCAATTATAGAAGCAATGTTGACTGAAAAAGGTCAACATTCTTGACGACCTCTGTAAATTTGCTTGCTTGCTAAGCAAAAGACTAGCTGCCTTAATAAACTTACATTGGACATGAATTCCTAAAATTAATTACCAAATATGATTTAAAATGATAAAAAATATTTTACATTCCTCATGAAAAACCAAAACTGAGTAATGAGTCCTCAAATCAATAATAATAATTATGCAAGAGCACCTAGGGGATTGAAAACTACTACAACTAGCAACTAAACATGTGCATAACAGGACTTGGAAGAAAGTGAAATATAAAATTATTATGTACAAGATGGCATTTCACTATAATAACATTTCTTGAGAAATATCCCATTAAATGGGATTGGCAGCTCCTCCCCATTCAATTTTGACAACTGAAAAGCATTATGTGATTTGTAGTTGGAAATGACATAAGGACCACTCCATATTGTGGAAAATTTGGTGTGTTTACCTAGTTTTTCTCTATCCTCACCCCATTTTAGGAAAATATCTCCTTATTTAAAAGTTATTACCACTGCTTTCTTGTGAAAATACCCTTTCACTTGTGTTTGATGAATTTCCATTGTGTGCATGGCTTGGTCTTTTAGTTCCTTTAAGTCCATTAGATATGCATATCTTGCTTCCATGGCTCAATATTCCATCATCTAAAGTTTATTTATGATCTCTAAGGCATTTAATTCAAAGGATATTGGTAATTTCACATCTCTACCATAGATAATCTTATAAGGTGAGTTGTCAATATACCTTTTGGGAGTAATCCTATCATCCCATAAGTCTAATTTCAACTTTGTGTGCCATGCCCTCTGATTCTCCTCCAAATTTATTTTGATGAACTTTAGTAGGTTATTGTTTGTATATTTTATAATTCCATTTCCTTTAGGGTAGTAATTTGAATATGTTCTAAAGTTAATTCCATTTTTTATATCCCATTTAGTTATTTTGGTGCCAAGAAATGCCAAGGCATTATATGATATGATGGTAGAAGGGACTCCAAACCTAGTTGTAATCCCTTCATAAAAATTAATAATATTTGCCTCATTTATTTCTTTCAAATTAATTTCCTTAGTCTACCTAGTAAAGTAATATGCTATAGTTAGTATTCACTTATGTCCCAAACTTGATGGTAGATTGATTGCCCCTATGAAGTCCAATGCCCACTACATAAATGGTTGCTCAACTGAAATGGGGTAAAGAGGGAGGGATGAAAGTTTATCTTTGCCCAAAAATAAGGAACATTTATTGCATTTTTTGATCCATGCATATCAAACTTTGAATATACTAGGCCAAATAGTGTCCCCCTTTCATGATTTTGAGAGTTGTAGTTCTTGGAGCATAATGCCCTCTTGAAAATCCATCATGAAACTCTTCTAGTAATATATCAATCTAATATATATCTACATACCTTGAATAACACCAGTAATGTCTCATTTAAATAATACACCATCAATAAGGACAAAGGGAATAGATTGGCATCTGAAATACCTTCTTTTTATCCTATCTAAACCTTAACGGAACATACCAATATGCAAGTAATGGATCATCTCTTGTGTCCAACTTCTAGGATATGAAGATGCAGCTACATGTGGTTCATCCTGGAGTGTTAGGACAACCTCCTTATTGTTTTATAAATCTGAAGCTAAGTGTTCACATAGCCCCTTACCTTTTATTAGCTTGGTTACCTTGAATTCCACATCATGTTCCATCAATTTTGTAATCCAAACATCCCTCTTCTCATTCAAATCCTTGCTCAACAAGAAATCCTCGATACTTGGGTGAGATACCATAACATGAATTTTGTTGTTTGAAAGCATATGTCTAAAAAAATTTAGACTTATAATAATTTAAAGTACTTGTTTTTCCACAAAAGTATACCTCACTTCATAGTCTTGTAAACCTTGGATAAACAAGGCAATTGTGTTCTCTAACTTTTCATCATTTTATTGGGTCAACATAGTTGAAATAGTCTCCAAACTTGAAAATGCATACAATATAAAATCCTTTGAGAAATCAGGATTTGAAAATTTATTTTATTGCATAATGGATTGCTTGATGGCCTCAAAGCTATTCTTCCCTTTCTTTATCCAGCTGAAATTGTGAATTTTCTTCAACAGGGTTGTTAGTGGCATAAGTAAACTTGAAAAATTAGAAAGGAACCTTCTTGCAAAGTTTATTTTACCCAAAAAAAATTTAGTCCCTTATTGTTTTGAGGCAAAGACAAGGACAAGATGGATTTTACCCTTTCAAGAACAATGGTCAATCTTTGATTTGAAACAACATGGCCCAAGGTATTGCCTTCATAAATTGAAAAAACACATTTTTTTGGGTTGAGAGAGACCTCAAATTGCTTACAAATCTTTAAAATATGCCTAATATGACTCAAATGATCATTAAAAATATTTGAAAACATAGTTATTTCATCTAGATATACCAAAGCTATCTCATTTAGCAAACCTTAAAAGGCCATGTCCATAGCTCTTTGAAATATAGCACCTACATTTGACAATCCAAAGGGCATTATCCTATAAGCACATGTTTTGAATTTAGTGATGAAGGCTATTTTTAATTTTTCTTCCTCTCTTACCAAAATTTAATTATACCCACTATATCCATCAAGAATAAAAAACCACCCAAAACCTACTACCATTTGTAGAATTTGTTCCATAGATGGAAAAGGGTAGTGATCCTTCAATGAAGCCTTGTTCAAATCTATAAAATCCACACAACCTTATTTATCCATTCTTTTTCCTCATAGTCAAAAGGTTTGAAAACCATGAGTAATTATTGATGGCAAACATGATTCTTGACTCAATCAATTTGGTCAATATTTTCTCATCAAAGATTATATCTTTGGATTAATAGACCTTTGCCTTTGTCTTACTAGTTTAACATTAGATTCCATATCTATAGTATGTTGAGCCAAGCTTGGATCAAACCACTTGAATTCACTATATTCCCAATCAAAAACATCAGTGAACTCTTGGTATAACTTAAAAAATTATTCTCTTTCATGTTTTGAACATACCTTTCCAAGTTTGAGAATCTTATCCTTGAAGATGGCAATGCTTTCATAGTTTTATTCCTTTTGTATAAATCCTCACTTTCTCTTTCCTTATTTGGTTATAACTATTGAAGATGATCTCAAGTGTGACAAGTCCTTTGGGTAGTTTTTTTGTCTTCAATTATACAATATGATCTTCATACTATTGTTGTAATTTATTCTAGTTTTTAGAAGAGAATTCAACTTATTCTTAAAGAAAACATGTTATTTGTTTATCATCTTCAAACAATTTCTTAATCAAAACATTATCTAGGATGGAGGGCCTTACTTCTACCTTGATTTGAGATTGACATTTCTCATTTTTTATATCCTTATGAATCTAAAAGTGAGCTCCTATGGCTACAAATGATCATCATGCTTATTTTCCTGTCTTGGGATAACATGTATGTTGAAAGCTTCAAAGTCTTATATGATATCCCACACCCTATGTTTATATTATTTCAATATAAAAAATTTGTCCAATTTCTAACCTCTAACCTGATATATAACCATCTCACTATCACCAAATGCTTGTAGGATTTTTGTTCCTACCTTTATTTCCCATTGGAGACAATGAATGAGTGCCTCATACTCAACTAGATTACAAGTACAACCAAACTAAAATATAATTGAAGAGTAGTACCTTTGATTTCATGGAGAAATAAATATCATTATATCCCCTACTCCATTCTTATTCCTTGAACCATTAAATAATATCTTCCACAATCCTTCACTAGACTTACTTGGCTTGGCAGGAGTTGGTATAGATGTTCCTTCTTCATGAAAACAATAAATTCCTAAACCTTCTTAAATCAGCTTGTAAGTATCATACTCATGGTTTTCAATTGCCCACTCATCAAGGAAAATATTAGGAATGCCTATAAGAAAAGTGGTTGAATCTTGATTACTTGAATGCTTCTTCTCATCAAGTATAGTAAAATTCACATTGGTAATGCTTGGCATGTAAGATTATATATAAAATTTGGAAATATGATCTGATTTTATAGTGACCTTAGTACCATACCATAATTATTTGGTTAATCTTATTATGCCCATCCCTTCATCAAATTACCCTTGGTATCATCCTATGACTCCCGCTCTTCTTCTACATTTCATAATAATAAATAAATTTAGCTTCAAGAAACCTTCTGAGATACATAGACGTATATTTCACATGCTCATATTTAATATAGATGTTATCATAGATTTCACTCCCTATGTTTGTCTCATGTTTCCTTTTTTTATGAATTTTATTTCATTTAGTTTCATTATACTTACATCATTATTTCCTTTTTGGTTCTTTGGTATTTTCACATCATTTTTAGTACCATTATTTCATTTTTAGTTCATTGATTTTATTTCATTTTTCTTTCGACCTTTGTTTCCTTGGTAGTTCTTAGATAATACTTTAATTGTTATTATTTATTACATCTTAATCATTTTTGCCTTAGTATATTTATGATTATTTGACCCTTATTTAACTTTCCCCCTTTCTTGAGGTGACCATTTACCTTCTCCCTTCTTTTAGGATGACTGTTAATTTCCTTGGTACTTATGCTAGATTCCTTGTAGGTTAGTACGAATTCCCTAGTGACATGACTCACATACCATAGCCCCATCCCTTTCAGAGTATTTTTTATCTCCTTGTGATCATATATGAGCATATTCATCATTGTATCACTTATTACATGGAGGGATCTCTCACAATCCCCATATTTTTCTTATTTCCTTTAATTTGAGGCACACATAAGTTAGTTTTGATATTGCACACTTGTGAACAATTTTAGGTATCTTTAGACACCATGGTCTTTACATCTTTTTCTCTAGTGACCAAGTGTAATCTCTCTCATGTGCATCACCTATTTCACTTGTGATTGGTTCTCTAAATTTGTATGGAGGAGGAATAGAAAAAATCTAAAAGAGTTAAAATTCAAATCATAAAATAAACAAAAGATAATGATTAAAAGGCAATTATAAATTCAAAATTCAAAATCACACCAAAAGACATGATTATTCTTTTCACATTTCATATTCTAGTTAAATATTAAAATCCACAATTGGCCTTGTGATAGAGCGAAGTTCCATTGAGGTGTGATAGGCTAGTGGATTGGGTAGGAGGTCTCAGTATATCATATATTTATAGTGCCACCTATTTTCTCATATAAGTACCCAATCTTCTCAGTAGACCAATAACTCTGTAAGGAATCTTGAAGTTCATGGAACATGTTATGGGAAGATATAATCCATTTTAATTTTCATGCATATAGCCTTCATAAGATGATCTATGTACTTCAGTTGTTATCCCAAGTTTTACATTTACTAGTTGGGGTATACTAGTTTTATTGATAGTTTCTATCCTTGCTCACTTGCCTAGTGTGTCTCATTCATGCTAAGGATGTTCACATCACCCATATATCATCACAAAATATTTATTTACATCACATTATTCCCATTATCCCCTTGTTGGATATTGCTTTTAGCTTATCACATTTCCCTTATTACACATTATTGGCTTAGTTTGTGAGTTGCATTATAATACCTCTAATAAGACCAAGTTTTTCTCACAAACATCCCTTCACATATGCTTACCACACCATCTCATTATCATACTATTCATGTCATTAGGTGGTTGTGATTTCTTAATTCACATTTTAAAGCAAACGTTGAGTCTGAAGTAGTCATTCTTTAGAGCTTTTGATTTTTCATTTATCCATCATGTTTTTGTTTAATTTTTATGGAATTCAATTATCTTATGTAGGACATTTGACATGCTTACATGTTTTAATTTATGTTTGAATTGACATGTTTATCTTATATTTTGATTTATATTTTCATTTTTAGTCATTTGTGATTTTTTTGTGTTTGATTTAACATGCTTATCTTACACGAGACTACATTTTACTTATATATCTTTGTTTGATTTTTCCTCACATGGATATTTTATTCACTTGCAATGTTTTTCACATAATTTAGTATGTTATACTTTCATTTTTCATTACATGTTTGGTATTTTGGTTCTAACCTAGCCTTTGGCAATCTCGGCTTGCCAATTTTCCAAATGCTTTAATCAATTCTTTTAGAGTTTATTCATTTCTACTTTGACCATCATGTGTATGTCCACATTGCTTCTATGTATAGCCTTGTATCCCTAAGGTTTATCAAATGTAAGTATTGTGCCCTCTACGATTGAGACTATGATATTTGCATGTAATCATTCAACATAAAGGTAAGTCAAGGTTTGCATATGGTACTTTCATTTACGTTCAATGTTTATTTTTTTACTTCATTTGAATTAGCTCAATTTTTGTGTTGTTATTTTTTTTCTTGAAGCACCATCATGTGTTACAGTATTATGACACATGATGAGCTTCACATGGGGCATATGTATAAACACATTATTTTTTAACTTTATCATTTATTGACACTTTCTCTCCTATATGAACCTATCAAATTTCAATCTCTCTAAGTGCATGTCTTAAAAGGTGCACCAAGAAAGGGGTAGGTAGACCATTGGTGATTCACAATATTGTTGTTTAATTCTATTGTACCTAAACCAACTTAAAATCTCACTTATCTAACTCTCTGGGCAATTTTCCTCTCAATAGACCTTAACTAAGAAAAAACCTTTTTTCCCTATTAGGTCGCCCATGATACAACTAAGTCGACCTAATTTGAGGCTAGATGATAACTTTTTAAAATTGGGTTCTTGCAGGATGACATTATCAATTAAAATTTTGGAAGGGTTAGGACATATCCATTGCTATAAAAACAAATTTGATTTCAATCCAATAGAGAGGAACATTCCCTTTTGCATTATTATAGTTTGCAATTCTGTTACATTTGCATTTGAAGGAGTGATTGCTTAGGGTTTGCCATGGGAAAAATATAGATTGTATTGTAATAAATCTTGTATGCAAGTAAGAATATTTTAGCCTAGATTTGATTTCAACCAGTGTGATCCTTACAAAACCAAAACAATCTCTTGCAAAGCATCATTGGCCAAAAGAGATATTGAGACTCAACAATTCATCCAAAGATAAGTATCTCTAACTTTTATTATTTCATTTGATAGATAGATATTGCACAAAGTAATAGGTTTGAATGTATAACTCCTTGCCTAGATTACTTATACACTTAAACTTAGTGTAGTTATGGGGTTTTTTAGGCTTGTGATCTTCCACCTTAGGTGATCCCTTGTTTATCTTGTTTGTTTTAAATCATCTGCCTTTATGTTATAAGTTTTAATAATACTAGATTAGATTTTGTTTTATGCATTAGAAGACCTATCTAGGGTTATTGCATAATATTATTCACCTAGAAGATTTTGAACCCTCTCCTTTAGTGTTGTGTGATAAGTGTTCCCTTAGCTTTAGTGGATCTAATTTGGTTATACTTCGGATATACAAAGTATTGCAATAAATATTAGTTGATTACATTCTCTGAACTTAGATTTACTAATTAGAATAAATTGTAAATCTATCTTAATTTGTTACATACACCATTCATATCTTACGTAAAACAGAACTTTCTAAATATATCTATAGATGTATGTGAAATCTATAAAAATTAAAATCTTTGCTTTATATTTCCATCTAATTCCTTTACCTACCCATTAAACCTCCACAAAAACAAAACCAACCCAATACATTATCTTAGGAAGATGACCCCTTTTATCAGTATAGATTTTTTTTGTTTTTGTTTACCTTGTCCTTTGTGGATATCAAATTTATACTTCTTTGACATAAAGTCATCCAAAGTTGGTTGCGTATATCATTATTGAACTTGTATGTACTACAATTCAAAAACAAATATGAGAATCGTACACCATTACAAATAAAAGTGTTGAACTCATAAAGCCATTTGATATTAATAATACTTTTGTTTAAATGTTTTCCATAACTTGAGATTAAGCTAAACACTCAAAAAAAAAAAAAAACAAAAAAAAAACAAAAAACAAAAAACAAACAAACAAACAAACTCCTTACCTTCTTTTGGATTTGCTAGAATTATTCTTGCACTCCTAATTCCTTACTTTGCATTGTACTACTTCACTCCCATTGATTGATTTTGTCATTTCATGGATGTTAATATTATTATCTTACTATATATTAAACTAGATGTCTAAATACATTTATCCCTAAACCAACTTGCCTAGATCCACAACAAAAAAGATAGATTAAAATAATAATATGATCTTTGTGGACAAAATTTATAGAACTTAGTATCCATAGACAATCTCTCACCACATAAGCTCAATTTCCAAATATTGTTAACATGAGTGCCCTCTTTGAACATACGTCCATCTTATGGTCAAATATGTCTAAATCGTGAAAATGAAGTATAGTAGTGGTACACCCTAAATTTGGGTGTTCACACTACCACTTAGATATCACATATGAACCTTAAAATTAATTCATTTGAAATTTTAATATTTTTTAGTTTATATTTTTTTGGTTGTCATGTTGAAATAGAAGAAAAGTTATATATAAACTTTCATTAATATATATATTTTTTAATACTTTCATTAATATATATTTTAATAAATATATATATATATATATAAAAGTATTAATATATATATTAATACTTTCATATATATATATATATAAATGAAATGTATTAAAAAAGGTTATTCAATATTTATACATAGTATTAATATGTTATATATTAAGTATCTATTAATTGTGAATTTTATATGTTATAATGTAATTAGCTATTTTATATTATTATGTCAAGAGGTATTTTACAAAATTATTTAGAAAATAGTGATACATTGTAATGTAGTGAATATGTTCACTTTTAATAACCAACATGATAAATTAAAATTCAACCAATAAAAATTATATATTAAAATCTATGTAAAATTCGATATCATAACCATCAATACAAAATATATTCGATAATGAAATATTTAAACGAGGGAGACCTATATAAGAAAGTTAATGGTGAGAAAAAGATAGTGAATCTTGAAAAAATATTTTCAACCATGATTAGCAATGTAGATTTCTGTCACATAAGAGGGGTGTTTCGCGAGAACCTAAAGTTAGAGAATCAATTATTAGACAAACAAGGGAATTTGGATGGCTTGGTGCAAAGTAAGTTTGAGACCCCAAAAAGTGTTGCCTTGTAAATAAAGAGGGGAAATGAAAGATATGAAGATGCACAAGTAATTATTTGACCATGTGAATCATCTTATACATTCTCTCGACAAATACTTCTCTAAATTTTACCATTTTACTATTCCTTTACATAAAAATCTCTCTGCATTAGTTTTTCATTTTTTAATTATAATTATTATACATAAAATATTATGGCCACCGTTTTCTAATTATTATGTTCCTTTAACATAGACATGATGTGAATATATTGTTTCCTATATATTTCCATTGTTGAATATATATATTTTTATATCTCTAACTCTTTTTATATCATTTTAACTCCCAAATTCTCTTCATTTTTTTTTTTTTTTAAGTAAATAACAATATCATTACTCTAAGGCTGCGACGTCTCGAGTCGACCCCCGACGGTCCTTCTTCAATAATCATTGAGTATTTGTTTATTTAAATGAAAAGGTCGTCTCGCGAATTGTGTGATATCTTTTCATGCGATTTTGGCAATGTGTTTTTCGTGTGTAGTAATCGATAACAATGACATACAATTTTTATACCTTTTGATCGTATTTTATAATAAAAAATAAAACTAAACTATAAACCGTAATTTGGACAATTTATACTACCAATCAATTATAAATTTTACACGTCGTTAAATATATCATTATGAAAAGATTTTTCAAAGCTACAGTAAAATGTGTATATATATATATATTTATATTTTTTATTTTTTATTTTTTTGGGGTGATTTTCAACTTAATATTTAATAATTTTAATTTTAAGGTAAATATAAAATTTTAGGTTGTATTTTTGGGAGAAGTTATAAAAAATATATATAATTATTTTTGGAAGTTATATATTTTAAAATATTTGTTTTATGTAAATTTTAAAATAAAATATTTTATATTACTTTTTACAATAATTTTATGTTTTGTTTTAATAAAAATATTGTTATTGTAAATTATCTATTTTTAATATAATAATAAATATATATCTTAAATAAATATATGTAAAAAGTATTGAGAAAAATCATTTTTAATGTATTTATATTATAATATATTTTTTACATAAATAAAATAAAAATATTTAAAATAGTATATGTTAACATTTTTTATATAAATTTATGTAAGAGATATATATATATTACTTAAATAAAAATTAGATAATTTTTAAATAATAATATAACAACTATTTAATATTATTTTCTATTAACACAAACTTATTTATAGGATTTCTTCAAGGATGAACCATAAATAGTTATTGGAAAAAACATCTTTTTTCTTAGCATTTTTTTTTTTTAACTCAGAGATCTATTTCATTTTCAAGTTCGAACTAGAAAACAGTTTAATTCTTTGAAGAAAAATTGTGCGTACGGTACTCTTATTTCATTTTTTATGCTTTTATTATTGGTTGAGATCTTCTTTGCCATGTAAATTTTGAGATACAATATTGTATTTACTCAGCTTGTGAATGGTTCATAAGTTTTAACAACACGATTTCTGAATTCACGTATGAGATGGTATTTTGTTTTAATAACACCACCATTACATCATTATTCGATATAATATTTTAGTTATTTCAATTAATATAAAATAATTTTTTTTTTTAATTTTTTTTTTTAAATATTTTTAAAGAGATTTTATATTCAGGTAAGATTTAAAGAGTTAGGGACATCTCTTCCATCACAAAAAGTTTAAGATTTGTATTTGGTCTTCTCCTTTTAGTATGTTCAGATAACACTAAAAGATAAGTAGTCATTTCGATGTACATATAGCGGCCGTAAAACTTAACAAAACTGAAATCTTTTGACTCATAAAAAATTGAGGTTAAAAGAGAACAAACATGATTCCAATCAAGGCTGGAATTGGAAGCATGCTTCAGTATTATAAGGAACCATGGAGAAGAAGCCCCTGACTAATTGAGGAAAACCAAACCCAAAAATAGTGTTCTAAAGAAGAAAGGAAAGCCTCAAAAAGACACTAACAATTAGTTTTGTCACTCTTCAAAGCTAAAATGCACAAGAGATCATTCCTTAGCTTAGTAGGCCATTGTAGAGGAGGAAGGCCAAAACCTTTCACTTTCGATTGGTCAAGAATCCAATTGGCAAAAGCATCTGCAACTTTATTGAAACCCCTAAGAATATGCAAATAATAGAACTTATATCAAAAATATTTTAAAGTCATTGAGTTTGGTTGAGAATTCTGCAAATTCTCCAATCCATAGAGATATTAGAGCTAGGATCCGAGAGTAGCTTAAAATCCAAAACTTAGAATCAACCATTGAACTTTCTTCCATTCCACATTCCAGATGTTCTTAAGACCTTCCACAATAGCTTGTCTTTCAACTAAATTGTTGGTGGTAATCCTAATTATGACATAAAAAAGAAAGTAGTAGAATTGTCCAACTCCATATTAATACCACCAATGCTTGCATACCCAGGGTTTCTCTTTGACACACCATCCGTAAAAACTCTATTAAATACTTGGGATGAGATTCAATGAACTACCCTTGGCTCTAGAATCTCCCTGGAGTTGAGGGGGAGATAGAACAATGTGAAAACCCAAAATAAAAAGTATCCAACGCTGATAAGGAGCCGAAAGAAGTTTCATCAAATACAAAACCAATTCTTTAATATCAGCAAGAGAGCATTGCCAAAACCAAATACTATATGTGACCCTTTGTCTAAATATTTTTGCATTTCGCTCCTTCCACGTATTCTATAAAACAAAATAAATCCCAACCCAAAGAATCTGAACAAAGAAGACATCAAATTGAAAAATGTGGCTCCAATTTTGAAGAGGTTGAATCAAGGACGAAAAAGGAGTCCATGGGATGCCTAAAAGATGTGTGAGTTGTTTCCATTGCTCTGTAGTGAAAGGACAAGAAAAGAAGAGCTAAGAAAAAGTTTCCTCGTGATCTTTACAAAGCGCACATTTAAAAGGGCCATCAAAACCCCTTAAGTTGATCTCCCGTAAGCGCCTTGCCATGTAGGAGAAGTTAAAGGAAATTTTGACTTTAGACCATAAATTGTGATACCATAATTGTTTTAAAATATTCTTAAGAGATCGATTTGAAGATTGACAAAGATAATAATAGTCATTAACCACTGTATTGTTTCTATTTCTCTGGCCTCTCTAAACTGGTAAGTCATTCTCATCAAAACAAGAAAGATCTTTGTTTTTAAAAATATGAAGCTGGAATTTATAATCTGAAGAAATTGAAATTGACCAATCTTCAGGGGACATCCACTCCCTTTCAAATGCCCACTCTCTATTAGACTTAGTATAATACTTATCCACTATTATCCAAACTCTTTGATACATTTATTCCAAAAAAGTATGAAAGTGGGGATATTGTTCAACAATAGGGGATAACCATCCCAAGAATCAGTCTAAAAATGGGTCTTTTAGCCATTCTTGATTATCCAAAACAACTTATTTTTAATCATAGACTCACTAATTTTAAGAACCCCCAGTATTGGAGAAATTTTCGAGGGATGGAAAAATGGACTATTTGATCAGGGGGTTTATTTTCTACATATTTGGATCTCAAATTTTGTGCCAAATTTTGTGAAATAAATTGAAGGAAACACCAAAAAAGCTTATAAGCTAAAGCTTGACCATTTATTTGAGCTGAGCAAAAACCCAAACCCCCTTGATGCTTGGGGAGACAAAGCGTGATTTATTTCACCAGAGATCATTTTTTATTACGCTGAGGCTCTTACCATAAAAACCTTTGGTAGATTTGGTCAATCTCTTTAAAAATAGTTTTGGGAACATGCATGATGGAAGAGAAGAAAATGGGAATACCCTACAAAATATTTTTGATCAAGATGATTCCTCTTCCCATTGAAAGCCATCTATTAATCAATTTATAAATCTTAATTTTTAGTCTATCAAGTAACCAATTCCATTTATAAAGTCTAGCTTCTCTTAAGGGAACACCCATATAGGTGACTGGTAAAAAAACTTTCCGGAAATGAAGTCTATCAAGAATCATGGCTTTCTATCTAGGAGCGGTGTAAAAGAAATAAATTTTAGACTTGTCTTCATTAATAATGTGATAAGTTGTAACCCTAAAAAGTTGCAATTTCTTGTTAAAGTTTGATGCCTCTTTGTTTGTAGCTCTCCCTGTGAGGGAAGAATTGTCTGCAAACTACATATGTGCCATCAGATTAAGACCCTTGGGAAGTGTAACACCTTCAATAATTTTGTTCTTTCTATCACTGGGAATAATTCTACCCAAACTTTTTATCAGAATGATAAACAAGTAGGGAGAAAGAGAATCTCCTTGCCAACTACCTCTAGAAGTGCCAAAAGATCTGGTAGAACTTCCATTAACAAAAATTTAAAAAGAGACCAAAGAAATGCAATGTTTCATCCAAAGAACCCAATCCTTAGAAAAACCAAAATACTTTAACATGCTTAAAAGGAAGGTCGAATCAACCTTCTCATAGGCTTTAGAGAGGTCCAACCTTATAAACATAATCGGTATCTTTTGATGTTGTAGAGAATGGAGAGCCTCTTGAGCTAACACTTTCTTATCAAGTATTTGTCTATCAGCCACATACCTTCATTGTTCAGAGCAAATAATTCTATGGAGGGGCTGCAATTTATTGGCCATAATTTTGGAGATGATTTTGTATAAAACATCTCAGAGAGCAATGGGATGAAAGCTACAAATATTCGAAATCACCTAAGCCTTCTATCACAACCCTATAAAGATCAAGGGAATTACAGGCAAGTAGATTTTAAGGACAGAGTTCCTAATTGCAAAATCTTTTGCATAGAGTTCCTAATTGATTTTTCTCCTAACGGTTTGCGCAGCAGCCAGTTTAGTCGTCATGTAAAGAATTTTTTACTTGAAATGGAGCTTTTAACACAATTGCACCCCTTCTTATTTCCTTTGGTCTGGACTGGACGAGTTCACTTTAAATCTTACCTTCAGTTTCTACAGGAGCTGTAATAGCCAAATTCAATTAAACTTACCTTCTAAATCAATTTGCAGGCTTTAAAGCAATGGCCCCATGGAAGATAGAATGCGTTTCATTACCCGCTTAAGAAATTATAAGAGCAGCACTTGAAGATGGGCTTGTGTCAAAATTCACTGTTGTTCTTTGTAATTTTATGAGAAAAAATTAAAAAAATTCTATCAATAAAAAGTTGCATTATTCTAAGTTATCTTTGTAACTAGGGTAAACCTGTAGGCACCAAATAGCTCAGATGGTATGGCAAACTTCCAGCTCCTGCCACCGTTTGCTCTCCCCCTCCCTTCCCCTGCAGCACCCACAGTTACTTTTCTCCAATTTGCAGGGTGAAGATTCTGAATTTTCCTGCTTCCACCTATCTTCTGTGGAATCACCTGTGCAGTAAAAACAGGAGCTCCAGCACCCATACATAATTTTCTCTAATTTGTAGGGTGAACATTGCAAATTTTCCTGTTCCATATATCTTATTTGGAATCACCCGTACAATAAAAATGGGAGCTGAAACCCCCAATGGAAACCCCTCCTAAACCTTACCGCCCCTTTCTTGCCTAGCAAAAGCAGCCTCTCAACTTAAATATGTGTTCCTAGTAAACAAAAGGCCATACTAGTAATGGGATGGAAATCGGAAAAGTGCTCTTAAACTTGCAGACAAAAAAAGAACTTGAGTCGTTTAAAAAGATTCATAAGTTTTCATTCGATAAAATAGAAGCTTTTGTGATCCGAGTCTACAAAGTTACAGGGAAGTGAATTTGAAGTACATTCATTCCCTTTTAAGGATATCATTGTATTGGAAAATCTGTTGCCTATCCTTTTCATAAGCTAATATTCATTGGCATAAACAGAAATTTGATACTTCACTGAAGTTAATTAGGATTTTGAAGCCAGATTCTGAAATTTTGTAAGGTAGCCCTGAATCTCATGAATCTGCATATAAGAGCCTTTCTTTACAGATTATCAATATTATTTTGAATTTCAGCTGGCTGGATGTTGACCCTCTGTCGCCAGAAACGCAACTAATCTCTTAAGTTGAGCTTAAAAACGGACGAAACCGCATCCGCAACGTGAACCACCGTTGCAAATGCTGTCGTCGCGTTTCTAATCACTGTGCAACGTTTCTTCCGCAACGTTTCCTTTCAATCCGCAGGGTTTCGAGTTGACTGCTGGTTTCTTAGATGCGGCCAGCTAATAATATTGACGGTGCTGCAGAATTTTTCTATTAAAACCTATGCAAGCTTTTTAGAAAGTTTCCCTACTTTCCTAGCGAAAAGCGTGTGAGAGTTGATGTTTCTTTTTAAAATAGTGCGAGGTTTAATATTTTTTAATTATATATTTAGTATGTTTAAAATTAATTAGTTTTGATTTATTTTTATATAATAATGGTTTTTTAATATTTATTTAACATTTAATTAATTTTATTTAAAAGTGTTTTTTTTAATATGGATTTATTATTTATTTTATTTTATAGATTTGAATTATATTTAATTTTTATAATTACATAAGAAATTTAGAATTTATAAAATAATTTTAATTTAGTTATTATAATATAAATATTAAATAAATTTAATTTAGTTATTATAATATAAATATTATTTATTTTTATATCATTAGTTTTATATACATATATGTTTGAATTATATTTTATTTTAATAATTACATAATAAATTTAAAATTTACCGTAATAATTATAATTTAATTATTATAATGTGAAAATTATTTATTTTTTAACCATTAATTATATATATATACACGTTTTTTATTGGCAATATTTTTATGACAAATTTTCGTTGTAGTTGCGAATATATAGCAAGTTGACTACTGGAGAGCCATCCATTACTTTCATGTAGCATGATCAGATGATCTATTTTTGGCATGCACAAACGCTGATGTGAAAAACCCTTCCATTCATTAATAATTTTAAAATTTTGAAGATTTTGTAACACAATTTTAAAAATTCAAACTTCGAGAATTTGATCCATTCTTTATTTCAAACTGGATTTGCATCAAACCTTTTCATCGACTCTTCCAATCCATCGTTTAAAAGTGAAACTTTTTTTTTATTTGTAAAAACACTATAACTGCATCAACCTTTAATCGAGGATAAAAATTAAAACTACATATGATACTTTTACCAAGCTCTTAATTTTTAAAAAAAACATTATGTTACAAACTTATGTATAACTTTGTGAATACGAACACTGCAACATTTTGATCACTTTAAAATAAACTTTGTCAATGCAAACAATGCAACCTCCAACGCATATAATCTGTTATGTTAAACAATATAAAAATCAATCATTCTAAATAATAATCGCTTATAAATTAAATCATTTATATTTAACTGTTCTCATCAAAATCCCCATAAAAAAAGGGACTAAAGATTGACCGAGCAGCTATTGTTTCATATAAAAAAATTAATGATCCAAAATATAAAATGAGCCGGTCCATGCATATTCATTCTAAATATTGCCACAATCAATTTAGCTTAAGTAGAAATAATGGGGTAATGCTTTGTTAAAGCAAATTGTCCACTTGCCTTAGACAATGAAGTCCTTGTAGGGACATGGAGATGATTCTGAGAAAGCCCACCACCCGAAGTTGAATTCACTAATAGCATTGGAAAAACCCTTTGCTCTAAGCAAAATAAGGCCAAAGCAATAGAGGGTAGGATTATTTCCATTTTAACAATTTTAGCAAGAACAAGACCGGTACTAAAAATGGAAAGATACTTAATCACTAGATTCATGCTGGTGGATGAACGAAAATTAAAAAACACAAGCAACTCATATGCATTATTAGCTTGTCATTATTTCCATTTTCTAATTTTCTACAAGAACATAACAAAACCAAAGAAAAAACACTGATTTATGCTAACATATAGGTAACATAAACATAAGATCAAATAGAAATAACACAACTCATGCTTTGAATTTATTTTTATTTTTATTTTTATTTTTATTTTTTATTTTTTATTTTTTATTTTTTATTTTTTATTTTTTATTTTTAATTTTTATTTTGAAAGAATGCAATTTACAAGAAAAAAAAAAGTCCAAATAGGATTGTAAAACAACATACAGCAATTATAATAACACAACAGGCTGTAAAGAAACAACAGATACACTACCGCTGCCATAAACCCAATTAAAAATCATCATGCTTTAACTAACATCCACTAAACAAGCGCTGGTGCCTTTCCAGAAAGGCAAAAGAACAGACCAAGCATTAAACCAGTTGTCCAACAAGCTGTTACAGACCCATCAAAACACCCAAGTCTGATGCAAAACATAGTCCTTCGAGCCCAGCAAACCCAGGGATGCCCACAACCGCTTCAGAATTTTATTATTATTTCCATTATTTATTTCAAAGGAGAACATATCAAAACCAATAAAAATGATCTGTACTAGCTAACATTAACACAATAAATAACAATATGAGATTGTGCAGCCTTGTGCACAACATAAGATCAAATAGAAATATAACAATATATGTACGGTAAAATAAGGTTGTAGGACTTCCCTTGTAGGCCAAGGTATATGAATATACCATTCTTAATATTTATACAAGACTCCAGTTGTATATACTGGGAAATGAATTCATTTTCCATTGCTTAAAGAAAACAAGGACGGAAAGTCTCAAAGTTAAAAGTAATCTAAGAGAGATTTGCGAAAAGAGGAGTAAGATTTCATGTCTTCTATTAAGTCTTTTCAGATGACATGACTAAACGATGGCAAAGAGAGAAGGCATGTTCAGTGAGATGTTTTGATACTGTTGGAAACAACAATATACATTTGGGCCCATAAAAGAAGATTAAATTACAGTGGTGGAGCAGCACAGCGACAAATGAGGGCTCCTAAGTTCAAGGTCTAGCTGATTCATTTTAAATTAACAAATACAAAAGTGTTCTGAACTGATACAATATGCACCCTCCCTTCATAGTTTTTGAGTTGAATTGATACCAGTGTCAAAAGGTTCGGCAAATTTTTTTGAAGAAAATTAGAAATTCGTCGATTTTTAATCCTGCATCAAAAATTGTCAAAATTTGTTAAATTTGCAATTTTTTTTGACGCTTTTTTCGCGTCTGATGTCTTTCCTTTCCTGTTTTGTCGCTGCTGGCGCACGGTGGTTTGAGAAATACGTGTCCACATCCATACGGCGATATCATCCATACCAGCCAGATAAGGCACAGAGACACATGCCTGCCGTAGAGATGGGATACACCATCGAGTCTCGACCAGAACATTTGATGATGCTTGACATTCCTCTTTCCTCCCACATGAACATTAACACATATTTTCGTCTGTCTTTATCTGTGTCTCCTTTTAACTGGGAGTCTGTTAACGCTAGTATCCTTTTCGGTAAAATAAAAAGGTATTGAATCATCATATTCATATTATTATTATTATTATTATTATTATTATTATTATTATTATTATTTTATGTTTATTAATATTTTATATTTAAAAATATTTTTATATTTAGTAATATTTTTATATTTATTATTATTTATATTTATTGATTCAATTTAATGACAGTTTTTTTTTAACTTTATTCACAAACGAACTTAAATTGATTTTTATCCTCATCAAATTTAAATTCAACCTTATAACTTAAATTCATACAATATGTACCTTCCCTTCAAAAAATTTGGACTAAAATATCTTTATATAAATATTATTCCTAATTTTGAACTGAAATATCCTCTCATAAATGTTCATGCTAGTTTACGCTGAAATATCTTTAAATGGGTATTCCTGCTAGTATTTTGTGTAACTAGATATTTCAATGGGTATTCCAACTCTATTAAACTCTTGTTAGTTATCTTTGCATCACTGATTTATGTAAATATATCATTTCACTTAGGCTGTATATTCTGTATTAATACAATATTTACCCTCCCTCCTGAGTTTCTCAGCTTAAATATCCTTGCATAGATAATCCTCATTTTCAACTGAAATATCTTCGCATGTGTAGTCCTAGTTTTGAGCTGAAATATCCCCACAGGGGTAATCCTGCTATTTTATTGTGTTACAACGGCTCTATTAAACTCTTACTAGTTTTCTTTTGTGTAACTGATCGAAGTAAATATGTTGTTCCATTTTGGCTGTAAGTTCTACGGTCAATGTTGTATGCTAAATCATTTAGCAATACAATTATATCCTTAATAGGGAGTGAATGTTTTTCAAATTCACTTCCCTCTAACGTTGTAGACTCGGATTACAAAAGCTTCTGTTTTATCGAATGAAAACTTATGAATCTTTTTATCGATTCAAGTTCTTTTTCTGTCTGTAAGTTTAAGAGCACTTTGCCAATTTCCATCCCATTATTAGAAGAAACCTGAAAACATGAAAATTCAGAATCTCCCGTTAAAAATTGAAGAAAAGTATGCATGGGTGCTGCAGGAGAAGGACAAACGATGGCAGGGGCTGCAAGTTAGCAATACCTTCAGAACTACTTGGGGCCTAGAGGATTAAATCGCGATTAATCACTAACTCTTAGAACCGTCCGTAAAAACAATTTATTCTTTGGAAAACTCTGTTTTTACGCAGTCAATATCTTGCCAATAGGAAGTGTCGAAAACTCTTAGAGAATTAACAGAAAATCGTAAAAAAGAAAAATCGCCATCGCATGATTTAAACCCAAATAAATTGCGAATAAATCTTGATTTTCACTGTTTTTGCATTGGCTTTCTGTCTGCTTCTCTACCGATTTGATTCGCTTGCTTCCTGTCATTACTCGAGTTTGAAATCAAAAATAAAAGGACCGCGGTCGTTTAGTTTCGCAATCGCGTAAATAATGTGAGAAACCGAAACAATAAAGTTGGGAGCAGACGACAGAGGAACCAATCTGCGCCAAGGCTAATATAAAGTTGGATGCAAATAGCATAGAAACCAATCTGCACAATGGTTAGCATGTTTGGGACTTGAGGAGCATTTAATTCACCTTTTTTTTTTTCAAAACTTTCACTTGATATCTTGGCATATTGATGTTTTTCTATTTCTTGGGCAGAGGTTTTATGGAGGGGGCTGCTGCTCCTATTTTTAATGTGCAGATGGTCTCATGTAAAATGAAAAGTATGATAAAAGGAAATTTTAGAATCGTTTTCTAAAAGTGAGATGCTGGGTTTTTTTTAAGGAGAAAATTTGAGGGGGTGAAACAAAAGGTCGTTTGGAATTTTTCATATGTACTTCTATATTGTAGGAAAATATTCTACCAATTATAAATATATGAGTGAACAAAATTTATGCAAACTTTAATTATAAATAAAAAGATAATAATTTTAAATATCATCTTTTATAAAATCACAGCATACACTCAAAAATTTTATTCCATGAAACCACTTTTGCTACATATATTCCTAAATTTATTCAGCACTACCCCCTAAAAAAATTTAGGAACCCCCTCCCATAAGACCACTTAGTTTTAGATTTTAAAGGGAGTTTGAATTATTAATTAATAATTAAATAAGTTTATAATATAATAATATTAAAAACACTTGAGCAAAGAATGACAAGTGCAGGCAAAAAATCTTCAACAGCGATTGAGGGCAGTAGTGGCAAGGATGAAGTGGGAGCAGTGGGCTTTGGTGGTTCTCGAGGCACCAAAAAAACCTAGAGGCGGCTCAATTTTTCTTACTTCGAATGAGGTTCTTACGATTCTTTTTTAGGATAGTGTCTTGGATGCGAAGGTCAAGATTCTTAAAAAGCGAGCCATGTTCTGCAAATTCATTGGCTATTGGCCTAGGGTTGCCATATTGTACAGCTGGCTTACGAAGCACTGAAAAGTCTTCAAAGTCAAGCTCCTTCCTTAGGGCTTCTTTCAAGTGACCTATGATAGTGTGAAGCAAGGATGACATCTTCAGAAGTGGACCTTTGTTTCTAGACCGCTTTGGGTTGTTCATGAAGCCTTGGGAAGAAAGCTTCGACCCCAAATCTATGGACTTGAAAAAGGTCCCAATTTGGACCAAGCTTTATGGACTACCCTCTGAATTATGGAATGATGAAATTTTCAAATTGATTGGAAATCAACTCGAGGAGTTTATTTCCCTAACAAAACCCTCCGAAGAAGCCCATCTTGTAGTTTATGCCAGGGTCTATGTTAACATTGACCTCTCAAATCCTCTTCCCCTGTCGATTTGGCTCAAATTGGACACTCGAGAATGGATTTAAGATGTTTATTTTGAAAATGTTCCTTTTTATTGTCGTTTTTGCCACTCCCACGAACATTTCATCCGTGATTGTCCTCTTCAGGGTCCTCCGAATGAATCGGATGTTGAGGGTTTCAAAGATCAAAGAAAAAAAGAAATAGAGGGGCTAAAGGCAAGGCCAAAAATCCCACTCCGACCCTTATTGTTCTGGACACTGATGTCTCTAATCAATTTTCCCTTCTTGAGGATGAGGCTGTGATTGATGCAGAGATATGTCCTTCTTCGTAGGCTCCGCCTCTAGTGATGGCTCCTGAATTTTTTGTTTCAGCTGAGGGAGATAATATGCTCCCTAATGTCTTTGCTCCTCTCGATATGGAAGATGGGGAAATTTTTAGGTTAGAGAAGGATCTGGATTCGAACAAGCAAGTGGTGGATGGAAAAGAAAACTTTTCTCAAGTCTAAGTCAAACAACTTCTTGATAATCTATGTATGATTTATGTCTTTTCTCTCACTATCAAGTCGATACAAAGTGGGGAAAACAATGTTGGCAGGCCTCCTCTTTCTAATTCTAGGAATTTGGAGGCTCAAATCAATATTGGAAAAGGTAGTCAAAAACAAATTTGAAATGTTGGTCAAAGAAAATTAGAACCCCAATTTACTTGAAGAGGAGGAAAAGGGAAAAAAAAAACCCTAGTGTAAACAAATCCCTAAAGAAGCAGATCTTTTCCTCTGGAGGGGACAAGATCCACACCTACAATAGCAATGAGCATAAATCCTCGCAATGATTATTATTTCTTGGAATATGTGAGGGCTCAACTTCCCAAATAAGCAAAGGTTGTTGAAGTAGGTAAACTTTTTGAAAAAAATGGATTTGGTTCTAATCCAAGAAACCAAAATGGAGGACAACCTTTGTCAAGATATCTTCAAAAGAATTTGGAAAAATTGTAAGTGTATTTCTAAAAGCTCCTTTGGCTCCTTGGGAGGACTTGCTTTGGCTTCGAATCTCTTTCTGGTACTTTTATTGATGACTGTGCCCACTGGTAAGTGGAAAAAATTTGTTGATTGGCTCCAATCAATCATTCTTTCTTGCCAATGTCTATGGCCCAAACTCATGTTGGGGTAGATCTTTGTGTTGGTTCTCTCAAAAACATCAAGCCTCTTTTTCCCTCTAATAAATGGATTATAGGGGGATACTTCAACACCATAGCCTCCCCGCTGGAAAAGTCTAGAGGAGTGGGCTCTCTCTCTCTCTCTCTCTCTCTCTCTCTCTCTCTCTCTCTCTCTCTCTCTCTCTCTCTGCATCCCCTGACCTCTTTCATTGAAGACATCTTTGTTTTTTATATCAGACCCAAGTCAGGTGAGTATACTTGAAATAATAGAAGGATTGGTGATGCTTTCATTGCAAAAAGATTTGATAGATTCCTTCTCAGCACTGATTGGATTGTCTACTTGAATATGAAATCATTTTGGAAGTTTGCTTCGATCACTGGTCTATCTGCTTATCCATCTCCAAAGCTATACCTCCTAAGCTTAGACCCTTTAAATTTGAGCTTATGTGGCTTAAAGAATCCTCTCTAGTGAACAACCTCAAATCTTGGTGAGGCACTTCTTTTTCTAGGTCTAACCAGTTCAAATTGGTTCAAAAGTTGAAAACCATTAAAGCTCATTTAAAAGTCTGGAATAAGCTCACCTTTGGGTCTCTCTCTGATCAAAAAGATCTTCAAGATAAACTTACTGATCTAGAAAAACAAATCCAACACTCCGGATTAACTAATGATTTGAAAGCTGAGGAAACAATGCTTCTCGATGATTGAAACAAATTGTTTCTTCAAGAAGAAATCCATTGGAAGCATCAGTGTCACTTCAAATGGCTCAAAGAGGGTGATAGAAATATTGGTTTCTTTCACAAAACAGCTATCATAAGAAGAAATTTCAACAGGATTTCCAAAGTGATTACTCCTAAAGGCATCTTACTCTCTGAAGAGTCTCAAATCAAAAAAGAAGCAAAAAATTACTTCAAGGCCCTCCTCTCTGAAATAGACTTTGCAGATCTTTGGTGCAAAATGAAATTCTTGGCCAGATTCCTTCTCTGGTGTATGACGCTGACAATGCTTTCCTAACTACGCCTATCTCTAAAGATGAAGTCAAAACTGATGTCTTTTCTTTCAAACCGGACAAAGCCCCTGGCCCTGATGGCTTCTTGGCCAAGTTCTTTCAGCATTTTTGGAACATTGTGGGCCCTAAAGTCATTGTTGCTATCCAGGAGTCTGGTACCTCCAATCAGGGGCTCAAGTAGATGAATTCAACTTTCATTTTTCTCATCCCCAAAAAAGAAGACACCAAGTATTTTGATTCTTATAGACCCATTTCTTTGTGTAATGTTTGCTACAAAATCATTGCTAAGGTTATGCCTAACAGACTCAAAATTATTTTTCCTTGGATCATCTCTAAAGAACAAGGGGGTTTTGTGGCTGAAAGACAAATCTTGGATGGCATTGTCATAGCCCATGAGCTAATTCATTCAATTTCCTCTCAAAATAAAAGCAACATGTTTATAAAACTGGACATGAACAAAGCTTTTGATCGCGTGAACAGGGATTTTATTCTTTCCATCCTCAATAAGTTTGGATTCAACGAAGTCTGGAGGAATTAGATATTTAGCTGCATCAACTCACCCAAATTCTTTGTTCTCATCAACTATGAACTGACAGGTTTCTTTGCTTCCACTTGTGGACTCTGTCAAGGAGACCCTTTGTCTCCCTACTTATTCATAATTGTGGTTGATGCTCTAAGTAGATGGCTCTCCCATCTCAAGAACACTAATGCTTTGAATGACATTTTGGTTGCTAACAATGCTCCCAGAGCCACCCATCTCTTGTTCGTAGATGACACTAGGCTTGATGGTACTGCTACCATTGAAGAGGTGACTTATTTCAACAAGCTCTCAATCTCTATGAAAGGGCTTCGGGTCAACAGGTCAACTCTGAGAAATCAAAGATATTTTTTTTTAATACTAACATTTTTTTACAAGTGGCTATTCGTAGGATTCTAAACATCAACTCATGATCTCTTCCTTGTTCATATCTGGGTATCCCTCTCTTCTCTGGCATAAATTCCTCTGATCTTTGGAAAATGGTGGTCGATAGAACCATGCACAAACTAGAAGGGTGGAAAGGCAAGTGGCTCTCATTTGCTCACATAATTCAACTCATTAAATCTTGCCTCCAAGCTATGCATATATACATGATGTATGTTCTTCCTTTGCCTATCAAAGTCAAGAACTATCTCAAGTCTGTTCAAATCATATTTCTTTGGGGAGGTACTGATGAAATAAAAAAAAATGGCTTTGATCAGGTGGGACACACCCTATCTACCTTGTGAATGGGGAGGACTTGGGTTTAGAATCAACAAACATATGAACTGGGCCTTGGGAGCCAAGCTTGTTTGGAGATTATATTCTAAATATTCCTCTCTATCGAGCATCATCCTCATACACCAATATCTTGATGATATGATTATGGAAAGGATTTTCATGATCAGATCTTTGCACAAAGGTTCTCGTGCTTGGAATCTCATGATAAAAGAAAAAAATATTCTTAATTATTTGCTTAGATGGAATGTCGAGAAAGGTATCAAAGCCAAATTCTAGACTGATATCTGGATTCTCCTTCATCCCCTCTCAAGCATCAACTTTCTTCAAAACATTTGCTTATGGTGCTCTACTCATGTGGGCATTTGGGTTTCAAACTATTCCAACAATAGTAAAGATGGTTGGATGACTTGCAAGTACTTGAGTACCTCAAAGAAGAGAAAAAGAAATTCTTTGACCCTTCCATTTCTCCAAAAAAAGATGACATTCTTATTTGGAGATGATTTAAATCTGGCAACTACATTATTAAGGATGGCTACAAAATCTCTTATGTCTAGAATGCTCAGCCTTTGGAGTCTTTCCCTTCTTCGACAATCTGGAATAAGCACGATCTCCCCAAACCCAATCCTTTTCTATGGACTGCCTATTGGGACAAAATTCTCATAGTTAACAATCTTAGAAAAAAAAAGTTTTCAGGGCCCTTCGAGATGTACCTTGTGCTACTCTCAGGAAGAAAATACTAATCATCTCCTCATACACTACCAATTTTCCTTGTCAATTTGGAACTTCTTCTTGCTTCACGTCAATTGTTGTTTTGTTCTCCCATTCCTAGTTGGACTCTCAAGATCAGGTCGCCTATATTTCAACAAATATGGAACTCTCTACCTTCCATCATATGTTAGAATATCTGGGTCGAAAGGAACAAAAGAATCTTCAAAGACACTAGACAAAATGAAATCATAATTATAGACAAAATTTTGAAGACCATTAAAGAACCGCTTATTTGCTGCCCCCCCCCAAAATGGTGCTATTGCTCTGACTGATCATCACCTTCTTCACTACTAGAATGAGGTCATTGTTGGCTTCCCTAATAATAGGGTCAAAAGCAATGTTAAAAAAAGCAGGAGAGACAATTGGACTCCCCTATCTAGCCTCACGCTCAAGCTCAACTTTGATGGTGTTGTTAAAGGCAACCCGATCTAGCTGGTCCCAGAGGGACTTTCACAGATTCTAGGGGCAAATTCTTGCTTGGAATAAGTGAAACACTTGGCTCTTGCTCCAATAATGTCACCGAAGTCGAAGCTCTCTGGTGTGGCCTCTCTTTGGTTGTTCAAAAGAATTGGATTGATCTGGGTATATAAGGGAACTTCAAAGTTATTATTGAAGCACTCTCAAAAAGATCTTCTCACAATTGAATTCTAAAAAATATTTTAGATGATTGCAAGATCCTTTGTTGCAATTTGAGAACTTATCTTCCCTCGCATATCTATCGTGAAAGCAATAAGCTTACTAACCACTTCGTTAATGAAGAGGTTACCCTCAATAATTCGGATCCGCGTCTCCATGTGACAAGCGCCCTCACCAAAGGTTCAAAAGCTTGGAGGATTGCGGAAAACGATGCTCATAATCACCATATTAATGAATCTAATCATTAATTGGTTTGGTTATGATTTCATTGATTTTCATTCATGGCATGGAAAATCATTATTGGCAATGGAGAATGATTGCCCTTGGGAGATGCACACGACATGCATGTCTCACGGCATGGGTTGTATCCCCGTTCGCTATCCTCTTTGTGCATTCTAGTCTCTTCTATGCTTTTTGCTCTCGACTCTCAGCCGCTGAATTCTTTCGCAGAATGGATTCAGGGGCCTCTGGTCATAAAAGACCCAGCTATGCAAAAGGTAAGGATTATGTCGTCAATTCGGTCAATGAGATGAACAATAGTTTGCTGCATAACTACTCGCTTGAAGATGTCCGTTCCTCTTTTTTGGCCCTGGTGGATGCCCTGAAGCTCCGTCACTTGCTTGACTCGGGCTCCCTCCTGAATAAAAAGACTCGTTTCACGGCCCAAGAAGCTCTGGTCTTCTGACAGAAAACCCTTTTCGAAGGTGTGAAGGATGAGACGCTGCTGAAGTGGATGGCCACGAACCTGATTGGATTTCAGAATCTTCATTAAAAATTGGAGAAAAGTATGTATGGGTGCTGCAGGGGAAGGACAAACGGTGGCAGGGGCTGGAAGTTTGCAATACCTTCAGAACTACTTGGGGATTAGAGGTTGAAATCGCGATTATTCTTGAATCGCCCGTAAAAAAGATTTATTCCTGGAAAAACTCGCGGTTTTTACGCAGTCAATCCCTTGGCAACAGAAGTGTTAAAAACCGTGGAAGCTCGTGGAAAATCACTAAAAAAATGGCCAAAAATCGCATGATTTAGAGCCGAATAAATTGTTAATAAATCGCGATTTTCACTGTTTCGCATTGGCTTTTTGTCTGCTTCTCTGCCGATTTGATTCACCTGCTTCCTGCCATTGCTCGAATTTAAAACAAAAAATAAAAGGGCCGCATCCGTTTATTTCAAACCTTGAACCTACTGAGTTTTTCCATTTTTTATTTTGGCCCCTTCGTTAGGCAAAAGCTCAATCGCGTGAATAACGTAAGCAAAACCGAAACGATAAAACTGGGAGCATATAACAGAGACACCAATCTGCGCTATGGTTAGTATAAAGTTGGGTGCAAATAGCAGAGAAATAGTATACTCCGAGACGGTGCAATCCGTGGGACATTGGAGGGATTTAATTCATACCTCTTCCTTTCCTTTCCATTGATATCTTCGCATGCCATTGCTTTTTATTTTTTATTTTTAGGTTTTAAAAGGAGTTTAAATTATTAATTAAAATTTAATAAGTTTATAATATAATAATATTAAATTGAATTTAATATTATATATTATTTATATTTTAATTTAAATAATTTGTTTATATTATTTAAATAGTCTGTTATATAATATATATAAATTTTAAATTAAATAGTAATATAATTTATTTTGTATTAGCTTTTTTATAGTAATATAAATATTTTAAATTTAAATTAAATTGTATTATTTAATTAATATTTTTTAAAATTTTCTTCAAAATAAATAAATAAATATATATATATATATATATATATATATATATATATATATATATATAAAATAATTTTTTGCCATCTTCAAGTATTTCTCTTATTTTTTTTTGAAAATGGTGTACTCGTACCTTCTCTTGATAACTATGTTATTATACAATGGATATGATTTTAAATTTTAAAAAGAATAGTTTTTTTCTCTTTTTTCCACATTTTTCTGACCATTTTATATTTTTCCAATTTATTCCCTTTATTCTCTGATTAATCATGAATTTTGGAAAAGCACTTATACTTTTGAATTTTTTTTTTCCTCAAATGATTTATGCTACTATACTTTACCCTACTTACGAAGATATTTTAGAATAACGGCCACGTAGCAACTCATCCCTGCCTTAATTGTGTCAATTGCTATAGAAATTTTAATGTCAATTGTGTTGAGTTTATCTAGGGCATGTCAGAGGCTAAGTTGTAGGTTAGTAGAACAATGATTGCATATTAGCAAGGGGCAGGCCTGGTTGGTGGCTAATACCTGCCTCAATTGTGTCAATTACAATATAAATTATAATATCAATTGTGTTGAGTTTACTTAGGGCATATTGGAGGCTAAGTTGTAGGATAGTGAAACAAAGGTTGCATATTAGCAAGGGGTAGTCTTTCTTAATAGATATGGAGGAGTGTTATAGCTAAATGAAATTGCACACTAGTTTAATAGAGTTAATGTAAAAGAGAATGACATAAAATCTAAATTCATATAATAGTTGGAATATAGAGATAGAATTTTCCATTCCACATTGAATATCTATACATATACATATGATAATATTTTGTACTTGTATCCTCATAGGGACATGGAACATTATTAGTTGCAAATGTGTGTTCCATGTCTTTTCAACCCATTTTCAATAAATGTGGTATGCCCTTTGAAACACTTCAACTACTACACAATACAATCATACATCAATTCAACGGTCAACAAAAAAGTGCATATACACATCACCTCATTTTCAATCTAAAAAGTGTTAAAAATAACTATCAAAATTACTTTTCTTAAAGGCACACTCTTGCAAACATTGCTACTACTTGGGTATGTGCACAGAGTTGGGGGACAACTCCATGGACATTTCCCATAATGCAATTGCATTATGGGAAATGTCCATGGAGTTGTCCCCCAACTTCATGTAGCATTATTGACATTACACGATCGCGTTATGGGGAATGTCCACAAAATTATCCCCTAACTCCATGCACATACCCAAATAATAGCAATGTCAATAACGTGATCATGCTATTAACATTACACAATTGTATTATTTAAATCTATCATGTTAATACATAACACGATCATGTTATTATAAAATTAATAACTTGATCATGTTAATAATGTGATCACATTCCTTGTGTCATTTATAAAAAATAAAAAAGTGAACCTAAACACACAATTTTCTCATTTTGTGTTTGAGTTTTTATTCTCCTCACTCTCCTCCACTCTGTGATCATGTTTTGCCTTAGTGAGGCCAAACCTTTTCGAAATTCATCCCAGGAACTCAACACATCGACTAATTGATGATGCCGCCATGTAGAAGAGGTAAGTGATAAAAATCTACATCTATTAACCCTAAATTTTAGTAATTTTTTGTTATTTTCATTATTTAATTGGTAATTTATTTATTTTGAACATCCCTTCCTACTAACCCTCTTGTTCCTCAACCTAACCCTCATGTTCCTCAGCCTAACCCTCCTAACCGTCTTACAGTTCCACAAAATCCCCTAGACAATCAGGAGAGTCTAGTTGACTACATTGTGAAAAATAAAATTGAAATTGAAAAATTAATTAGGAGAATGAGGAATCCCACTTCTACCAACACCTGCCGCACATATTTAGCCAATTCCATAGAGTCATTATTAGGTCAAATTGACTCTATAACGAGTCAAATTGATATATGAACTTCATATCGGGATAGTTGTAGGGTTTATTATGTTGATAAATTATCAACACATGAGGTCAAAAACAAAAACATATCAAAATCTTTCATTTTACCTTATTCATTGACCTAGCCACCAATGCACCATTTTCAGTAACTGTTAAACATTTTCCAATCCATCGTTGCCAACACAATTTAATCACAGCTAATTTTTGGGATCGATGGTGGATGGTATTTAATTATCCATCATGTAACAACCACGAGGTCATGTTGTATTTTTTGAGAAAACTCTATTATGAGTTTATCCTCAATGATATTCCAAACTATTTTGGTTATAGTGAGTTTTAGAGCCAAGAAAAATGCTTTGCACAGGATCGATCAGGTGCATGGCGTGCACCTAATCTATTGTAAGGATCCATATCCAAAATTCACTTCAACTTGAGATCCTCTCTATAGTTTAGGAGGTCATGGAGATTGACACTCTGTACTTAGTGCACTCACTAATACACTCATTCAACATACGAGTAGGCTCTCAAAGACTGATGCTAGAGATACGCCACCTAGTGTGCATACCTGACCCCACCTTTACAGATCTTATGGAGTTATATGCACTGGACCTTCTGATGATGATGACGTTGGTGGTTCAAAGGGCTTGGATAATATACTTATGAGTAATGAATTTTTGGCACATACATTTGGTGTGCAAACATCAGTCACTACACAGATGTAAGTATATTTTATATAAATGTCATGTTAAATTTAAGCTATATTTATAAATTTATTTTAGCTAACAATTAATTTACATAGAAATTAAATAATATATATGTAATTTTTGTGTTCCAGAAGGAGACGATGCCTTCATCATCAGAGTCCATATTTTTAGGATTTGATTTAATGTAGCCATTATTTACATATATGGATCTAGCTATTGGCCCATCCACTACTGCATTTGTCTATGTTAGGATGACACCTTTTACTTATACAAAGATAAAAATTTTAATTAATCTTATGCTCTATGTATATTTAGTCTATATATATTTGCCTTGTATTTAAGTTAAATTTATATATCAAAGATCTCAAAATTCAAGTACAGTGCTATTAAATATACTCTTGGTCTAATAAAGGAGAAAAACTTACCATATATATCTTTGATACTTTATATAAAATTAAGTGAGACCTTGTTTACATTTAATTGATGGTTCAAGTAGACACTCCTCTATCATTGTGAGTTACAATAGACATAGGCATTACTACTGCAATGTCATCCATACATGCGTTGATAAAGGTATATATTAACTTGTAATTTTGAATTGTAAAAATAAATTTGTTTTAATAATTTTACAAAATATTTAGGGTAAATATAACTTATGTGAATGTATTGTGTATGCAGATTATCTCATGACGTCTGATAGTCTGATTCAGATGATTATTAGGGAAACTTCTCATATTTATTCCCTATTTCAAACACCTATTTGTATAGCTGAGCCTATCACTAACTCATTTGAGTGTCAAAAGTAGATTGAGTAAGATCGTGAGATTGTAGTAAGTGCATGTTTAAATGATTTTTTAATTTTATTTTAAAATTAGTTTCTTAAAATGTGGTTGAATTTATTTTATGTTAATTTTGTAATAATAATTGTATTTGAACAGGTTCAACTATAACCGATCTATGAGCATAGGACCTACAGTTGGACCTTAGAGCAATTTAAGACATTCGAGGGATCTCCATCTACCAGTTGAGCATCCTAGGGAGAGTCTTCTTTGAGGAAGGCAAAGAGAGGGAGGTTGATGTGGCCTCCAACTACATAATGGATTCAATAATCCATAATCTTCACAAAATACATAAATCTCTCATAAAATCATCTCATGAAGTCACACATATTCTCATTAATTATTATAAACATCTTTCTCACATTACACAAGGTTAAACAAGCTTATCTCACATTATAGATTACTTTGCTTCACATTCTAAGGAAGATCTGTAGAGCTTCTCTCTAAGCTCAATCTCCCTATCCTCTAGCCTAAGTAATAAGCAAAGGAACACATTATATTATAGATTTTCAAGGAATAATGAAATAGAGATCAAAATCGACACCCCACATGGATGAATCATGACAAGAAACAAGGAAAGTCCACACCATATGCTTTGTGGGGTCATCTTTGACCAAACACAAGCACCTTTGGAAAATTGGTGCCACCTTTACATGTGAAAACACTATACATGAATAGTGAAAGGCTGCCACATGTCTAGGGTAAAAAAGAAGAGCATCTTCTTTAGACAAGTTGGACTACCATCATGTGCCTCCATGTGACTCCATATAAATGTGCCCCCACTCTACATGTGTAATAAGATCCTCCATTCCATATTACTTTCCTACATCATTTGCCACATCACCTTCCTACATCATCTACCACATCACCATGAATAGTATTCATGAATAATACTGATGAATAGTGTCTTGTAAATAGTGTTTTCCCATTGCATCAGAAGCTATTTGATGATTATGATGTCTTACATGAGATGTACTTTTTTATATGCCTATATGATAATGTATACTTTTTTGGCAATGTATATGCGTATATGACATTTGTTTGACATTAGATACTATGTTGATAGATCATGTAATTTTTTATGTGCATATCATGGCAATCTATGTATTATTGACATTGAACATGTGTCTATATGATTTTTTTAGAGTTTTCATTTGAATTATGTTAATCTATTTAATTTATATTTAGTTTAAATTTAAAATGTTATCATATAATATTGTTTTAATCTTCCAAACTATTATTTTTCATATCTCGTCTTTAATGTTGTACACAAATGAGGATTAAAAAATTATTATTTTCAATGCTATAAATCTTTGATCTCCCTTATGTTTTTAAATTAAAGTTTTAATTTGATTGAGTGTAGTGGAAATAATTGATGACACTCTTATCTATTTTGCATTTATCATCACCCCTTTACAACTTTTCAATTGATCATTATCACAATTTGATTTCACTTAAGGTCCATAGCCAATCATGTTCATACTTGTATAATGCAGAGATAAAATCATTCATAAATCCCTACAAATTTCTCATTCTGATACCTATAATTTCAAACTTGATCTTTCACCTTCACCTGACTCTAATGCCTTTTATGTCCTCTATGATTCTTTTTACTTTATATTTTCCCTCACCTCTCAAGTAATCTTCATCAATACCTCTTTTTCACTCAACTCCTTTATTATACTCCAACCTACCTCTTTTGTCATTCACTCTTCACACTCTCTCACTATACATTCCCTAGGCTTGGCTATGCATAAATGCCTTCCTCTTCTTTAATACTTTAAATAACACTTCCTATAGCTCTTATATGCACCTATCCAACCATCATTCAACCCAATCAATCTAATTTCAAATGCCTCCACACTCCTTTACACTTTCTTGCACTTTTTCCCTTCAAGGGCTATTTGGCCTAATAGGCCTAATGCACATTCTTGAGACTAGTTTATGACCCTTCAACACCTCACTCCTTAATCACCTTCAACACCTCAATCTTGACATAATTCAACTCCCCATAGAGATATATAGACCCAAATAAATGCCCATAAATAGTTCTATTACTTTCTAGGCCTATCCCTTAAGGGTGTTAGGCCTCCTACAACTGAACTTTGACAATATCTTCTATCACAAACCGATTCTAGCCTCCAAATCACCTTGAAAACTTAAAATACACTTTGATGTAAAAGTGGGAGAGAAAAAAAACTGAGAGAGAGTTTCATGGGGGTGTGTGGTTTAGGAGAGTAGGGGGAAGTAGTATTAGTCAATAGAGTAGGTAGGAGGTTCAGGAAAGAGGGATAGATGGAGCAAAAAGATAGAAATTTGTGTTATCCATGAGGACAAGAATATGACAATGGATCATATCGTAAATATTTATGAAGATCAATAAAATATGTGTTATCTAGTGGAAGCACCTCCTTATCATTGTGTTTTGAATGTAGTTGGATGAACTTTGATGTTTGACAGTGTCATTGAAACCTAGAGATAGCATCCCATGCTAAGTTGTAGGTGTGTGGAGGATTGAGTGGTTACCGGAAGATAGAGGGGTCATTTCACCCTCAATTAAAGGTGGTTTGAGGAATAACAATCATGGAGAAAGTGACTGAAATAGGTGATAAGTTGATGATAGTCTTTCAAGGATCTTTTGTCATGTTTAGTATTAATTAAAGCCAAGACATGAGCTATTAGTTTGAGTAGGGAGATACAAATTATTACAATCCTATAGAAAGAGTTTGATTTAGTTTTTGGAGTTCATGAGGGTCCTTGGTAAATGTCAAATCTTGTATGGGTGTGTTTTATCCCTTTGGAATGATCAGGATAAGATTTGAAAGTATAAGTTTGATCTAAATCTTGATACTGTGCATACAGTCCTATTTAGGAGAACAAAGTAAATGATTAAAGAGTTGTGACTTGTAGATTGTGCTATTAGATTAGGTGTGTCTGAGGATTCAATTGAGCATGTGGATTTATATATAAGCCTTTGAGAGAGGACAATAACTTAGAACCATGCATTAGGTTTATGAGCCTAGAGAAGATTGATAAGTTTGAAAGAGACAAGGAGGATGAATTTATGAAAATTGTACAAGGAAAGGATGGTGTTTGTGTGAGATGACTAAATGATTTATTAGATGAAGGGTGTTGGATAAAAGAGAGGAATACTATATGCGTGAGAGATGCTTGCTAAGGTTGCTACATGAGCACACACTCAAGGCATAAGAAAATTTAAAAATTTTATAGATATTTACAACTAGAAAATTGAATTCACTACCCATAAATTCCTTGCATAATTCAAAAAGAAACAATTAATTTTCATTCAAACATACAAGGATTAATAATAAGTACAAGCAAACAATATTAGTTTGAAGTAAAATGTCAATATGTAAAGACCTCATCCTAACCAAAAAATAGGACTACCAACATGTTTGAGGGGGAGATAATATCTAGGACCAAGTTCTTGGCCTTTCATCATGCCCAATCGACAAACCCACCACCCATTCCAACCTAAAAAATGCCCTTACCAATACAAGAAACTATAAATTTTAGCCTAAGTTCAAACACATGTAAAATGAAACATGTAATTCATTTATATGAACCATTAGATCCTTCCCCTGCCTATTGGATCCCTCTAATTTCACCCCAAAGTTCTCAAGTGGAACCTTCGAGAGTAATCTATGGTAGAGTTGTAATGATGGGTCCTAAACTGTAACTTTTTGGCATTGAATAGACAAATTATTAACTTATAACTATCATTTATGCCTCTGGGACCTCTAATTAAGAATTTATTTCTTAGATCACATCTAGATAGGCAAACTACATGTTCTCACACTTACACAACATTCAAATCCACCCAAAAGTACATTTTCACTACCATTCAAGAGCATGAAAACACTGCCAACAAATGTTGTCAAAGTTGAAGTTATGGTTATAGAACTTTGATTATAATGCTTCCTAATAAAAAATAGGCACTTTAAACACAATATAAAGGTGGATAATGTCCAAGAATAAGTTTTTGTCTTCCCATCATGCCCAATTGATAAACCCCCCACCCATTCTGGCCTCAAGAATGCCCTTCCCAATATAATAAAAATGTAGTTTTTTAGCCTAAGTTTAAACATGCATAAAATGAAAAATGTATGTCATTTCCTTGAAATTTTAGATCCCTCCCCTACCTCTTGAATCCCTATAATTACACCTTGGATAATTTAGGTGAAACCTTTGAGAGCAATCCGTGGCATAAGTTTTAATGGCAGGTCCTAAAATACAATTTTTTGGTAGTGAATATATAATGTTTTGAGATCCAATTGTCATTTCTACCTCTGAGACCTCTAGTTGAGAATATATCACTTTTATAACATCTATATAGGAAAATTATATGTGCTCACACCTCCACGACATTCAAATCCACCTAAAAGTATATTTTCACTACCGTTCAGGAGTGCAAAAACACTGACAACAAATATTGTCAAAGTTGAAGATGTGATTGCATAGCTCTGATTTAGATGCTTCTTGACTAAAAAATGGAATTGAAAATATGTCCATGGGGGTAGATAATATATAAGACTAGGTTCTTAGCCTCCCATCATACCCAATCGACAAACCCACCACCCATTCTAACCTTAAGAATGCCCTTCCCAATATACGAAAAATACAATTTTTAGCCTAAGTTCAAACATGCATAAAAGGACACCTATAAGTCATTTATATGAATAATTAGATCCCTCCCCTACCTCTTAAATCCATGTAATCACACCTTGGATCACTTAGGTGGAAACTTCGATATAATCTATGGCATAAGTTGTAGTGATAGGTCTTAAAATGCAACTTTTTGGCATTAAATAGATAACTTCTTGAGCTCCAACAACCATTTCTACCTCTGGGACCTCTAGTTAAGAATATATCACTTTGATAAAATCTAGATATGAAAATTATATGTGCTCTCACTGCCACGATGTTCAAATCCATCTGAAAGTGCATTTTCATTACCGTTCAAGAGTGCAAAAACACTAAGTAATTAAAAAGTTATCTTCTCTTAGCTTGAAAAATATGGATTTTTTTACCAAAGGTGCCAATTGTGAATAAGGAATCCAACAAGGGAGATTAGTATTATGTTAGTAAGATAAAATCAAATCTAAATAAACACACTAAACACTAACACCTCTAGTCTAGACACTAGGGAAAGCATAGGTAACAAGCATGCATATGAAACACAACTAAAACATATAAGAAAACCTTCTTCTACCTTCCTTGGAGCTCCAAATGGCCTATATAAATGGCTTGTTTGGCTTGTGCATTAGGAAATATTTATCAATGGAGCTTTGTTGGCTTCACCTTTTCTTGGCACCTTGGTTTAGCTACTTGGCTCATGAATTTGGCATGGTAACATTACATGAAAAGCTTCTTTGCATCTATTTGTGCATTATAACATTACACCAAAATAGCTTAAACATCAATGGGTATGGCCTCGTCTTTATAATCTCAAAAATCAACTCTCACCTACGGTGAGTTAAGGTTGAGTTGAGACTAAATCCAGTTGAGTTAAATGTTATCATGTAATTATGATTTTCAGTTACTAGTCATAGTTCTCAAATTATATATTTTGAGATATTTTGGGATATTTTGAGATATTTTGAGATATTTTGCTATATTTTGAGATATTTTGACAACTAATAAAGGTAATAATGAAAGGCTTGATATTTTTTTTGAAATTTCCATTTTTAGATATTCATTCATTATAAAGGGATAATTCAAATAATCATTTAATATTATTTCATTAATTGATTTATTTTTATTTCCCTTTTTTCTCTTTTAAAATTTGGTTAAGTGCCCCGCTTAATGGGTTCATAGGCCAAATTGATATTTGTTGTGTTGCAAGATGATTGGGGGTGAATCCATGAGAGGTTATTGTTGCATACATGCTAGTATCCCAAATAGGAATTCCTCAACATTATTATGAGCATTGATGAATGATACACAACCAAAATTAGAAAGTTTAGTTATTCCTATGCTTAATTTAAAATATTTGATAGGAATCAGTCTAAAGTCTGGTCTGAAGCTAGGTTTGGCCATAATTGGGTGTCTATAGTTTCCCTCTATTTGGGAAGGCATTATAAGCTATATGTATAGTAACATATTCTCAAATAATGAAAAAGATTGTTAATAAGGAAAAAAGATAATGATTGAAGAAGAAACTCCAAACAATGTTTGGGAAGCCTATAATGATGCCCCCTTGAGGGAGTGGTCGACACATATGATTGATGGAAGGTCCCTCAAAAAGAAGCAAGAAGAATAATGAAATTAACCCATGGGTGAGATTAATCCAATCAAGATATTGTTTACACACATTGATTTAAAAATGACTGATTTACCCAAAGGTAGTTATAATCAGTAACAAAGGTTGAGACATTGCTTTGCCTAAAGGTGGTTATAATAAATGACACATACACATGTCCCAGTAGGGAAGATGAGTCAAAATAATGATTTACCTACATGTGGTTATAATCATTAATATGACCTAGATTGAATAATGATTTTTGGGTGTGCCCCATTGGAGAAAATTGGTAAGCATAACTCAAGGATATAACCTATTATATAGATTAAAGATGAGCAGGAGCAAACATAGATACAATGGTCTAATGACTAAAGAAGCCACAAATAACTAGGCATATGAGGATGTGCAAAGTGATGAAAGAGATGATTGGAAGAATTAAGGTGGTTGAGCTGACTTGAGATACGTCATGTATCCAAATGTCGCCTACATAGTCAAAATGGACCTCAAACCAATGCAGTTCACCCAAAAGTGGGATAAAATGGAATGAGGGAAAGAATATAAAAATAAGATTTGATCAATATGAATGATTCAATTATACTTGCTAATGCAGAGATGCTCATCCTTATTAGCATTGATACAACCAAAATGGTCAACGAGTTGAGTTGATCAAGGTAGGTGGGAGGATTTACCAACATTAATAAGGAGATGTTTTTGTGGCTCTATTTCTTATAAGATTTACTAAGCTAATTTTCACTATAGCACATGATGGTATGCATCATGATATAAAACACCATGATAACATAGATAAAATGTGCATAAAAATTAACTCCTGATCTAATAAATAATTGAAAATAATGCACCAAAGATAAAAACCATGATGATAATGTTGACGTATGAATATGGATAGACTAAAGAATAATACACAAGGAATCATCCAATGAACACATATAGACTGAGTCAAGGCACAACAATGAAAACAAACAAATAGACAAACAAACAAATAAATAACTAAGCAAACAAACACATAGAAATATTGAAATCAAAAGTATTAAAAAACACCTTATCAGTAACCAAGTCAATATCTACATGTGATGACTTAATGAAAGGATAAATAGTTGGTGCCCCTAAACAATGATACATGTAAAGGGAAGGTCACACCCCCAATGGTAGTGGAATAGATTGGAACTAATAATGGATTTACCCTGATAGGGTAGATTAAGGATGACTGACTAGGTTTAAATAGGATACTTTTTTTGAGATTTTGAGATGATATATATCTCTTCTAATTTTTAGGATTTTGAAAAGTTTTAAATGTTTTTGAAATTTTTGAGATATCTTAACTTGTTAGAGATTGACAAGATACCACTCACAAAATGGTGAGATCATTAGTTTAAATTGTTTACAAAATGGTGAGACCATATGGAAAAAGGGGGCTAAGTTGACCTCAATGTGAATTGAACGTGACCTACATATTCCCAAGATCTCAAGCCACAGTAGTTTTTCCCACACAAAAGGTAGTAAGATATGACCAAGTAGCAACAAGTTTGCTAATTTAGGCAAATGACAAGGTAAATGATAATAGTAATATCAAGGTGATTTGTAAATGCATGGTAATAGTGCTATTTTTATTTTTCCCATAATTGATTATAATTAGGAAATAATGACATAGGTTAGTGATATTAATTTTCCCATAGGCGGTTATAATTAATAACACAAGGTGGAATACTAATTTTCCCAAAGGTGATTATAATTAGTGGCACCAGTTAAGCATAAATAAAATATGTAATATCCAAATCCACTATCATAATAATTTTATATACTACCATTTAAACACGTAATTTTGAAATTGGATTAGGATCCCCTCATGAAAGGTGTCTGAAAAACCAATAGAACCAATGTCAAAAAGGGTTAGGTAAGGTGAATAAAAATAAGCTTAGTCAATAGGAAGGTATGACATAATGGTATACAATATCTCATTGTTTAAGGACGATGATGTTATGACAATTGGATATAATGGTAGTAAGGTTTCCCTCAAGTGATAAGGTAAGGTATGAAACAATGACAAGGTGAATAGCAAACGAAAAAGTCAAGGTAAATAGTTATGGTAAGGTAAATGTTTTTGTTATTCTTGTTGATGTGGAGATGCACATCTTGATCAGTATATGATACAACTGAAATAGCCAACTATGTAAATTACAATCCCACACCTCTTTTAAATAGATGCTCTATCAATAACTTGTTGCATATTTAGACTCTAATAATGTTTTTGTGATCTTAATTGGTTGTTGATTCTGTTTCCATCAAACATCAAGATACGATGTTTTTGTAGCTTATGTAAGGGAAAGTGTGGCTAGAAATGGTACATAGGGATAAATATTGGTTGATAGGTATGATTTGGAAATGTAATATAGGTATATAATGAATAAATGGATTATAATGAAGTGTATAATGGTTGGTAAACAAATAAAGATTGGAATTTTTAGGCACACATAATATTGTTGATTTGAGATTTGACATAATTTTAGTTGTGGTGGGGCTGAAGATTTATGAATATGCTCTTGATAGGACCATAAAATTTTTGTATTATTTGAGCCTGAGAGTAGCTACCATCTGATTATGCTATAGATTAAAAGTTGTATTGATGTTATATTTAAGAATGTCTTCATCAAGTAGTGAAAAACTATTGTGTTTAACTATTGGTGCCTCGAAGAAGTTTTCACCAATGATGTTGTCTTGATTATCCCATAATTTTTTCAAAAAGGTTTTACTAAGGAACATTGAATTTTGACTTTGATTATATTCTATCACCTCAAACAAGGTTTCACTAGAAGGTGTTGAGTTTGGACTTTGATTGCACCCTAACACCTCCAAAAAGGTTTCACTAGGAGATTGTTCTTTTTTTACATGAATGTGGTCTTGGTCTCCCTAATATTCTTCAACTAATATGTCACCATGGATGTAGTTTAACAAGGTATGATTTTGTCAGTCCAAATCAACACTTGTGGGAGGTGTAATGTCAATATAATGGCTATGTTGAGTGGTGGTAATAGTATGTGGAACAATAATGGAATGGAAAGAGGCAGTACAATCCTCATAGAACATACTAATATAAATTATGTCGAAGATGAAGTAATCATCCTCAAAAACTATGTAAGGATCAAAAATATATTCAAATTGATCTGTAAGGCATGTGTAACCAATGTTGTAACAATCATGAATGTATTCAGATTTTGAAGCTAAGTTTGACTCGAAGGACTCTAAATCTGATGTTGAGACTAACATTGATTCTACTTCTGATGCTAAATTTGATGTTGGTTCAAGAATAGAACCCAACTTCAATGTTTATTCTTCATCTTGTATGGATGTTGCTACAATGTTGTATTTTTAAATGTTTGGTATTGGATAAGTAATGACCTATGATGGCACAATAGGCTTCATAGAGACTAGTTTGTCAAAGTGAGACTACTCAACAAGGGGAAAAAGGTCAAGAGATAACTCCATAAAGACTGACTTGTCAAAGGGAGGATCTTTAAAAATATGAAAATGTTCAAGATAATTATTTTCCCAAAGGTAGTTATAATCATTAAGAAGTGACTCAACAAAGACTAGCTTGTTAGAGTGACACTCCTCAACAACAGGGATAACATCAAAAGATGATTCATCATAGGTTGACTCATCACAAATAGGTGTTTCAATAAAAACATCATGGATTGGTTGGTTCTATTTGCCTTGGTTTATAAGTATCTATAAAATATTAGTTTTGAACACATCTTGGTCTTTGAATTATTGGCTCTGTTGGAGAGGTACTGATTGGCTCTGTTGTGGCTCAAAGATTGTCATAGGTTTTCTAAAGTGGGGGAAGGTTTGAATTGGATGAAGAATGATCAGTGGTTGGATACTCATTTATTTTTAAATAGGCTCATCTTAGATGGGATTAATAAAGACTAGTTATCGATCTAGGATGGTAACTATGACTCATCTAGTTACACTTGTACAACCTTGTTGGGATAGTGAGTTGCTATACTTGGAAAGGATTGGAATGGTAATGGTAGGGCACTGCAAATCTTGGTTATTATCATGAACCAAAGGATAAGGTCCTGGAATGGTAATGGTAGGGAATTATGAAGCTTAGTTGTTATCACGAGTCAGATGATGAGGCCCGAGAATAGTAATAGTATGGTGTTGTGGAGCTTAGTTTCTTGTGCATACCAAAGGAGGGTCAATGGTATAGGTATGGGATTGGGTACCATTAACATTGAAATGGAAAACTTGGTATGTTAATAAACCTAAATAAGGTATCATCGAATACTACATTTAAGGGTCTTGGCTTTATTCTCCAGATTGAGTATTGTAAGGAGGATAAGGATCTATCTAATAAATAATATTATTGATGTAGGGGTCTTAAACAAATTCATCTTATGTAAACACATTATTATAACTTGGATTATACATGGCTTTAATATGAGTGTAATGAGACATATCCAAATCAATGATGAACATTTCACAAAAAGGCCTAGACTTCTATAAACTCTAAAAAATAATGTCCAAAAGACAAATGGTTCAAACTTGGTCTAACTTAGTCAAAGGAATGGAGTTGTACCTCTAAAAAAGCTAGTGCTAAAACTTGGTATAAAATAGTCTAATGTCAAACGTCTAAAAAAATGGTCAAATGGATGAAATAAAACTAAAATACCAAACTTAGGTATAAAGTGTTTCAAATACATATAAACTAGGTCTAAAGAAACAAAAGTTTCTAGGTCTTTTGGAAAACAAGGCATAAAATCTAGGCTCAAAATATGTATTGTTGGGTCTTTTGGAAAAGGCACAAAAGCTAGACTTTAAGAAAAAAAAGGTATAAAAGGAAAGAGATTTAATCTAACCAATTTGAAACACTTTGACACCAACTAGACATTTAGATTTAGGCACACACTTCATCATTTGGAAAAAGACATGGAAATTTAGGCATATGGAAGATAGACAACTTCCCAAAATCTAAGCAAAATAATAGTTTATGGAGTAAGGATTTAACCTAAGTTACACAACCCAAAAGTGATAGATCGATATCTAGGCCAAAATTACATGAGGCATAGGCAAAAATCAATCAATGTTTAGATTTGAACTTGTTAAGGTTAATTTTAAATCTAATTTAGAAACTAGGCTTTTCAAAATAGACAACAAACTAGACAAGAATGAACAACATGACAATATTAGTCATAGATCCAAAATGCACATATAGTTTGGAATTGTAATTTTAGACATAAGACAACAAGTCTTTGAAATAGTTAAAGTAGTATAATGATGTTATCATGCTCTAAAGGCATGGCAAAAAGGTTTTTTTCAATACTCAAAAGCACATGATTTGAAATAAATTGGGCATCATAACAACACCCTTTTCAATCAAGTGACATACACAAACGAAAGTTTGACAAAATGGCTAAGGTAAAGGTGTGATGTTAAAATGCATGGCATAACACCTTTTAAAATAAAAGAGTAATGTGTAAACAAGACTCATTTTTTGATGTGGTATCATAAACAAATAGTTTCAACACAAGACCATATAAGAAAAAAAGATAAAATGATAAAAATACCTAAGTGTAACGTCTTAAATCCTAAAACTGACAAAGTTGCATCATATTATCAAATTTCATTTATATACTTTCTCTTGAGAGGATTTTAAATTATTAATCCAAAAAGTAAAAGTACATAAAAATTTGGGGTTTAGGCCCCCTCTTATCTCAAGAGTTTTTACGATGACATGGAACTTTGAGTTAGTCACTCTACATCAAAAATATGTTTGCGACAAGTGGGATTGTCTAAACTATCATTTTTCACTCATTTCTAAATGGTCTCATATGTGTGGCAAACACTAGGGAACAATCATGTCATTTATATCTACATTAACCAATTTGTTTTGAAAAGGTCACAACCACCACATTCATCAATTGCTCAGTGTAATGCAATGTCCAAGTTACCCCTACGTTTTGAGGCTGAGTATCACTAATGAAGCTTGTTTAACAGCTCAAAAAAGCATCCCGATGGGTCACCCTCAATTTATATACTCCAACATGGAGTGGGATTAGTATTATTCTTGGAGATAAATCCCCAGGTTAATGCATCCCTAAAAAACTTGTGAGGGAGAAGCGAGCTCCTACCCACAAGCCAAAATACATGAAATAAAGAAAGTGGAAGGACTTTAGGGTCATTTTGGGGTTAGCTAAATCACTTGGATTTTGGGGAAGGATTTAATGAATTTCCTTACATACTTTTGGAAAAAATTTACAAATGCAAATAATGAATATTTTTGATCACACAAATTCCCTAAAGGGGACAAGGGGAGAGCATACATGCGACACCCATTTTGCTAAACAAACACTCAAACAATAAACATAAAAATGAAAACTCTTATGAGTATTTAACTAAAGTGAGAGTTCATTTTTATAGTACTAAAATAAATATGTCATGAAATTAATCCCCTTGTCATTGTGTGAAAACTTAAACAAAATGAAAATAGCTCAAGAAAAAAGATTTTTAAAACACCAATTTTTAAATGTGAGTTTTGCAACTTAGAGTATTTAAAAATCTCTTCTCTTGATCTTTGGGTCCTGTAAAAAGTGTTAGGGGGTTTTATTATTTCTTGGTAGAAGTGATATTCCTAGAAATTAGCTCAATAAGACGTAAAAATTAATCTTAAACTATCAAAACCTAAAAATAATAAATTAGAAGGATAACCTATAAAATTAATGTTAAAAATAAAATCGAACACATAAAAACATCAGTTAGTATTTTGATCATAACTTCTAAACTATACACCAGTTATTCACAAGTTTTTTGAAGGTTGTTTATAGGTCCAAATTGCACCTCTTTATAAAAATTTAGATCAAAATAATGAATAACAAAAAAGTTATTAGCTTTGTATCAGTCATTTTTTAGTAAGAAAATAGAAAATGAAAATTTGATTAAAATAAATAATGATGAAATTAACAATAAATAAAATTTCAAAGAAACATATAATGAAGAAATAAATAATAAATAAAATTTCATCCCACCTCTAAAAAATGAAAGTAATAACGATTTTTAAACACCCTCTCAACATATTTCACCATTAACAACACCTCTAAGAATTATGTATAGAAAAGACAAGTACTTAATTAAAGTTGATAAAAATATTTTAGAACCAATGCATAATAAAATGTCTGATCATCATTCAATAAGACTGACTCAACAAAATTGGGATAATTTCTTTCATAATTTGGATTATGATAGTCAAAGATGTCAATTATTTGTTTTTTCGATAAATTGATTAAGATGAGACCTATAATGTATACATTAGAACTAAGAACATCTAACATGGATGATGAAAACAATGAAATTGTTGAAAATATAAATGATGCATATCCCTAAAATCATACATATTTACAACTTGTGCAGTAAGTGTCCAAACATGAAAAAATGAATGCTTTCAAAAATAACCTAAACGCTTAATATAAATAGAAAAATATTAATGAAAGCAATTAAAAGATGTGAAAGACTTAATAAACTTAATAAAAATAAAATTTGGGCATTCTTTGGTAGAATTCCAAGAAAAGACAAGGCTATAGCTGATACTCTCAAAGAGTTAATTGTTCAATTTTGGAAAGATAATACAAGAGATTCACCCAATGTAAGAGATTTAGTGAAAAGAAGAGTTGGTTCTTGTAACCGTGAACCATATTCGAAATAGTTCTTGGATATGACTCAAACACAATTATACTCTAAGTTTTTGGAAAATATATCTACAAATTTCTATTTGTCAAAGATATTTTGAGATGACCAAACCTTTTTATGTAAAAATAAATCACCCACACATCACTTGTTGTAGACAATATATTGAATTTTCAACGCACTATGATATTTTTGGCTATATTCATTATACTTTGCATACTAACAATATTTTTCATGAGTGTGGCATTTAATTTCCACAAAAATTAGTCAGATAATTTATTCTAACTTTTTTTTACAAAATATAGGATGGACAATTATTTTATAACAAATCATGTTTAGATGGAAATTCTAGTAATTATGGTGGATTACCAAAATTAAAAAATTGTATCCATGAGGAGAGTACAAGTGCAATTGGATAGGAATTAATTGTTTTAAGAAAATATAAATGACTTATCAATTAAAAGATGACAAAGAATTTAAAAGGTGTCAGCTTGTTACAAAAAGATGTTTCTAATTTTTTTGGAAAAATTTAGGAAGAAATTATTTTATGAGTATGCAAGGCACACACACAAGGCTAGATAGTTGGATGGACATTTCAATATAAGAAAGGATATAATCACACTTGGTATGATTGTTTTAGTAGTTTAATTTGATGAAAATTACACATTAAAACCACAAATGGAAGTTCAATTGTAGTATTATAACTCATCACAATTTGTCATATTCATGCATATAACATTCATGCATACACCTAATAGTACAAAGCAACAACAAAAAATATTAAGGGAGTACCATTTATATATCAGCGATGATTGATCACATTGTTCAGAGTATGTACAAGGCTATTTTTATAAGTTCTATGAATAATTAAGTCAAAGGAACATTACTTTCAATCAACATTACATTTGGTCAAATAATTGCACATCATAACTAAAAAATGCATAGATATTTTATTGGTTGAGCAGGATACATGTTACCATTGGTGTATAATATATTTGGAGTTTCATCAAGGTTGACTATGGAAAAGGGAAGTATGACGGTGCTGGATCATGTGTCAAAAGATTTGTTTTAAGGGAGGAGTTGAAATTTGAAAAGGGTGCTAATTTGATAGATGCAAAAACCATTGTTGAATAATGTAATGAGAACATGTGTCATGGTTCTCAACCAAATTATACTATTCATAAAAAATTATGGTTAATGGAGGCTAAACACTTGGTAAAGTATGAGGATTATATGATTCTAATGGGTTCAATAGAGATCCACTCATTTTGTAGTTGAAATGCAATTTTTTGGATTATAAATACGAGACACTTGGCATGTTTCTATTCTGCATGTGTGGACTCTATTTGGAATGAGTGTGAGTCACAAGAGTGGGTGGATGACTAGAGCTCCAAACCTCTATTTCCAATCAACACATATCAAATTCTAACAACATTACAACTTATAGATATGACATTATCAAATGATTTTGACCATGTATCTGATCTAGTACAACTAGGTAGAATATTTTGCATTATGTATAATTTATTCTCATTATGTATCTTCATAGTGTCACTAAAAATGTTTTTTTGTGATACATGGCATGTTTTTGTAGTTATTACAGATGAGGATAATGAAGAGGACACAAATTACCACTTGTGTTGGTGTGTAGAGAGAAATAAAAAATTAACTTCCCCAGTTATAGATGGAGAAAACATTGACTATTCCACTAGGTCAGTGGTAGTCACTGAAACTTGGTTTCAATGATATCCTATAAAAAATTAGATCAATAGTTGTTTGAAGAGTTTGAAACACATAGGAAGATATTGCACTATTCAAATTTAATTCTTAAAATGAATATTCAATTACAAAAAATATCATGGTAGGCTATTAAACATGAAACTATGGAAAGTTTAGGGGTCAGACCATGAAGCTATTCTTGATACTATCAAGGTTAGAACAAATCTTAGTGATTTGTTGGATTAAAATACATAGGTATGTTGACTTTTTAAATGTAGTTGTAATCAATTTTACCAAATATTTTTTATGTTCTAGGTAGTACATATGAATTTATTTTTTAATTATTTACTAACATTTTTTTTAGGTTAGTGGTGCCAAATAAGATTCCACTTTCACGTGGTTAACACTATCTATAAAGAATTCCATATTCTTCAAACTAAGAGAAGCTAAAATTTTAAGTACATTTTTAAGTACTTAGTATTTTTGTGCTCCTGAGTGGTAATGAAAATTCACTTATAGGTGTATTTAAATGTCATGAAAATGGTACCACATGTAATTTTCCTATCTAAACATAGTCAAAGTGATAGATTATCAAGCGGAGGTCCTAGAGGTAGAAATGGTAGTTGGAGCTTAAAAAGTTGCTTATTCAATGTAAAAATTTAAATTTTAGGACTCATCACTATAAATTGTGCATAAATTACTCTCAAAGGTTCCACCTGAGTGATCCAGGGTATGATTAAAGGGATTAAATAGGTAGGGTAAGGATTTGATGGTTCACAAAAATAAATTGCAAGTTTCATTTTACTCGTGTTTGAACTTAGGCTAAAAATCTATATTTTTCTTGTATTGAAAGGGAATTGTTGAGGCCAAAATGGGTTATGGGTTTATCGATCGAGCATGATGGGAGGTTAATAACCTAGTAGTATATGTTATCCACCCACTCATATGTGTTATTATTGTTAGTTTTGGTCAGGAAGCATTGTAATCAAAGTTCTACAACCATAACTTAAACTTTGACAATATTTGTTGTTAGTGTTTCTATGCTCCTAAATGGTGGTGAAAATGCACTTTTGAGTGGATTTTAATGTCATGGCGGTGTGAGAACATGTAATTTTCCTATATAGACATGATAAAAGTGATAAATTCTCAAGTTGAGGTCCCGAAGGTAGAAATGGTAGTTGGAACTCAATAAGTTGTCTATTCAATGCCAAAAAGTTACATTTTAGGACATGTCACTACAACTTTTGCCATGGATTTATCCTAAATTTTATACCCGAGTGATATGGGGAGAGATTAGAGGGATACAATAGGCAAGGGAAGGATTTGAAATTTTTCATAAATGAGTTCTAAGTTTCATTTTACGTGTGTTTGAACTTAAGCTAAAAAATTGGATTTTCCTTGTATTGAGGACATTCTTGAGGCTGAAATGGGTGGTGGGTTTGTCTATCAAACATGATAGGAGGAAAATAAACTATTATTTGACATTATATTCCCCACAAGATGTGTTATAATTCTAATTTTTTTTCAAGAAGCATAAGAACAAGAATTTTATAACCATAACTTTAACATTGACAACATTTATTGTCAGTGTTTTTACAGTTCTAAATGATGGTAAAAATGCACTTTAGGGTGTATTTTAACATCATGGTAGTGGGATAACATGTAATTTTCATATATATATATATATATGTGTGATCAAAGTGATATATTCTCAAGTGGAGGTCCCAGAGGTTGAAATTGTAGTTAGAGCTCAAGAAGTTGCTTATTCAATGCCAAAATAAAATAGGCATCTGCAACTTATGCCACATATTGATTTCAAAGGTTACACCTAAGTGATATAGAGTGATATTAGAGGGATTAAAGAGGCATGGAGGGATCTAATGGTTCATATAAATGACTTATATTTTTTATGCCTGTTTGAACTTAGGCTAAAAAATTATATTTTTCTTATATTGGGAAGGGAGTTCTTGAGGCCAGAATGGTGCTGAGAAGTGTTGTCATTGATGTCAAGGTTGATGTCAATGTGTATTAGTGTGAGAAATATGTCTAATGAATTTTATTATTTGATATCATCAGTGAGGTAAGCATGTTTGAGTACTAGTCTTTGAGTACAAGGTGTCTTGAGAAGCCTGGTCATAACAAGCATAATCATATCATGAGCATGTGCATGATGAGCATGAAGAGCTATGTGTAGAGGTATGAAATTATTTTATGAGAATTTAATTCATGTTATCAAGGTATAATATCATAAATAAGTGTTTCAAGGTTAGTTTTCAAGCTTCAAGTACTTGAGAAGTCTAGTCATGACACTAGTCATAACATGAAGAGACCTTATGAGAAGGTATGAGCTTGGTGTCTTGGTGAAATGAGTGAAAAATGACATAAATAGATGTCTAAGGTTTCTTTAGTATGTATATGAGGCATTGGATCACTAATGTGAGTCTTAGAGTGAGCTTACAGGGGCATGACCTATAAACCTAGTATGTAACTAGACCACTTCTAGACCCTTCTTGGCCTAATGAGGCATCATGATTTGTTATCAAGGAAGATGAAGGATTTTTGAAATTTTTTAAGCATGTGAAATTTTATGTGAGCATGTAATTAAGGTGGAGAGCACATGGAAAGAGGCATAAAGGTAATTTTCAGGGTCCAATATGATTTGCAAGATAAGGTCTAGAGAGAAAAGAGAGAGTGTGTGGCATAATGAAGGGTCATGATCATATTTTAAGATGTTTGAGCTCATATTATCATGTATATAGGTATTATATGTTTATTAAATCATGTTCAGGTCATGGTTTATAAGATAATGCATGAAAAGTGGTTTTAAGGTCTCTCGTGTACATAGAATGAAGGGTTCTCAACTTTAGAAGAAATTTCAAGTGTTCATTGGAATGTGTAACCTATGTATGGGAACCTAAAATATTCATGGTATATGGTAATGGTCCTAGCTAATATCTCTAGGTATTAGTTTTAGAAATGAGAGGCACTCTTGTATGAACAATAGTTAAAACTAGAAATAATGTTAACCCTCTCTAAAACCTTAACAATGACCCGATGAGAAATATCTAGTTAAAAAAAACATATAATGGTATAAAATGAATAAAAAAAATATTTTATCATGTATTTAAGTCTCCTAGACATCTCTAGGTGTGATTGGTTTTTCAAGTGTGTGAGTAGACCCTAAAAAAAGTGCTAGTTTCTTAGAGATTTGTTGTAGCAGTCAAATTTGACCAAGTCAAAGTATGAAAATCATTGGATGGAGAAGGTTAAGACTTTTATTTTATTTTTATAATTTTTTATAGATAGGTTCAAACCCTCAAGTTTACTAAACTGATCATCCGAGTTGACCTGTCGCTAACAAACCTAATGGTGGAAACAATGAGAAATCTAGGCAGTAGTGACAAGGTGATTAGTGATGTGATATCATGAAATATGGATGAATAAAAGTGAATGGATATTATTTTTATGAATTTTAATAATGATAATTTATGTTAAAAGTTTTGGAGGTTAGTGGTTATTTTTAAAAATTTGTTCACAAGATGACTTGTTTGGCTCAGTGAGGTTTGTGTATAGTGAGGTTATGAGATTGGTTTGAAAGACCAATATTTCCATTTGAATATATTATGTATCTATATAATAATGGTATAATTATCTCATATGATCATATACATTCATTTGAAGTCTCTCAAAATCATCTGACAAGTTTTGAAGGTCATTTTCACCATGACTATGCTTTAAGGGAAACTGGAAGATCTAGGTAAGCAAGTTGCAGTGATGAGTTGGAGGCTCTTTGACCTAAGTTTAAGTATATAATGTAAATGGTGTTTATATTTAGGACTTATATTACCTATCCATTATTTAAATAATATTTTATATATATTTAATGTGGTTGAAATGTTGAAGCCAAAATGTATTATTTGGTTAAGTGAGCTCTGTGAGAGAGAAGGTCAACAAATTGGTCTGCAAGACCAATAATTTACATTAGAGATTGTGATATTTTTTTATAGGTTGTTTTTATTATATTATAAGATAATTTAAATTAATTTAAATTTATTTATTATGATCTTTTATGTGTCATAATTTCAAGTTTCCATGGCTATGTTTTGAGGCTAGTTGGCAGTTTTGAGTGGGCTACTTGCAGAAAAGGGTTTGAGTACTTTTGATAAGTTATGAAGTTTAAAGCATATGGTGATAAAACTAAGGTCATATAAATTATATATATTATATTTTTTTACATTGTTTTTTATCAAAATTATGTTTATGCTTCATTTGTTCAAGACAAACTTTTTGTGTGTATGAAGGCCTAATTGTAAACAGTGCTAATGGTGTGCTTCAAGTGGTGGTTGGAGATAAAAGGTGTTATGGAGCCTATATGAGATTATAAGGGGTATATTTTAGTGTCATATGATATGTCAATTCTATTTTATGTGTTTTAATGTGTCCCAAGGAAGTCAAAGTATAATGTGTCCTAAAGTAGACTTAATTGAATTAGGTCTCAATGAGACCTAAAGATGAAATGAGGCCTAATTGAGGTATGTCATACCTAAATGGACTCAAATCATGTTTTATTAATGTTTATGAGATATAATAATATATATTACATGTTATATCTAAGAGTTTAATGGTGTTTGGTCAACCAAGAAGGATATGAACAAGAGGCTTGTATAAATACATGGTAGTTTTTGGCCTATTGTGTGTGTAGTAAGCAAGCGAATAAAATAACATATTTCAGAGAAGAAAGATGTATTTTAGACCATAAAATTAGTATATAGGATATATGATGAATATTTGACAAATGTTTTGTGTGTTAATATTAAGGTCATATGACCTAATTAGTGTTGAAGAGACCTAATTTAGCAAAGAGGCCTAGAAGGTAGATTGCGAGGGCTAAGAGTGTGAATATCTAAATAAGTGGTCATCATTAGTTGGTTGAGTAACAATGTGTTATGAATTTTATCAAATAAATCAAGTGGATGAGTTGGTGTTGAGTCATCTAGGGGGTTGGTGCCTCCTTGCAAGTTGGTGCGTGCTAAATCCTAGTTGAGTTGGTGCTTAGCTAGTTAAGGTTAGTGCTCTATGTGGAGTTGGTGCTTCACTAAATTTGGTGTTTGACTTATAATAATGTAGTCCATTTTCATATATCAATGATTTTTCTTCCCCTTGAATGTTTCTCATATATGTGATGTGTTCTTATTTTTCATGCTTAACTGGATATGTGTTTATGCTTGTTAGATCCATATGCTAGTTTGAATGATTCATGATTGCTTAAGTGAAATTGATAAGAAAGTTTTTGAAGATTGATTCACCCCCCTCTCAATTATTTTATTATAACATTGGTATCAGAGCAGGTCCTTTGAATTAGGCCTAATAATCTAAAGGAGATCCTAGAAGTGAGGATGGTTAGTCAACAAGCTCAATGCATTTTTTCTACTAGTAAGGATCCATTATTCAATGGATATAATTATGAATTTTAGAACATAAAGATGAAGATATATTTGATGTCGCAAGGTCATGATATTTGGTAGTAAGTTGTAGATGGTTATAGTTCTCCTTTTATTCCACAAACTAATACAATAGGTAAGAAGGCTAGTGAAAACAACTCCAAGGCAATAAATGCCATTCTTTATGGCCTATCAGAGGCATATCTTGTAAAGGTGATGCATTTTGTATCATACAAAGAGATATGGGACAAATTAAAGAATATTTATGATGCAGACACTAAGGTGAATATGGCCAAGTTGCAGACCCACTAGAGATAGTTTGAAAGTTTGAAGATGAATGAAGATGAAATAATTGCATCTTACCTATTAAAGGTTGATGAAGTTATCAATGCCATTAAAGGATTAGGAGAAGAAGTGAAAAATAAACAATTTTTCAAAAGGTATTGATATCACTAACTCCTAAGTTTGATTCTATGGTGTCTCTGGTATGAGAGATGCAAGATTTGTACAAGCTTTAAATGCATGGACTTCATGGCATCTTAACTACCTATGAGATGATAATAAATGAAGGAAGACCTCCTAAGAAGGAAACAAATTTCAAAGTTGAGAAGAAATCAAAATCCAAAAAAGTAAAGAATGAGGAATGTTAAGATGTTGATGATGAAATAATAGCCATGTTTGCTAGGAAGTTGAGGCTTGGATATAGTAAGTATAAGGGTAAGTTGCCTTTTAAATGTTTTAACTATGGTAAGATTAGTCACTTTGCATCCAAGTGTCCTAATAGGGATAAAGTTGAGCATGATGAAGAACATGATGAGCATCATGGAGATGAAAGCAAGGTCTATAAGCTTGATAAGAACAAGAAAGTTTTTAGGAAGTATGAAGTTAGGAAAGGGTCATTCAAGAACAAGAGAAGTTTGTACACCAAAGAAGATAATAACACATCTAATGTAAGTGACACAAGTACATCTAATAGTGATGATGATAATAATAAACCTAAACATGACAATAATGAAACCTTATTCATGGCCATAGAATCAAATAATGAGGGTTACTCAAATGGGAAAGGCCTTATGGTTGATGTAGAATCAGATGAAGAAGAAGATAAGTGAACCTTGAGGTAGAATTGGTAAGTGCTCTAGAAGAGTTAAATTTCCAAGGAAAGAAGAATAATAAATTAAGATAATTATTTAACGACTATGAGAAGTAGATTGGTTTATTTAAGGAGAGATTGAGTAGCACTTACAAGGATTATGATGAGATCATAAATCAAATTGAAGCACAAACGGAGATATTCACTACTAACTTAAAAGCTAAAGAGGAAGGATGCACCAGGTATGAAACTAAAGTGGAATACTTGAAAGATGAGTTGGATCAAATGTTTATCAAGGTGAAGACATTTGTGAAGTTTGAAAAGAGAACTGAGGATCTAGATGATATATTGAGTAGTTAAAAGTCTACAAGTCATAAGACAGGTCTTGGTTTCAAAGAAGACCAAAAGGAGGCAACTTAAGTCAAGGATTAGGCTATTTAAGACAAGAAAATAAACATAAAGTGACCAATCAGATAGCCTAATGTTATGAGATATGCTAATTCATTTAATGGTTACTATTTTATATGTAGTCAATTTGGTTATAGAGCAAGAGAGTATAGAAGACCCTCTAAGAATGAGTACTCATGGGACTATGGAAGGTGTCACAATTCACATCAGTCAAGTGGTATGTATCAAGTTATTTTCTTGTCATAGTGTGGGATACATTGCAAGATTCTACGCTAATAGAGTAAGAAGGTCATGAAGTCAAAATAATAGGTTTGAAGTTCCTAGAGTACAAGAGAGAAGGCAAATGAATGTGTGGAAACCAAAGATAATAAAGGTAATTCATGTTTAGTCTACAAGCTCAAATGGACTATTTGCTATGATATAACATACTTCAGATGTGAAATCAAGTCAATAATGTCTATTGTTATCTCATATTGATGATCAAACAGTTGATGAAGAGGCCAAGCTTATAGTGTCAATCAATCTTAAAATGATATTGAAAGATATTCAGTTTTATGAGAGCATGGAGATATGGGAATCTCTTGAACTTGTGTTGTTTTAATACTCTATGGAAAGAGGTAACTCCATTAGGCTTCATGGAGACACTATTTAGTCAACAAAAGAATGATGAATGCTTGGTTTGAGGGGAAGCTATTGAGGTTGTTCATAAGCTCTAAGTGTAGTTGATGACAAGAATATGGTGGCCTAGTGTGTGATCAAATATTTGTATCGTATCAATCATGACAAGAACAAGGTGAGTGGTCTTGAGTTTTAAGTTTATTTTAAGGAGGTATGTATGAAGCATGTTTTTGTAATGTTTCATATTCTATGCATTGAAATTATATTTCAATAAGGTATGGTTATATATAGAAGTTTTTGGAAGACCCTTTGTCATTAATGTCAAAGGGGGAGAAAGTTCAAGAAGGGAGATTAACTAGATTGGGGGAGATGAGAGTGATTAGATTGAATAATGTTTTGCCATCAATGACAAATGGAGAATTTATTGAGAAGTGTTGTCATTGATGTCAAGGTGTAGTAGTTTGATAAATATGTTTAATGAATGTTCTTGTTTGATAACATCATTAAGGTAAGCATATTTGAGTAATAGTCCTTAGTTTAAGTTGTCTTGAGAAGCCTAGTCATAATAACAAAAATAGACATATCATGAGCATGTGCATGATGAGAATGAATAGGTATATGCATAGTTATTACATTGTTTTATGAGAATTTAAGGCATGTGAGTAAGGTATAAGATCATCAAGAAGTGTTTCAAGGTTAATTTTCAAGCTTCAAGTACTTGAGAAGCCTATTTCTGACACTAGTCATAACATGAAGAGACCTTGTGAGAAATCATGATCCTAGTGGCTTGGTAAAATGAGTGCACAATGAAATTAATGGATGCATAATTTTTCTTGAGTATGCATATGAGGTATTGGATCACTCATGTGAGTCTCAGGGTGAGCCTACAATGGTAGGACCTACATACCTAGTATACAACTAGACCACTTCTAGACCCTACTTGACCTCATAAGGCATCATGATCTATTTTCAAGGTATATGAAGGATGTTTAACATTGTTTAATAATTTTAAATATTGTGTTAGCATGTAATTAAGGTGGAGAGAACATTTAACGAGGCATAAAGGTTAGTTTTAAGGCCTAATATGACTTGCAGGATAAGGTCTAGAGAACAAAGAGAGAGTTTGGCCTAATGAGGGGTCATGATCAAATTTGAATATGTTTGATCTAATATGATCATGGAAATATGTATGATACATTTATTCAATCATGTTCACAAGGTTTGAGGTCATGCTTTTCAAGATAAGGCATGGCAAGATGTTTTGAGTTCACTCACGGGCACAAAATGAAGGGTTCTCAGCTTGAGAAGAATTTTCAAGTGTTGATTAGAATGTGTAAACTTTTCATGGGAACATAATATATTCATCATATATTTTAAAGGGTCTGAGATCAGATATATATGTATTTTATTTAGAAATGAGGGGTAGTCCTGTATGAATAATTGTTAACACCAAAAATAGTGTTAACCCTCTCTAAAACCCTAACAATGAATCAATGTGAAAAATATTGTTTAAAATAGACTATAATGGTATAAAATTAATATAAAAAATATTTTATCATGTATTAAACTCTCTAATTCATCTCTGGGTGTGATTGGTTTGTCAAGTGTGTGAGTAGACCCTACAAGAAAGTGTTAGTTTCTTAGAAATTATTTGTAATAGTCAGAGTTGACCAAGTCAAAGATGCAAATAATTGGATGGAGAAGGTTGAGAATTTTATTTTATGTCCATGGTGGTTTATGGATAGTTTTAAACCCTCAAGTATGATAAATTGGTCATCCAAATTAACCAATCTCTAACAAACCTAATGGTGGAAATAGTGACAAATCCAAGCAATAGTGAGAAGGTGATTAGGGATGTGATATGATAGAATAGGGATGAATACAAGTACATGGAGGTGTTTTTGAGTAATTTAAGACATGATCATGTCTGGTATATGTTTTGGAGGTTGGTGGTTATTTTTAAAAAGTCACTCACAAGTTGACTTGTCTACCTCAGTGAGGTCTGTGTACAATGAGGTTATGAGATTGGTCTGTAAGACCAATATTTCCATTTGAACATATTAAATATCTATCTTATAATTGTATAATTATATCATATTATCATATACATTCATTTTAAATGTCTAAAAATGCTCCTATAGGTGTTGAAGGTCATTATCACCTTGACTATGCTTTAATGGAAACTGACAGATCTAGGTATACAAGTTACAGTGATGAGCTGGAGGCTCTTTGACATAAGTTTAAGTATATAATGTACATGGTGTTTATATTTTGGATTTATTTTCCCTATAAATTATTTTAATAATATTTGATAGACAGTGAAATTGATTGAAATGTTGAAGCCAAAATGGCTTGTCTGGCTGAGTGAGGTCTGTGAGAGAGAAGGTCAATAAATTGGTCTGCAAGACCAATAATTGCCATTAGATATTATGATATTTTTATTGGAGGTTGTTATAAGGATAATATAAGATAATTTTAATTCATTTAAATTCCTTGATTTTTTCTTTCAGGTATTATAAGTTCAAGTTTTCATGACTATGTTTTGAGGCTGGTTGGTAGTTTTGAGTGAGCTAATTGCATAAAAGGGTTTGAGTACTTTTGATTTGAGTTATGAAGTATAAATAATATGTTGATAACCTTGAGGTCATATAAAATTTTTATATAATATATTTTTCCATGGTTTTTTAGCACAATTGTGTTTATACTTCAATTTTTCAAGATAGACTTTCTGTGTGTACAAAGGCCTAATTGTAAACAATGCTAATGGTGTGCTTCAAGTGGTGGTTAGAGATCAAAAGTGTTATGGAGCCTAGATGAACTTAATAGGGATATAATTTATTTTCATTTGATATTTTACTTATATGTGAGGTGTTTGAATGTGTTTCAAGGAAGGCAAAGTATAACATGTCCTAAAGTAGACCTAATGGAATTAGGTCTCAATGAGACCTAAAGATGAAATGAGGCCTAATTAAGGTATGCCAGACCTAAAAGGACTCAAAGAATGTTTTATTAATGTTTATGAGATATAATAATATCTATTACATGGATTAACTAAGAGGTTAATGGTGTTTAGCTGACCAAGAAGGATATGAACAAGAGGCTTGCATAAATACAAGACATTTTTAGGCCTGTTGTGTGTGTAGTGAGCAAGAGAATAAAATAACATATTTAAAAGAAAAATGAGGTATTTTAAACCATCATATGAGTATATATTATATGTGATGAATATATTATATATATTATATGTGTGAGGATCAAGGTCATATGACCTAATTAGTCTTGAAGAGACCTAAATAAGCAAAGAGACCTATAAGGCAATTTGAGAAGGATAAGAGTGTGAAGATATAAAGAAGTGGTCATCAAAAATTGGTTGAGAAAAAATGTGTCCTAAAGGTGATCAAATCAATTACATGTCTGAGTTGGTGTTGATTCATGTAGAGGGTTGGTGCCTCCTTGTAATTTGGTGCTTGCTAAAGCCTAGCTAAATTGGTGCTTAGCTAGTTAGAGTTGGTACTTCATGTAGAGTTGGTGCTTCACTAGAGTTGGTTTTTGTATTATATGAATGTAGTAAATTTATATATATCAAATATTTATCTTCCCCTTGAGGGTTTCCTAAATATGTGATGTGTTCTTGTGTTTCATGCTTATGTGGATAGGTGTTTATGCTTGCTAGATATATATGCTAGTTTGAATGATTCATGATTGCTTAAGTTAAATTGATAAGAATGGTTTTGAAGATTGATTTAACCCTCCCTATCATTAATTTTACTTAAAAAAATTGGTGGTGTGTTTATTTATTGGGTATGATTGGAGACCAAAAACTTGGTCTTGGATGTTATCTACCCCCTTTAGATGTGTTGGGAGTGCCAATGTTTGGTCAAGATGAGGTCTTTTCATATTGACACTTTAATTAGAACTAATATTTTATACTTTTACTTATTTTTAATGCTTATATGGTTTAATGTAGATTAATTTTTTATTTTTAAATGATGTAGGGAATCTATGGGTAAAAAATTCAATTTGCTAGTTGTAAGTATCTATAAAAGTTTTAAATTCCAATAACTCAATCAAACTCTTTCCATAGAAATGTAGTAAATTGTATCTCCATAATTTATTTTCCTCAAACCACCTTTACTTGAGGGTGAGATTATTCCTCTATTTGCCTATAACCACTCAATCCTCCACACACCTACAACTAAACATGGGATGTTATCTCTTGGATTCAATGACACTCTCAAATAATAAAGTTTATTCAATTACATTCCAAACATAATGATAAGGAGATTCTTCCAATAGATAACACATATTTTATTGATATTAATAAATATTTACAATATGATCCACTGTCATATGCTTGTCCTTATGGACAACACAATTTTCCATATTATTGCTCCATCTATCCCTATTTACTGAACCTCTTACCTACTCTACTGAATCATACTACTTCCACCAACTCACCTAAATCATACACCCACATGCATGTATATATCTCTCCCTTTTCTCACCCACTTTTACATTAAAGTGTATTTTAAGTGTTCAAGGTGATTTGGAGGTTATAATAGATTTGTGATATTGTCAAAGATCAGTTGTAGGAGGTCTAACACCCTTAAGGGACAAGCCTATAAATCAATAGAACTATTAATGATCATTAAGTTATGATAGATACCTCAATGAGGAGTTGAAGTATGTCAAGAGTGAGGTGTTGAAGGTCTTTAATGAGTGACGTGTTGAAGGGTTAGAAACCTATCTCAAGAATGTGCATTAGGCCTATTAGGCCAAATATCCCTTGAAGGGCAAAAGTGCAAGAAAGTGTAAATGAGTGTGGAGGACTTTGAAAGTATATTGAGTGGGTTGAATGAAGGTTATATAGGTGGATATAATAGATATAAGAAGTGTTCTTGAAATTATTAAAGAAGAGGAAGGCATCTAGACATAACCAAGCCTAGGGAATGTATAGTGAGAGAGTGTGAAGAGTGAATGATAAAAGGGGTAGGTTGGAGGATAGTAAAGGAGTTGAGTGTAGAAGAGGTATTGATAAATATTACTCGAGAGGTGAGGTAAAATATAAAGGAACAAGAATCATAGAGGCCATATAAGTATTAGGCCTAATTTCAAGAAAACCTAGCCAAAAAGGCATTAGATCTAGGTGAAGGTGAAAGATCAAGTTTGTAGATATAGGTATAAGAGTGAGAAATTTGTAGGGAATTATGAATGATTTTATATCTCTTTATTATACAAGTATGAACATGATTGGGTATGGGCCTTAAGTGAAATCAAATTGTGCTAATGATCAATTGAAAAGTTTTAAATGGGTGATGACAAATGCAAAATAGATAAGAGTGTCATAAGTGATTTCCATTACACACAATAAAAAAAAAATTAAAAATACGGGAGGTCAGAGATTTATAGCATTGAAAATAATTTTTTTTAATCCTCATTTGTGTACAACATTAAATAAAATATCTGAAAGATAATAATTTGGAAGATCAAAACAACACTATACGATAACATTTTAAATTAAAATTGAATATAAATTGGATAGATTAACACAATTTAGATGAAAAGTCCAAAAAAATCATACAGACACATGTATAATGTCAATAATACATAGATTTCCATGATATAATACAAAAAAATACATCTACCAAAAATAATATCTAATGTCAGGTGAATGTCATAGACACATACAATGCCAAAAATGCATACATTGCCATATAGGCATAAAAAAAAACACGTCTCATGTAAGACATCCTAATCATCAAATAGCCTCCCTATCTTTGACTTCCTCGAAGAAGACTCTCCTTGGGATGCCTTGCTAGTAGATGGAGATCCCTTAAATGTCTTGAATTGCTCCAATATCTGACTACAAGTCCTACAATCATAGCTTTCTTGCAGTTAAAATTGTTCAAACATGAGTATTATTATAAAATTAACATAAAATATATTCAACCACTTTTTAATAAATTAAATTTAAAATAGAATAAAAATCATTTAAACATGCACTTACTATAAGCTTGTGGCCCTACTCAATCTATTTTTTATGCTTAAATGAGTCAGTATCATATTCAATTGTTCAAATAGGCATCTGAAATAGGGAAGAGACATGAGAATTTTCCCTACTAATCATCTGACTGGGATTATCAGATGTTATGGGATAAACCTAAATATAAAATACATTCACATAAGTTATATTTTTTCCAATTATGTAGTAAAATTATTAAAACGAGTCTATTTTTACAATTCAAAATTACAAGTTAATATATAACTTTGTCAGTGCCTATGCGAATGACATTAAAGTAGTAATGCCTATGTTTATCTCATCTCACAGTGAAGGAAGAGTGTCTAGTTGAGCCATAAACTGAATGTAAACAAGGTCTCACTTATTTTTCTATTAAGTATCAAAGATATATATGGCAATTTTTTCTCTTTTATTAAACCAAGAGTGTATTTAATACTACTATGCTTGAATTTTGAGATTCTTGATAAATAAATTTAACTTAAACTTATAAGGTAAATATACATAGAGAGTAAGATTAACTCAAAATTTTACCTCTATATAGGTAAAATGTGTCATCCTAACACATACAAATGCAGTAATGGATGGGCCAATATTTGGATCCAAAAATGTAAATAATGGTTGTGTTAAATAAAATCCTACAAATGGCGACTGTGATGATGAAGGCACCATCTCCTCATAGGACCTAAATTTTTTTTTATATATATATATATATATAATTCAATTTATATGTAAATTAATTTTTAGTTAAATTAAAATTGTAAATATAGCTTAAATTTAACATGACATTTATATAAAATATATCTACATCTATGTAGTGGCTGATGTCTACACACCAAATGTGTGTGCTAAAAACTCATCACTCATAAGTATATTATACAATCCCTCTAAACCACCAGTGCCATCATCATCATAAGAATCAGTGCATATAGCTCCAAAAGATTTATAAGGGTAGGGCTAGGTATGCACATTAGGTGGCATATCTATAGCATCGGTCTTTGAGAGTCTACTCATATACTGAATGAGTGTATCAATGAGAAAATTACGTGAATGTAGAATGTAGATCTCCATGACCTACTAAAATTCAAAAGGCAATTTAGGTTGAAGTGAATTTTAGATATGGATCCTTTTAGGTTGATTAGGCACACGATGTGCACCTAGTCAGTCCTATGCAAAACCTTTTTCCTCGACCCTAAAATTCACTATAATTGAAATAGTTCAGAATCTCATTGAGGACAAACTCACTATAGAGTTTCTTCAAAAAATTAAATGGGACCTTGTGGTTCTTACATGGTGGATAATCAAACACCTTCTACCATCAGTTCCACAAATTGGCTGTAATTAAATTGTGTTGGCAACAATGGATTGGAAAATGTTTAGAAGTTAATCAAAATCGTGCATTAGTGGCTGGGTCAATAAATAAGGCACAAATGAAGGATTTTTATATGTCTTTATTATTGACCTCAAGTGATGACCATTTTTCAACATAATAAGCCATATAACTATCCTAATGTGAAGACCATCTATCAATTTGACTCGTTATAGAGTCAATTTGACCTAATAATGACTAGGGAATTGGCTAGATAAGAGCAGTGGGTGTTGGTGGAAGTGGGATCCCTCATTCTCCTAATTAATTCTTCAATTTCAATTTTATTTTCCACAATGTGGTCACCTAGACTCTCCTGACTTCCTAGGGGATTTTGTGGAACTATAGGAGGGTTAGGAAGAGGGTTAGGTGGAGGAATAAGAGGCTTAAGTGGAGGGTTAGGTTGAGGAATAGGAGGGTTAACATGATGGGTTGTTAAAAAAAATAAATTACCAATTAAATAATGAAAATTAAAAAATTTACTAAAATTTAGGGTTAACAAGTGTAGTTTTTTAGCACTTACCTCTTCTACATGGTGACATCAACAATTAGTCGATGTATCAAGCTTCTTGGGATGAATTTTGGCAAGGTTTGGCCTCACTAAGGCAAAAAATGATCACAAAGTGGAGGAGAGTGAGGGGAATAAATAATTCGAATGCCAAATGAGGAAATTTTACATTCAGGTTCACTTTTTTATTTTTTTTAGTAAACACAAGGAATGTGATCACATTATTATTTTTAAATAATGCGATCATGTTATTAATGTGATTGTGTTATTAGTTTAAAATAATGTGATTGCATTATTAACATGATTGCATTATTTCTCAATAATTTCCAAGCCATAATTTAAATAACATGATCATGTTATGTTAATAAGGTGATCACATGTCAATTTTGAGATCGCATTATGGGAAATGCCCACAAAACTATCCCCCAACTCCATGTACATACCCATAATTGATTATATGGTTTATGTTTAAATAATAGAAGTAATATATATATATATATATATATATATATATATATATATATATAGTTTTATTTGAGCTTAACATTGGTACAATGGACTAAACTATTAGGGAGAAAAAAATTTGCCTTACAATAGGATTTCACTTAGGAATGGAAAGCATGCTTAATTGTGCACTTTATGTTGAAATGAGAATCACATTTTAGATTGCCACTTCATTGATATTTCTAATCTTCCATGGAATGAGTTAATTTATTAATATAACCAAGAAGATGATGTGTACAATCCCATCTTAACCACTATAAACTACAACTATATCCAAAATAAACAAGTATTTTAAATCAGTATTTACTCCCTTCTATTATTGATGTCCTCAAGAGAAGCACATAACCAACTTGATATATTGTATATGGAGAATTGTATAACTTATGTTGTGAGATTACAATTATGTAGTTATTCCATCACATGGAAAGGGCATAGACTAATTTTCAACTTGTTTGCGAGTTCTACCATTTATTTATCAATATTCAATATATGCTATAGATTACACGTTTAAATCTCTCTTATGGTAATATGTAGTAAACCATATCAGCCCTCTTAACCATAGAATTGTTAGGAATTGGTTGGGACTATAATATAATTTAACCATATCAGCCCTCTTAACCATAGAATTTTTAGGAATTGGTTGGGAATATAATATAATTTTTCATGCTATTGCATAAGACCTTGTAACTATCAAAGTCTTCTTTGGTATGAAACTTCTATCACATTCTAAAAAGGGTCAATTTAATCTACCAAGTATCTTATCATTACTTATAACTTATTAAATTGACTATATATATTAATTAATATACAAGAACCTTAAAGACTTATTCTAACCTCAAAATTTGATGCATTTTAAGAATAATTTAGTCATCAAAATTGAACATTCAATTCTTTATCCTACAAAGCATGAAACTCATAAAAGGATTCTAGTTTTAATATACAATGTTAATTGAGAAAATTAAATCTAAGAAAATGTTAAAGCTTAGGAAGGAGGCCACCTACCGATCATAAAACCATTTTTAAATAGCCATTAGATGTTGTAATTGTGTCTTTCACCCTTTTCATCCTTGCACCTCAAATATTCTAGGTTTATGACAAAACTAAGAAATGGTGTATACCCTGCTTGGTTTTAAGATAATGACAAGAATGATATAAAATCACATCCTTAGGTTATCAATTTTTAATGTAGACACCAATGAATTTTTAAGCTTCATGATTTAATAATTGATTAGATGGACATCATAATGTGTTGAGATTCACCATATACCATTGTGAAGTCATGTTTTATCTTTACTCCAGGTTAATACTAAATACTTTAATTGTGTAATTTAAAGAGAAATATAAGACTCTTTATATTTACAAGTTGGAGAGTCATTATAAAAAATTTAAAAACCTGATTATTATTTTATGATAGTTAAGCCTTGTTAGAAATATCAAATAATAGACAAAGTTGTATTGATATCATCTAAACTATTGAGAAGTACAATTTTGTAAACCAGAAAACTCTCTATTGTTATAAGTTGTGGTTACGAGCATTATCTAAGGGAAGAAAAAATATGTCAAAATATGGTATAAGCCTTTAAATTTTAATGAGTATCCTTAAATCTTACTAGTTGAGATTAATCAGTGTCCTTGAAGACTCACAAGAATTGAAATATAAAAGGCCAAAAAATAATAGTAATATGAGTTACTAGGGATAATAGAATTATCTACTATAAAAATATAAATAGGGATAAAAATATATCTGAAAAATAATAAAAATAAGCACTTTATTGTGATATTAACTATCCTCATACTAGCAAATGACCTTGTAAAATTGTACTCAATTTTCAAACAAGGATCTCACTACCTGCATACTGTAAGAGAGTTGCTTGATAAGACTATTTTCTTAAGTAATGAATAATATGGTAATTGAATGAAAATTATTAGAGAATAGTTTAAACCATCTCAACTTAGGTCCTATCAATTTGGGTTTCGTAGGTTTACTATGCATGGGTTGAGGATCTGTGTAAGTTGAAGACAACTCTCTTGATTAGTGAAGACTATACATTTTGTATAATATTTATTGTAAACAAGGATGTGAGAAGATCCAAGAATAACCTTATTGAGATATGAGGGCAGGACTCAGATGTTACTAGGAACTAAATGAATTTTTATTGTGATACATAACAAATCTCTTACATAATGTGGATCATTTAAATGTAAATTTCCATCTATATGCATGCCAAAAATAATTTTATGAGTAATAATGTTATCAACTTATTTTCATGGCAATTATGGTATGCAAACTTATGATGGACAAAATTTAATAAGGTGATGATGTTTGACAAGTTGACTTATATAATATAATGGGTGTGTATCGAATGATTATATGTCCAAATGAATATTTGATGTATTTGACAACAAATGTGTATAATGGTTGAGTAACACTTCATGTCAAACAATCATGCCGAATAAATCAAGAAAGTGAACAAGAAATTATCTAATTTTTTTTACTTTGATCAAATACTTTATTGGCATAGAATTCAAAGAAGTCAAATATCTAAACAAAGTTACCATCTTAATATTTTTCATTAGTTGCTAATACTTATAATGATCTTAAACATGAACTCATAGAGTTATTAACATTCCCAAAATTCTCTATGTAACCTAATTTTCTTCTTAAATAATTAATGAAATATTTCTAGGTTCATCTAAAATTTAAGGGATATGTATAAAAAAGAAATCACCATGATATGATTAATTGGACATGATCAAAAGGGAGTATAATTGTGGACATTAATATAAATTCTTCTTATTTCATTCTTAAAACTCCTTAAAAGGTATAAAAAGGTTATTTATTAATGATTGCAATCAATCATTAAATTTTTTGGGGTAGGTGCAAACTACAATGACCAAACCCCAATATTACTACTATTAATAAAACCTACGAAAAATTGTACAATCTATTCAAAGTTCTAATATGACATCACCCATAATAATTAGATTATTTTTAATTGTGAAGTATCAATAGAAATTATGAATAAGATAATGAATATAAACTAGATAGTAAGCTTAGTTGAAAATGAATGACTCGTGATGTGTTTAACTGGATTATGAATAATAGATAGGATAAATCAACCTTAGCATATATTTCATTAAAGATAAAACCATTCAAAAATATATTTTAATGAGAAGGTGGCAGCGAAAAAACCCGTTCTCTTCCTATTAACATAAAACATTGTTTTATCCCTATAAATAAAGTAAACTTAGCAAGGAAAATAGATCTATGATTTGAGACCCAATGTTGATAAGCTTAGTTAACATTGACTAACATTGACTAAGAAACTATGGTGTTGAAGAGATGTCAATCACATAAGTCAATCTTTAATGGTATGAAATGAGATTTCCTTGATGTGGACTTGCAAAAAATAATTTCTCTCTTCTTAAATTAAGTATGCACACAATTAAGTATGCACACCTCACTAAGGAAAATAAAATCTGACCTAGAAAACTTTATGATCCTACATTAGTACTAGCTTCATAGACTTATGAAGTGGTTAGAATAATCAAACCCAGACAACAAGATATGAAGACCCTATATTTTATGTTAAGACACCTATGCAATAACTTTGAGAAGGAATATATTCCTTTGGTCAGAGTTGTTTAGTTCTTGCAATTAGTGAAACCCCAAATTCTTTGGACAATTTTGATTCCATAAGATAGAGTTTTGATTACCTAGGATGGTGCTTACCATGGAGAGAAGAATGATCCCTCCACCTTGTGTCGTGTACTCTAACAATTATTTTAAGGTATCATTGTTGCAACTATATTGCATGGTCATTTGGTAACATATAGTTTTGATGTCATGGTGGGAAATAGGACTTTTGTGGCATGCAGAGACCAATTGTATCTCAAGACAGACTAATTATCACATCATTGTAAAAGCAATTGAAAACTTGTGTCAGGGCTTGTAAAAAAATGAGATTTGAGTGTGTGTGCGCATATATATTATCTCGATCAATAGCATATAGAACTGTAATTAAGACTTGGTGTGTTTCACGCATCATCTAGTTTCAGTAATTGGCCTACCTGATCACTAAGGTGTGCCTATGTAACACCTATGTGACAACCAAATTTTAGTAGACTTAGTCTATAGATTCAAGATCCCCTATTTTTTAAATGATTTTTCTATTCTAAATAAGGTATCTATGTGAAGCGTGAATATAATCCATGACACAATTAAATACATATGCATACTTAGATGGATTTTTGGTGGCTTACCTACAAATGATGCTCTGTGGAGAGAAGAAAATTAGTTTGCTATAATAGATTAACATGGTTTCCCTTATGTGTTTATGGAAGGTTAATAATCATAATTAATGTGACGAGCTTTTCCTTGAATGAATTAGTACAAATGCTTTTTACTACCAATATAAGGAGAAGAATCTTTTAAGAAAATATTGTGACACCCTAATAGTAAGAAAGAAAACACTTAAGTCAGAACTTAGTTTTCTCCGTAGGTACACTCCCATGAAAATTACGCAACGCAGTTGTTTCAATACCTGGGAAGACTAATAAGGCCCTGAGGAGATTAGAGGATTTATAATCCAAAAGCCTGAAGGCCATTGCTATGGAAATAATAATATAATTGCTTAACCCGTTCTAGTTAAGATCAATCAATGGTGGAATGTAGGAACAAAATAGAGTATAAGAGAAGCGGTGACGTCTATTTGACAAATCTGAGTTGTTGTTGAGTGGTAAATTAATTGTTGGGCTGAAACACACTATTTTCTCCCTGATTATTCACTAAGAGTTAAAATATAATTATTAATTTTAACAAACTCTAGCAGTCAAACTATTATGATAGGCTGTAAGGGATCTTGAACTAAATTGATTTGCAGGGTATATGATAGATTATATCAACTAAAGATAACAAAGGAACATGAAATGAATGCATTCCATCTTTAAGCAAATGAAATGGTAAATTGTAGATTACTTGGGCAACGGAATAGAAAGAAACGTTCCTCCCGGAAACTTGTAATGCAATGCTCGTACTCCCCTAAATTGAGCAATGGTATCATCTCACCTTATCTCATTTCACTCACAGACAATACAAAATTAATACAAACATAAAAATAATTATACACAATATCACAGGGCACACAACACAAGACAATAATTACAAACATAATGCAGAAGAGAGAGAAAAAAAACACGAGGACAACAAAATCTCACAGGCCACACATCACAACACAATGGAATGGAATGAATAGAAATATAATATGGGAGGGGAGCGCACACTTATTTATATGACTCTCTCCAACTGTAACAGATCTCATCTGTTTTTTTGGTCCTTATCCTTTCAAACGACACTCTTTTGTCGATTTTTTCACTTCCACGCCTCCACTCCACCTCTTCAAAACCCACCACGAGAAAGGTGGGAGGGTTACAATTGCCTCAAGTTAAATTCGTTCAACTTCATCTCTCCTTTTCACCCCCCCAAAAAAATCAAAACCATTTTATTTTACATTAAAATATAATTAAATTAATAAATATTTTTTTTATTGTTTGCTTATTTTTCATCATAAGTTTTTATATTATGGTTTTTTGAAATAAGTAAATTTTACACAATTAAAATTGGGAAGGATTTGTTTTACTGAGTTTGTAAAGTTATATAGGATAGTGTCTAAGTTTTTTATTTATCAAATTCATTAGTGTATACATAAGTTAATAAACATAAAATTAATAAATATAAAATTTATAATAATAGTAATGTTAATGAAATGTTTTAAAAGAAATTTTGATAAATTAATAGATTTTATGTTTTTATAATCTATAAAATTGTAAAAATCTATTTTAAATAAATTATGTATATATTTTTGATATGGACACATTTCAAATCATAAACTATGATCTATAAAATTCTGTGATGACAAACCAAAGATTATAATTCAAAACGTGTAGATGTTAAAAATCAATACACAATTTATCTAAAAACAATCTTTACAACTTACTAAAATTCTTGATAAATAATTAATGAACAACTAACCTTAATCCAAGAAAAATAAAATATATAATTAAACAATTCAAAAACTTCATTTACTTAATAAAAAGAGTGTTAAAGCATACATGCATAAATATCTTTCCAGATTTGAAAGTATGATTTGGAAGTATAATTATAAAATTAATATATCAATATCATCCTTTTCTATACAATAATATTTTAAAAATATTTTTTAAAGATGAACTTTGAGAGTCCCCTTACATAATAATTATCACTAATAAAAATTCATGAGATTTAGTGTTATAAATACTCCACATAGAATACTATAACATTATTCAAAAATTTCCAATCCACTTTTAATGTTATAAATATCTTTATAGATTTGAAAATATGATTTGGAAGTATAATTATAGGATTAATATATCAATATCATCCTTTTCTATACAATAATATTTTAAGAATATTTTTTAAAGATAAACTTTGAGAGTCCTCTTACATAGTAATTATCACCAATAAAAATTCATGGGATTTAGTGTTATAAATACTCCACATAGAATACTATAATATTATTCAAAAATTTCCCTTCCACTTTTAGTGTTATAAATATCTTTGTAGATTTGAAAATATGATTTGGAAGTATAATTATAAGATTAATATATCAATATCATCCTTTTCTATACAATAATATTTTAAGAATATTTTTTAAAGATAAACTTTAAGAGTCTCCTTACATAATAATTATCACTAATAAAAATTCACGAGATTTAATGTTATAAATATTCCACATAGAATCTTAAAACTACCTGCAAATAATTTTTTTTCAATTCAATGAAGTGGAACTTGCACACAAAGTGGATGTTTACATGTAATTGATTGAAGTGGTAGTCGGAAAAAACATTGTTTTGATAAAAAATAATGTTAGTGGTGTTTTTATCTCTCGTTTTATCATTGCATTCATTATAATGTAGATATTCCTTTTCTTTTGTGACATTATTTTTGATGTTGAGATAATAGTGTCTAGACACTTCTAAAACTTGGTATCATATTTGCGTATGAACTCGATTGTGAAGAAATGGTATTATAAATTCGGTAACTCGAACTCACGATGACACTAATAATATTGAAAGCTTGGCTCCAATCCTTAAAGTGTGATCTATAGAGTTATTATTTAATCATGGGTTTGAGGAATTAGAGACCCTAAGATTGAAAAAAATTGAACTTCTACAAAATGTAAACATAAAATGTGCACCTTAAACTAAAACCTCACGGAGAATATGGTTGTTATTGTGCACCTTAAACTAAAACATCATAGAGAATATGGTTGTTATTTTAAATTTATATGCTTTTAAGTTCAATCTATTCAATCAATGTTATGAAGGATAATAGTGTGATTTTTTTGAAAATATAAAATATGTGTTTATTTTTTATTTTATTTATTTATTTTGGGTTTTATTAGAAAAACAAACAGATCAAAAGTTTGATTAAAACTTTTAGAAAATAGATTTAGAAGATACTAATAAATAATTTATTTCAAAACACATATATTTGTATAAAAATATAAGTGTAATAATTAAGTTTTAAGTTTTTGATTTAAATGGAAAAGAACCAAAAAAATATATTTTTAATGCAAATGAAAGAATAATTTTATGGGTAAAAATATCCTCTTAGTTATATTACCTTAATTATAATAAATTGCAGATAATATATTTACAAGTGGGACTACTTAATTCTAATTTTAATTAAAGTATCACTATTTATGATAATTTAGAAATGACCAGTCTAATTGCATATATATAACCCCAATTTATTTTGATAATGATACTTTAAGCACAATTCTTGATAATTGACCCAATCAAGGCCAATTACCATCAAATAGGTTTAATTAACATAAATTGCAACTAAATATCTTACTTAAACTTAATTAATCTTAAATGACCTAATTAAAGTTATTAATTCACTTATAATTCCTTCAATTAGATAATGTAAGTGCAATGGGGGATAATCAAGCCCAAATGATCTATTTAGGGCTAATTAAGGCCAGTTGGGATAAATTACCAAATTGCATTTGCATTATCCTAATTACAACTAATTTAAGGTAGTGTATTTATAATTAGGTCCAATCAATCTAATTGATATAATCAGAGCCAATTGCATTGGACTTTATTAATCTTAATTTTTCTTACATTGCCATAATTAGTTATAATTATGATAATATAAGTGGAAGTGGAGTTAATTAAACAAAATTCATCCAATTAAAAAATAATAATTGTGTTTGGTTAGTCATATTTATATCAATTTATATTATAAATTGTATAACTAATTTGATATAATGTAGGAAATTTTGAGGCTAATAAACCTTAGCTAACATGATTAGGTATGAGTAACTTAAATTTGATTTTATTAGCCCTAATTTTACATGTAAGATCCCAACTATTATGGATAAACCTCTAATTATGTCAACATTTAAATTTTTCATTTGTGTTTAAAATCACAAATAATGTAAATAATGAGTTAAATTTTATTAAGTGTTACAAATAAATGTAAATTAAATAAAATGTATATTTTAATACCTAATTAATTATTCAAATAGATTAGAAAAGTAAATACACAAGGTTTAAATTCATATATTAAATAATTATCTGTTAAATACTTGTTGTTTGAATTTAAATACAAAGGTGCATTATTGAACATGCCATAAATCTTATCCATAAATTTGAATTTGATTGAGATATAGTGCTAGGATCACTAGGGGAACTTCTTAAAAGTGACTATCTATTTTAAATTGACTTGAAGGATTTTTTCACCTACTTATAATATTTTATTTTCTCACTTTGCTTTTCACACTATAATTATTGTGTACCTATAATATTTAGTTCTATCTACCTTAGAGTCTTAAGGAAAATAAAGAGGTACAATCATGGTTAGGGGTATCCATTAAAATATATTTTAGACCACGTATTCCTCATAATACCAATAGAATATGCAATAAAATACATGAGACACACTCAAATATTTATAAATTTCAACAGCAAGGAAATTCAATGACCTAAATGATAACCATAACATCACAAATCATAATGAGATGTGTTACAACATCAGATCCATAGATCTATGCTTAATAACTCATGGTATTTTTAATTGTAGGCTAACTCTCAGAATAATCACTTAGAATTATTCCTTAGGCTCCCAATATTTTTGCCAACCTCAATTGTCCCAACATTTCATCTTTCTTCTCTCCTTTTTTCTATCTACTTGCACAAGTGTAGGGGATTGATTATATAGACATAAGACCCATCGAGTTATGTTAAGTGTTTTACATTGACTAAGAAAATTTAACATACCTTAGTTTGTTTCATACATTAAATGTCTCTCACAATTCCAAGGCACAAACATTGCATGATGTAATGCATCACAACATACTGCATCATGAGCAATACCAAATAGATCCTTATTAGTTTCCCATGAATTACAAAATAAAATACCAAATAGTCAACAATGGATCTTATCATAACACATCACACGGATATGCTCCTAAACCAAATGCACATAAATAATTCATATGAATTTTTAAGACCTCAAAACTAAAAATTATTCTGGAAACCCTTACAATGTTATCTTCATGTTTGATCTTGAACATTACCAAATTTTATCGCATGTGCCCCAAATGATTAAAAAATTAGTGCATGGCTTGCATAGTGAAGAAAAAACTCCTCCAATGAATCTCATCAACTATGTTGCTCCTACAAAAAAAAATCAAACTCTTTAAGGAACCAAATGAAGATAAACTTTTGAAATTACTTTACAAATCACTATAATATTATGATTGTAAAAATATTAACACAACTTCTTGAAAAATGCTTCCTAATCTTATTTAAAAAAATAATACTTATAATTAAGTCTGAAAAAAAGCATACAAAATAATTTACAAACATATACATAGAATAAATTTACACATATCAAAACTTATACAATTTTCCTAAATTGTCATATTTTTTATTGATGCAAGAATGCACATAAACCTAGATGATCCTGCATCATACACTTTAGATAATAAAATAAACATGAGATCCTATTCATGTTACTTTTAAGAGATCTATGAATGGTATTCCTTGTTTTAAAACTTCTGATGCAATTAACCATGTCACATCTAGTATTCCTCAAACTTTCCATTTTACCAAATATTTTGTATATTACTTTTTGTGTATGTTTTTTCTAACTCACATGTCAATCACATGTTCCACTTCATCGTGCTTATTTTTAGGCATCTGATATCTCCAATCTATTTATTAGAATCTATTTTTGCACTTTCACTACTTCTTCCTTCATAATATGGATATAAACTAGCCACATTGAAAATAGGTGATATATCCATCCTTTTAGGTAACTTTATCTCATAGGTATCTTTGAAAATTTCTACAAGATTCAAATGACTCAATATTTTTTCATATCAACTAACCATAAGTGCCTTTTTGTAAATATATTTTTCCTCAAGTGTGCTAGGATTAAATCTCCCACATGAAAGTTTCCACCTCTTCTCTTCACATCTCCATGTTATTTGTATCAAGCATTAATTTTTTTAAACTATTCATGCACTTGATTATGCACTTCTCACATATGCTCTACAAAATCCTCTACTTTTGCACTTTTTATCAGTTCACTTTTCATGTCGCATTATTTCACAACTCCTCTTATATAAACCCATAAATAATTTGGATTTGTGTTTTCCCTATACTCCTATTCACTAAATTATCATATTAAAATTTAACTTGTACTAGAATATTATCCATTATTCCTAGATTACCTTCATTTGAACATCTCATCAAATTACCCAAAGTTTTGTTTATGACCTCTGTTTGTCCATCTATTTTAAGATGGTATGTTGAACTACACTAAAAATTAGTGTTCAACTTATTCCATAATGTTCTATGAATTTCCCAACAAATTTCACATCTTTGTTTGAAATTATGTTTGCATGACAAACCGTGAAGCCTTACAATCTCCCTAAAAATAAGATAATAATATTTTTATCATCACTAGTCCTTCTACATGCCAAAAAATGTTTCATTTTCAAAAATATATCCACACTCATAAATATGGAGTTTTTTCCTCTCTATTTTCTATGTAAACCTAAACAAAATTCATACTTAGATCCTCCTATGTTTTTTTCTAAAATATGCAACAGTTGATATAACCTAGCATTCTAGTTTCTTCCTTTCACTAGTTGGAAAAATCTACACTATTAAAAATATTTGTACACATCTATACTTATTTTTAGTCAAAAATAAATAATTTCCACTTTCACTAATGTTTTATCATAACCAAAATGACTTTCCAAACCTCCACTATGATTTTGCTTGATCAAAATTTGCATATTAATTCTTGGTATACATAACTACACTCCTTGAAGCAACAATCCATTTTGAAAAAAATAATATGACCACATGGTGTCCTATATTCACTCACTAATTCTACACATGCTTTCCATGTTTCCTAAAAATCTACATCATCCTCATATTGTTCCTTCATAATATAAAATCCTATGAATTCCACTCTTGATTCATTCAACAGAAAAATTATGCAACATAATACATCAACCACTTTATTTAATTTCCCACTTTAATTATTAAAAAAAAGGAATAGCTCTGTAGTAATTTAACACACTTCATATGTCTACGATTCACTTTACTTTGACTATTAATAAACTATAATGCTTGATGTTCTGTAAACAATACAAACTCTCTTATCAACAAAAAATGTCTCCATTTTTTCAACACTTTTAAAATTACATATAAATCTATACCATGCAATAAATGTTTTCTCTTTTCATCATTTATCTTCTCACTAAAATATGTGATAGGTATTCCTCCTTGACTCAATACAACTCCTATTTCTATGCCATTTGCATCATAATATAAATAAAATACCTTACCAAAATATGGCAATGCCAACATTGGATGATCTATTTAATTTTCAACTATTGGAAACTATGTTCTTGTTATGCTATCCACACAAGATCATTTATATCTTTCTGCATCACATTAATATTTGTTGCACACATCAATATTCCTAATGAATTTCCTATAAAAACTTTTTGATCCATAAAAACTACATAACTCAAATGTAATTTACAACAATGGTCAATCTAATATAGCTCAGACCTTCTCTGGACTGATATTCAGTTTGACAAATTACAAATATGAATAATATAAATTCTTTTTATATGAAACTACAATTCTTCAAACTTACAATCATTTTTTCATCTTGCAATTTCTCTAACACTTTGCGTAAATGTTGCTAGTGTTCTTTTTCTATTTTACTAAAAATAAATATGGCATCAAGATACATAATGGAAAACTTACCAAAAAATGGCTTAATAACTTCATTCATAAATCTCATGAATGTGCTTGGTGTGTTAGGTAACCCAAATGGCATAACCAACCACTCGTATAAACCTTATTGTGTCTTAAACATTATTTTCCAATCATCACCTTACCTTATACAAATATGGTGATATCCACTCTTCAATTCAATTTTTTTGTAATATCTTGCTCCACTTAAGCAATCCATCAAATCATACATATGGAGTAATGGAAATCTAAAATTTATGTTTCTTGTTGATTGCTCTAGAATCAGTGCACATTATTCATCTCCATTCTTCTTCGGCACTAAAAATGTTGGTATTGCACATGAGCTACAAGCTTATCTAATTAAATATTTTTTTTAAAAACTCATGAGCTTATCTTTACACATTTACATTCTCTTTTTGAGTCAACCTTTGTGTTTCTTTGTTTGGTAAACTCAAACCTAGAATCAAATCCATTGGATGAATTTTACTTGTCATCAAAGTAATCCATATAGTAGGTCATTAAACATTATTTACTCAAACTCAATTAGTATTTTATTTACTTCACATGACATTTTTTATTCTATTTCTATGTCTGCACTCACATCTTGCATTGGATTTGAAATAAATGCATAATACATGCTATGTTATTTCACTTATTTTATGAATTCATTCCTAAACTCATTAACACCTTTAGAATCTCGTCCACCTCTTTGCACTTATCCTTAAAATAATATATTGTACGTGTTACTACATATTTACACAATGTGTATGTATTTATATGGCCATAATGTTGCACCTTGCTATCAAATTTCCAAGGCCTTCCAAGCAAAATATGACACACATCTATAGGAATTATGTCACATAATACCTCATCTTTATATGTTTCAATTTGAAAACCTACTAAAATTTTTTCATTCACTAAAACATTATTTCCCTTCAAAAACCACAAAACCTTATATATATTTAGATGCATTATCCTTTGTAAACCCATTTTATCTACCATTTCTTGTGAAATGGTATAGTCTATGCTACCACTATCAACAATCAATTTAAACCTCTTACCTCCTAACTTACAAATAGTTTTGAACAAATTATTTCTTTGTATAAGACCATTATCCTCTTTTTTAGGTTTCAACAATACCCTCATTATCATGAGAGCTTCTCTAATCTCTAGTTCATCTATGTTATGAGTAGACGTAACACTCTCTTCATTAGCCTATGCAAAATGATCACTTGCATCAGCTATCCTATTACCTTCATTATACTTTGTATCCAATCTCACCAATTATGAAACATGTACCATTGAATCCATGACCTCTACCTTGTCCATAGGATCCTCTACCTCTTTGTGTTTTAGCATCATTATATTTTGAAATACTTGCCTCACCTTATTGCATTTATGCAAAATATCCTATCACTTCCCATTTCCCACATCTATGCATAAACTTTCCTTTCCTTTCACCTCTCCTTGTTTTTTGAATGATAGCTTTTCCTTCAGCTTTATCACACAATGATAGGGTTATTTAATAGATTGTAGTCTAATCATGACAAAATTAATGTGAATTACCACAAAGAATCCATTCACATACCTTGAGATCTTATCAACATAATCTTCAACATGACCCATTCTAATGGTAAATCTATAATACTCCTAGATGTAATCTTTCAAACTCATCTCTCTTTATCATAAGTTTTGAAGCTTCTTAAATAAACTCATTTTATAATCCAAAATCATGAATTTAGCCTACGTCTTCATAAAAAATATATTCCAAGTGTTTATCTTGTCTTTTCCTTTGCATAGTTTTTCATCTTGAACTTATTCCCATCATAAATATGTGTCACTTTTTAACTTTGTACTAGAAAACCTAACATGCTTGGTGTATTCAATACTTTCATACTCAATGTATTTCTCAAACTCAATTATCCACTCGATATCTTTAGGACTCAAACTTCTAGAATAAATTTTGGGGTCCAACTTTGGTTTACTTGTCATTCTCACAACAACTCGTAATAATAAATATTCAAGTTAAATAACCTCTTTTTCATCATAGTCTTTAGACCACAACTTTAGTATCACTCTCATCATATATAACCACAACACCTTGGTATTGAGCTACCATCATATCCTAGATTTTTGGCTTACATATCTCTCACATGTCTGTCAAGATCTATAATTATTTTTTCTCTAGCCATTCTTTCCTTCCTACTACCTAAACCTCCTCTATGTGCCATTCCATTAGAAATATAGATATAGATACCAAATTATGATCTTAACAATAACAAACAAGGACTAAAACTTCACTTACACCTTCTCCCCAACACTCTCACTAGAATATTTATTTGTCTACCTTCTACCCACACTCATAAATGTAGGAAACAACAATAACAAACAAGGACTACAAACCATAATTTGATATCAAATGATGAATATATAGTTAGTGCACTAAATTAAGAGATTATTTAGACCTCATAACCCTCATAATACACATAAAAATATGTAATAAAATGCATGAGAAACACTCAGATCTTTATTTTATTCCAATAATAAGGAAATACAATAGGAAAAATGATAATAATTACATTACAATCTCATAATGATATGCGTTACAACATCATATCCTTATAGCTTGAGTTCATAACTCATAATATTCTCAAGTGTAGCCTAATTCTTAGAACAATTACTCAAAATTATTCCTTAAGCTCAAATATTCTAGCCAACCTCAATCATCCCAACATTATCTCTTCCTTATCTAATTTTTCCTCTCCCCTTTCAGAAGTGTATGGGCATGATTTTATAGGTGCAAGATCCACTTACATTAAATGCTTTACACCCACTAATAACATTTCACACACCTTAATGTATCTCATAATTCTAAGGAATGAAAAATTGAAATGCCCCCTTTTCTAGATAAAGATAATTAATAATATTATGTAAGTTAGGCCCGGTCATTTCTAATCTTTGGGTATATTAATAGTAAAAATATTATTAAAATAAAAATAATTTTTAAATACTTAAAAATAATAATATTACTAATCTAGCCAAAAAATAAATTATTGTTGGTTAATTATGTTTAATTTTAAACTAAAATGGACTTTGGAGTTAAAATTGGGAAAAAGGTATAAAATGAGATGGAGAGATTCACTATATCCATGATCATCTATCTATTCAATTATTTGATGTTAAGCATGTTTTCTTCTATATTCACCTATTGAGGATGGAAACCCTCATTGGATTTCAATATTTGAGGATGAAAACCCTCAGTACTCACTTGCTGACTTCATTTAGGGGTCAAGTTTGGGCATAAATTCATCTTTTTAGGCACAGGGTTACTTGTGAGGGTGGAAAATTAGTTTGGGTAGATTTGAAGGTTGGTAAATCAGTTTTGATAGCCTTGGGTGTTGGATGAATCGATTTAGAAGCCTTGATAAGCTGGGCACAGTAGTAGGGCAACATTTAGAGGGTGAATGAAGCAGTTATAGGCCATTTAGAGTGTGGAAATGTTGGGTTTTTATTCTTAATAAAGATTCAACATTAAAGTGTATCCTAATGAGCTATCACACTAACCCTTTCATTCAAGACTGTGGTCTTTCATGCTCACTTGAAATGTGCAGCTAGAGACCAGTTAACATAAGTTATGTTATGTAGTAACCTTAACTTAGTTATATTCCTTGAGTTAAACACATATTTTAAATATATACTACATAGAAGCAAAGATAAACTAATTTAATCCTTAGATTACTAAGCTTGATCACAATAACTATGTCGAGTAATGCCATTGTAGTTCAGAGTTTCTACTTATAAAAAGAAAAGCTTTGTATAGATTTCATATTAAGTTTCAATCACTTGAATTCTCAACTCAACTTATTATAGATAACTTATCCATTTAATTGAACATGAACACAAGAATAGTTATAATATCTGCAACTCATATATTAAGCTTCAACCATGCATTAATAAGAAAATCCATCCTCACAATGCTTTATAATAGGGGTATTTATACTTGTTTATCTCTGACCAAGTATTTACAACAATAATGATAGAAGTAAATGAACAACAAAATCTATAAAAATTAAAAGTCATGGTACTCTTTCAACTAACTTTTCCTAAGGATCTGAGCCTTTGCACCCTTTATATACTCACTCTAATCTAGATCCTTACTACCATGTGTTCATCTCCTTGTAGACTGGTGCAAAATTTTTGATGGATAAGGCTTGGGTGACCCTTATAAATTACTCCTTAACTGATCTTATTTCCCATGTGCTCCCTAAGTATTCCACTATTATTTCTAGTCTTAAGCTCTTGGGTTTCTCATGACTAATACTCCTTTGACTAGGTCTTTTTGTGATAATACTTCCATGCCTTAGTGCTTTTGTGCCCTACAGGTTCTATACCATGGTGCTTTTGCACCATTCAATTTCCATGCCATAGTCTTTCATGCTATGATCCTTCCATATCATGTTGGTTCTATGCTAAAATGTCAAAATACTTATCCAAAATTTGGGGCTAACATTACCCCAAACTATACTCTTATTCCATCCTAGACTAAGTCTTATTGGCAGCCTCCACCAAAACTTTAGGCCCTATCTACTTGATCTACTTCTTGACATTGTCCCAATGTGATAATGTGTCGAGCAACTTATTAGTTATTACCTCAATGGCCTCCTTGGACTTCTTCATCTCCTCAAGTTAGATAGATGTCTCATTGACCTTCTTGACCAAATCATCTAGGGATGTACTAACATCTTTCTGGACATCTTCAAGTATTGAGACTTCTTTGACAACCTGTCCTCATAAGGCCACAAAATTGGCATTCAATTATTAGTAATATGTATTGATCTTTTCTTCCATGGTCTTCACATCCTTGAATGATTTGGCATGCTCAGTGAGGTCCTTTATTAAGAGTGCAACATTAGCCATTTCCTACCTCTTTGATTATTCTACTTGGATCCAAGCCTCCAAGATCTTATTTGGGTGCACTAACCATTCAAAAATTCCATCCAAAATGGGTATGGCTTCCCCAAATATTTATAAGGTATGCTTGAAGACTTCAACTACCTCAATGAATTACTCTGCTATCTCCAATCTCTCATTTCTCGATGTGGGCTGATCCTTGTAGCACTTCAATAGGATGTTCACCATGGTTTTTAATTTATCTATGACATCCCCATCAAGAGGTAAACCATCCACCAATGATGGATCCTAAACCAAAATTATCTTACACAAATTCAAGGCTTTAAATTTTACCTCCATAGCCTCATTTACCTACTACTTCAAAATAACCACTTCCTTAGTGAGTACCTTTTTGGCAAAAAATTTCTTATTATACATACCCACTACATGGGTATGTATCTTCTCCACATTACACACATCAAAATTTGATAAAATATTTTGGTACATGACCTCCAAGGCCATCTTCAAGAATGTTGTCCTTTCTTATAGAGTGGTGATCTTTTGTGGATCTACCCACAATGGTTTGGGTAGTGTAGGAGCATTGAGACCTAGAAGAAGGGTATCTTGAGGGAACTCAAAGACATTCTCCTAATTATACATGTCTAATAAAATGGACATATTCTGCCTTGTCTTCAGATTTACATCATGGGGAATGAAGTGTGGCTATAGATACAACATCCTGGCAGGGATGCCCTCTTGATAACCATTGCATAGATTGATAGATACATCAATAATAATCTCTTCTATGGATCTATCTAGTTCCTTCCCTTTATTTGGGTCACATTCTAAAACCTTGACCTCTACATTGGTAGCTAAGAAATTACTACCGATTTCCATTTCATTCATCTCTTGTTCTTCACCATCCCCCTCTTCATCATAATTGTGCTCAATGTCTAATAACAAGTTGTTAGAGGTGGAATCCTCCCATTGCACTAGGGAGGGTGGCTTCTCAGAATTAGATTGGTAGCTAAGAAAGTACTACCGATTGCCATTTCATTCATCTCTTGTTCTTCACCATCCCCCTCTTCATCATAATTGTGCTCAATGTCTAATAACAAGTTGTTAGAGGTGGAATCCTCCCATTGCACTAGGGAGGGTGGCTTTTCAGAATTAGATCTTGATGCTTCTATTTGGGCTATAGGGACTTCTTACTTAGGTGTTTGTTTCGTGGCTCACTGATGTGTAGCTCATGATGATGAAACTTTTGGGGGAGATGTCTATAAAGTTGTTTTATGGGGTGAAGGTAGATTTGAAGGAATGAGTGGAGGATAAGGTGGGGGTGAAGGGACTTGTGGTGGTGGAGAAGGGTGATGATGCTGAGATTTTATCAACTTTAACTTCTAATTACACTTGCTTAAAAACTTACCATTCCTTCTCAACCCACATTAGGCCTATCATGCATAAATAGACCAAAACTCAAATTATTGCTTATCAAAAGTTATAAAACACTTAAAATATTCAAATACTTTATTTCAAACCATCTCAATCCACTTATATCATTCATCACCATGTATGCCGTTCAATATTCCACTTCTTGTCTTCTAGGCCTACTAACCTTATATTTGGGTAAGTCTCCTTGTTGGTATCACTTGACAAACCTTCAAAAAAAACTGATTAAACTTTCAAGGACCTATTTGGGTCACACAAATCTTGCATATTTATATTGACACAATTATCAAGACACCATGCACTTGCTTCTTTAAGCCTTCCCTCAATTAGCCCTCCAAATGGACAATTATCCTTAGTCTGAGCAATGTACAAATAATCAATCCAAAGTAATGATATTTTTGGATACCTTTTTTCCTCATTCAGCTTATCCAACCCTTATTTCAATCTCACTCTCAAAGTACTTTAGCCTATCACTAACTAGGCCTTTAAGCCCTTAAACATAACATAGGAGCCTAAAATCTATACTATAAAGGTCGTACAAGTCTAATTTTTTTAATTCACTTAGAAAACATAAAATCTAACTCAACTACAAAGTTTCATCAAAATTTGATGGTTAGAACTCATTATATTAGTTAAACCCTAATCCCAAGGTTTTTTAACCCCTATATAGGCCAAAGCCTAATAAATTTCATATATTTATCTGTATAGGGTTTAAAAGACCCAAACCACCTTTTTCAAGTTTGTTTGCATCTTAGGTAACTTTCCAAACAAGTTATAATCTTCTTTCCAACTCCACAAGCTTAAACCAAACCTAAACTCAAAGTTTTAGGCACACTTAAGGGACTGTACAACATGGGTTTTCATACAAGTCTAAATAGGAACATATGTAATTTTATTAACCACTAATCTCTTACATAATTTTAATAGTTTTTATCTATTTCTCTTTTGGGACCCCCCACCAAGATCAAATACATCAATGACAACTTTGATAAGATTAAAGATTACAAGATAATATAACAATGCACCTAAAACATGACACTTACTGAAACAATCAGGACCTTTGCTCCTTGTAGCATGTACATTGATTTCCTTGATTATTGGATTCAAAATAGTAACTCACAACCCATCCTCTTCTTTTCCATTCCTTATCTCTATATGCTAAAGATCTATGTATAAAGAAAATGAGTGTTTACTCTTTTCATGACTATGAGATAGTCAACAGGGGTTTCATTAATTCAAGAGTCTTTTCCTTTGAGATACCCATATTGAATTTATTTTTCACTGAGGTGATCCCTCAAACATCAAGGCTCTATATGGTCATCAACCCATATAAAACACTACATAATAAATGCTCTCACTTCACACACTTCAAATAATGATGCAACTCTTTCTTTTTTTGATTGTATTCTATAGTCCTTCCTCAAACCTATAAGCAAAAACAAACTGATACAATCATATATATTGAGATGAGAACACATATATCAACCACCTTACTTTATTCATGATAACATTTTCTAATACAAAATAGTCCATTCATGGACTTGAGATACTTCTTGAGGAGTTCTGACAAATTTTCTACATTGCTCCCTAATTTCCATTTCTAGAGCATCTCACCTCCTCTCTCACCTAATATGAACCACACACACTATATCTCCTTTATATATACAAAACTAGACTCTAAAACAAGATGCACAACCATTTCTGAATTCAAGAAACCTCTAATAATCTTTAGACCCACGTAGGGTGGTGGAATCCCTAACTTCCACCTCATTCCTTAAACATATTTATTAACTCATGACCAATTTAGGACCTTTATTGAGACCTTAAAGGTATATTACAACATTAGTTAATCAATTACATATCATCATTACTCACTTAGACCACCTAAAACATCTTGAAATTTTTAAAATCTCTTTTGGTGGGAAAAATTATTTTGGACTCAAATTCAAATTTCTCTCACAAACATGACTCCAAGACACATCCTAGACCAATCCTTGAGCATTCCTAAGACCCCCATACATTAGGTGAAGTGGATAAGGGAGAGGAGGTGAGGGCCTTAGTAGTGAGGGATTTGGTCACAATGCTTGGGTAAATTTCTACCATTTTTAGGGAGCTTTTTGACTGCTTGTATTGGCATCATGCTTAGTTTGCTTCTTCTTCAAGGGAGGTACTAGTGGGAGATTTTACTTATTATGTTCTATGCCCTTTGAGTCCTTCCTAGTTTGTAACATATAAAATAAAAGAGTGTACATATTTTCCCACCAATATTTGCTTGACCTTTATATCTATTAGGTCCATCTCCTTCTTCTTTCCATATGCCTTCTTTCCTAGATAGACATACATATTTCAAAGAGTATGAATCTCCAAATCAATATTTTTTGCCTCTAAGGCAATGGGTTGTGCATCATAAATATATTTCATAAAGTTGATGAATTATGATGCCAAGAAGGCATACAATAATTTAGCCATGCATAGAGTTTTTAAAAAGGGACCATCTTGATGCATGTGAGAGAGAAATGCTAATTCACAGTGAATTTCACTTGCTTAATGGTCAGGGGGTAAATCCTTCAATATACACCATTCATTCCTGAATGCCTCCTTCATCCCATCAAACTAATACTTCATTTTTATTTTGTATGATGGGGTGATATGACCTGGGCACATGAACACCTTGAATTTATTAGTAGGGGACTTGTTCTCTGGTGGGTATGCTCACTTTAGTGTTCCTATGGTGTAATACGGTACATCAATCTCATAAAAAACCATCAAAAGTAAAAATACACCACATGGAATCCTATGGCTGGGTATTCGATGGGTCTTCTCTACATCCTCAATTTTTTTTTGATAAAATACATAACCCAATTATATTTTAAGCCCTGATTAACTTGGTGGGTGATGTAGAGGTGTGTCATGTCAACCTCCTTCCAATGATCTATCCCATCAATCTTGGTCATGATGATATGTGCTGTAATCTAGAGGGTAGAATCCTATAGGTTCTTTCTATGCATGGCATGGCCTTACTTTTGATACATCAGCACTGTGGCTATCTTTTGGAGCTCATCAGTGTCTACCAAGTTATTGGCCACATCCAACCTTGAACATTTCAATAAAGATACCTTACTTATCCTCTTGTGGGTGATCTTCATACAGTGCCCAACAAAATAGAGATAGTCTTCATGGATGCGTGAGAATAGGAACTTGATGGCCTCCATGGGTTTTCCAAAGTAAGGCAAATTGAATAGTTGGAATAACCCCACAATGTCTAGTACATTGAATATTTAAGATCATATACCAAATAGTTCTTGGTGTTCTGGTGCTCAACTCTATAATCATTTTTTAATTCAACCTTGTTCCCAAGTTGACAATGATTGTAGTAAAAAATCATACAATTGGGCACCTTGGAGACCCAGTTCTTTGTGTGTAACACCAGGTCAAGATACTACATTTCCTCAATCATTAGTGGTAGGGGTGGAGATGATTGAGTCTTATTGGCTTGATGTGCCATACTTTCTTCTCCTCTTTTTGTGTGCTATGTTTGGTCCTCTAATGTCTCTTCTCTAATGCATAATGTGTCTCCTCCAAGTGCCTCCTCTTCCTATGGTATCATAGGTAATGGATCAGTCCTTAGGGCCTATTTTTAGGCCATATCAACCTCTAAGGATCCTAAAAATTGATGTGCAACCATCCTATGTTCCCAAAGGACTATGTGGTTACTATTGTTGACTTTGTATTTTTGAGCTTAACTGCCTCTAATGGTAAAATTTCTCTAAAACCTACAATTTTTCCTTGATGTGTTTGTGTCTTGAAGTTATCCTATGTTTTTTTTACATATCCAAACTCATAATACCTATATATAGATTCATAATGCTTTGTATATTTTGCTATGGAATCGAACAAACTTGCTTTGCTCTTGGATCTAGTAATATTCTCTCTTGGCTCTATTAATCTCAAATTAATGCAAAGGTAAAATGTAAAGATGAGTTAACTTGTGTATTTATAAGCTCAAGGAGGGGTGGTCCACATTTACTATCTTCTTGTAGCTCATCCATCACTTCTCATTATTAATATAATTTTAGCGACCACCATTCTTCGACGGTTGCTTCTTACCATAAATGATTTTAATAGCTATGTCTTATCATGTCATTGGCACACTTCTCACAATTACTATTATTTTTTTCATTAATGGCACATCCTATCAAAACATTTCTTTAAAGTGAAAGACAACTATGTCCCACTCTTTTCTTGGAGTGCAAGATAACTGTGTCTTTCAAATATTTAAACTATTGGTAGGAATACCCTATCCTTAGGCTATGTAGTTTGCATGCATTAAATGACTTTCACATCCTAAGTACCTTGCACACCCTAAGTACCTTGCATTCTTAGGGAACTTATACACCTATCTTTAATCATGAATTCAAATCTCTCACCCCACACTAAAATTAAGTCATGGATCTCCACAAAAATACAAAGTCAAACTTTAAAGACAATTATATTAAAGAAATGATGTGTGTAATAAAGGTATCACATTTATTAAAAATAAGAAATCCTAAACTAATGGCATAAGTCATATTGTTTTACAAAATTTTAACTAATCAAGTGAGATACTACTAAAGCTGACTGGCATTGTAATACCTAGGAAAGAACTGACCATCCAACCTTTGTAACTAATAGGCTTTGGTAGGTTGAATGTTATGAATGATAAAAGGGCCATCCTATTGAATCCAAATTTTTCTATAATGGTGCATGAACTTAGAGTCATATATCAAGACCTTAATTCCTAGGGAAAATGTTTTATAATTTATGTGGTGGTCATGCCATGATTTTTGTTTATGTTTTTCCACATCTTGAATCTAATAACCAAGGAAATAGGCTTCATCAAGCTTTAAAAAAGTATCTAGGTGTGATTTCAAGGATGACTCCTCATCTTATTATCTTATGCATGTAATGCAAAAAGATGCTACCAAAAATTTAACTAGAAGGATTGCCTCTTTTCCATATACTAAATTGAATGGGGTAATTTGAATTAGGAACTTGTAAGTTATTTGGTAATCCCATAGTATCATAAATACCCTATCATTCCAATCATTTTAGCCAATATTACAAATCTTCATCAGGGTGGTGCCTAGGATCTTGTTGAAGGTCTCAGAGTGCCATCGGCTTGGGGGTGACATGACATTGTTTTGTGGTGTGAAATCATGAACTCATCTAGTAAGATGCAAATAGTTTCATATAGGAAATGGGTACTATGATCACTCATAAAACTAAATGGATATCCAAATTGAGTTATTATATGCTCCAAAATGACTCACACACTAGTGGAAACTATACAATCTCTTATTGGCATAGCTTTAACCTAGCACATGAGGTAGTTAGTTATTATGATGATACATCAAGAACCTATTCATCATCTAAGAGTGATGGGGCCAAAAAAATCAATGGCCCATTTCTCAAATGGTTCTTGAGAGATAATTTGTCTTTGAGGCATGGCATCTCATTGGTTTGGTTTCCTTATGTGTTAATATATGTCACACTACCTAACATATCCCTTAACATTTTAAAAAAAGAGTAGGCCATCATAAACCAACCAATATAAATTTACACGTGGTATCATCTCCAACATAGTTTCCTCTAACAATACCCTCATGAACTTATTAAAGTACCTCCAAATGCTCATGTTTCATAACATAATGTCGAAGAACCTTGTCATGACTAAGCTTGTAAATAACCCCTCCTATAAGTTGAAAGGTTACGACACATACTATGAGTTGTTTCTTGGCATATGGAGTTAGATAGTTAGGCATGAAGCCAGTGGTTAAAAAGGTTTCAATGTCTTCCAACTCTTTAGGTACATGAGTAACATGGAAGAGATAAACATCAGGTAGGTCATCTTCAATAGTGAATGGTTGTTATTTAAAATCAATTTGGGATAGATGGCTAGGTCCACAATTAGATTTTTTTGGTTTAATCATGATGAAAAATTGAAACTCTTAGAATAACACTATCCATTGGAAGATTTAATAATATTATCTATTGTCATATTTGTCTATGTAGCACATGTTCATTTACTAATTACTTCAAGGCCTCATGATCTATATAAAATACAAAGGGTGTTACCAATGAGTATTATCATAAATTCTATAGATCATATACCATTGGAAATGTTTTGCACTCTGTAGTGGTGTAATTACACTCAATTGGGGTGAGTTTTCTAGTAGAAAAGTAGATTAGATGATCAAGGTGACCTTCCCCTAGTTGTGCAATAATTGCACCACCTATCATTCTAGATGCATCAAGATGGACATGAAACAGTCTTGTCCAATCAAGGAACTAGAGGATTGAAGAAATCACTAGCTTGCCCTTTAAGGTCTTAATTGCTTCTTGATAGGAGAAATTCCATATGAATTTCTTGTTATGCTTTATAAGTTATTCCAAGGGCATGGAAATATTTGCATATCCATAGATGAATTTCTAATAGTAACCTATATGTCCAAGAAAGGTTTAGACCTCACACTAAAACTTGGGCACTGGGAGTCAAAGAATAATGGATACCTTTTCTAGGTTTACCAGAAGTTTGTCTTTATAAATAATGTGTCCTAAGAGCACATTAAAAGGTGTCTTATTTAATTTTAGTGATATTTTTAAGACTTGGAAACATTCAAGCATAAGTCTTAGGTTTGAGAAATGATCCTTGACCAAGCCATAGACTATCCAATCATATAAGTAAACCTAAATAAATTTTTGGATGAAATCCTTAAAGGCTTCAATAGTTATACATGAGAACATAACTGGTGTATTCTTTAACCCAAAAGGCATGATAGTATACATGAATGAGACCCATTTAGTATTGAATGTCATCTTTGGTTGGTCCTCAATAATCTAGATTTGATCGTATCCTAAAAATCCATATGTGAAAGTATATATCTCACATCTAGTAACACCTTCAAGGATTCCCTCTATGAATGGTGTTGGGAAAGGATCAGTGACATAAGATACATTAATTACCCAGTAATCAATGCAAGTTTGAATGTATTCATATTTATTTATACTAATCATAATGGGATTGACCCACTTAGATTCATCGGTGGAGGTGATTACTCCAATGTGCAACATATGACCAATCTCTTGTTTGATGCACACCCATATATTAAGATTCATCCTATATGGTATTTTTCAATTGGTCGAGCATCGTCAACCAATTTGATATGCATCTTTCCTAAGGATAGATGAACTCCTTTCATCTCACTATAACTTCTTGGAAAGACATCTTGATATTCCTTTAATAACTCAAATATCTTTAAAATTTTCGTATCAATCCAATAATTGCCTACAATAGCCATTTTTGGTTCTTGTTCCATGCCAATGTTGTGCTAGATAATTTGAATTAGCTCAGAGTAGGGGTTGTCTATATCAGCACCAATATCATGAACATCTCATCTTCCATAGTTCATAGGGACATCTAAATGGTTTGACAAAGGGTCAAGTGGATTGGATCCTTCACCTTATTCCACTTGAAAAACTAGATTTTATTTTTTGGGACATATTTCGTCATGCTGGTCCTGATCAAGGATAGGTTTTGGTGTAAAAGCAAATTGCGCCATTGGTTTATTAAATAAAATTAGACCTTATTCAAGATTAAGATGGATATTATTTAGATGATTCAATAGGACTTAGGTCACCAAAAATTACTCATGCATGGCTTAGAGAGTGAGGCATAAATCTATCCTTGGTGAGGAATAAGATAGTGCTGATTTCATGTTTTCCTTCAAGAGATTCCAAAATCGAGTACCCCATGTTTCATTCTTTATGAACATACCATGCATGTGCCTAGTTGCATAAAGTTCCATAAAATGCATGCACCCATAAGTACTCTAGTAAGTATGACTCTTCATCTCTCCACATTATCTTTCAAGATTCTATATGGGGTTCAGGTGCTAGTACTTTGCTATAGCTTATTGTTCCCCTAACTTTA
>JARHVA010000905.1:3025000-3212500 GCA_037957365.1 Torreya grandis | reverse complement strand
TAATAATGATAGGAGTAAATTATTGGGTGAATATTTTGTTGACCAGCTAATTGGTGAGCAAAATAGTTCCTATCACCACAGCATAGGGAGATTGGTCGTCCAGGTGTGTAGTTTTACTACATCAACAGGGGACAAATCTCTCCTCTCATCAAGGGGAGGTTCTCTATTACATATACAGAGGCTATATACTATATATATAAGTATAAAATAACACATGGGGGCAGAATAAACCATCCATCTCTCTTCTTTTAGAGATGATGCTCATAGAAAAAGGAGAAAATCTTGGTGGAAACACTGAAGGCACTTTTCTTCTTTCAGAAGTGTTCTTGCAGGAAATAGCAAGAGTTTCTTTCAAGAAGTAAAAGTAACTGATGGAAAAAGGGCAAAGTAACCAATAGGATGAAATAGAACACAAAGTTTCCACCTTAACTACCCAAAGAGTATATCACAAAGGATAATGGAGGCAAAAAGTCGTCCTAGAATCCTCAACATAGAAAGAAAAGAAAAACACAGACTGAAAGTAAATGTGAAAGCACAAAGTCTTCCTCATAGTTGATTTTAGGACACTTTACTAATTAATTTCACTGGTTCTACTTGTCAAATTAAATAAATAAGAATGCTTTTAGGAAACAGACATAATAACAATTTCCTAAAGTAGCACAAGCCAAAACAACACAAAGTCTGCAAACAACTTGCTTTCTCATTCAGATAAAATGAAATGAAATTACAATCTGAGCTCAAAGTCTCAGTCTTCTTCTTTCAAAATGGGCAGAGTTTCACTCCTTTAAAAATGAAAAGTCTCCTTCAATGATACGAAAGATTACATTATATAGAGGCAGAGAGAGGGCTGGCACCTTTTCCCATGGGGTGATCCATTCGATGCATTCTTGATTTTGTCATGCTAGAACAAGGCAGTTGATTTAACTATGGTGTGTTGGTTTATCTCCTTTATCTACTCCTTAGCCTGAATCACTCATTCCATCACCTACTAGCTGTGTAATTATCTATTCTACCTTAATCTCAAAGGGGACAAATAGACGGTGCTTTTAATGTTTACAGGCCCCTAATATCTACCTAGTGAACTACTTCACCTACTGGAATTAACTCCTGCTGAGTTTCCCTCTTTGTCTCTTCCTTTTCTTGGTCCTAGCCTTAGAGTCTTTTGAATGCATTTGGGTCTATGCTTTAAGTCTACTAAAATCAACAGACACTTCATTGTGACAAATTTGACGTTTGTGGGCCCATCATTATTCCCAGCAACTCTCTCGTGTCTTTCTCACTTGCCATGGTCACTTTTTGCTATGACACAGGTGAGGACACATGGTGGCATCTACAACTTTGAAATAGGATTATTGGAATAAGATTTGAAACTTGTTAGCGGCTGGAGGCACAAATGCAGACATGTGACAACTTTCGCTGCACTGGGATGGGACACGTGGTGAGTTCCATGCTTTGAAGCTTCATCTAAAATTGCATCTTAGCATGTGACACTTGGTAGCTTCTGCTACACTTTTGAGGCTCGACCCTTCTTGAAGGGAACTTGCCCTTCGAGATCTTGAATAGGGTCCATTTTATGTGTCAAGTGTCCCTTCGTAAGGGTCTTTGTCCTTCTGGATCCTCCCAGTGGCCTTTAGGCTTTTCATCTTTGGTGGGCTGTTGGTCCTTTATTTCCTTCAGATAAAATGTCTGAAGGAATTCCTTCAGATAATTTGTTTGAAGGAAATCCTTTCCTTGGCTTCATGCATGCCACTGCATTGTGAGTGCCCTATTTTATGACATGTGGCACCTTCCACTGCTTTTAACTAGAGACACATGGCATCTTCCACTGAAACTTACTAGAGACATGTGGCATCTTTTGCTGTTGACACTTGACAGCATCTGCCTTATTGAGCCTTTACAAAACCATAGAAATGCTTGGGGCTTAGTCAGGTTCTCATGGACAATGACACTTGTCGGCCTCCCCCATTCTCTACTAGGGGCACATGGCATGGTCCGTTGCTCTTAGAAAAACATAGTGAATCCTTCCATGGTTGCCACTTATTTCCCTCTGTGGAACTCTAAGAGAAGCTTTTATCGAAAGAAGCTTATAGCTTATAAGGAACTTTAGAGAAGCAAACACTGACATGTGTCACATTTTGCTTGACTCTTCTTTGCACGCATTTCTTTCCTTAATTGAGGTAACCTTTGAACCTAGCGCATTGAACCGATTGAACTTTGAATGCATTAAACTAATGAACCAAAATGGTTCAAGGTTTAACGCTTCAACAGTTCAAGCTTTTGAGACTCATTAAGTGCTCAAGGCCGCATAACCTTTGAAATGGTTAAACTTTGAACTTTTTCAGGTGCGCTCAACTCCTGTCGATGATGTTGAACCTTGAACCCATTAAACCCTTGAACCTTTTTGCTTAAAGGTTTAACAGTTCAATGGTTTAATGATGCTTAAGAGCTTGCTGATTGAATTCTTTTGATTGAAACAAGGTGCTGACCCAATCTTGAAGATGACCAAGTGTTGGAAACTGGTTATCACCTGAAGAAGCCTTTGAACCTATTGAACTTACTATTCCCCTTACTAAAAAAGCTTGAAAAATGAGGAATTTGAAAGCTCAAAACAAATTTCAAGAAGGGAAGAGATTATTTTTGGCTGTGCAGGACCAAAATAGTTCATACGTTGTTCCAAAAATGAGTGACATTTTTGGGGAACATAGAGATTCGACACTGAAGTGTATCCTAATGAGCTAGCACACTGGCCCTTTCATGTAAGACTGTGTTCTTATGCACTCACTTGAAGTGCACAACTAGAGACCAATTCAGGTAGGTTATGCTATGCAATAACATTAACTTAGTTATATTCCTTGAGTTAAACACATGTTTTAAATAGATACTACATAAAAGCAAAGATAAACTACTTTGATGCTTAGATGATTAAGCTTGACCACCATAACTACGTAGATTAATGCCATTACAGTTTAAAGTTATTACTTATTAAAATAAATTATTTGTATAGATTTCATACTAAGTTCCAATCACCTAAATGCTCAACTCAACCTATTATAAATAAATTATCCATATAACTGAACATTAACACAAGAATAGTTATAATATTTGTAACTCATATATTAAGCTTCAACGAGGCATTAAGAAGAAAGTTCATCCTCACAGTGCTTTATAATAGGGGTCTTTATACTTGTTTATCCTTGACCAAGCATTTACAATAATAATGATAGGAGTAAATGACCAAAAACCTATCTATAACTGAGATGGTGCTCTTTCAACTAACTTTTCTTAAGGACCCAGGCCTTTGTACCCCCTATATACTCACTCTAAGCTAGATCCTTGCTTCCATGTGATTATCTCCTTATGGGTTGGTGCAAAACTTTTGATGGATAAGGACTAGGTGACCCTTATAAATCACTCCTTAACCTCTACCACTTTCCATGAACTCCCCAAGTCTTTCATTATTGTTTTGAGTCCTAAGATCTTAGGTTCTTCATATATAATTCTCCTTTGAATAGGTCCTCTCATGCTAATGCTTTCACTCCTCAATGCTTTCACACCCTACAGGTTCCATGTCGTGGTTCTTCTGCACCATTTGAGTTCTACACCATAGTCTTCCACATTATGCTCATTCCATGCCATGATGGTTTTGCACCAAAATGCCAAAATACATAGCCAAAATTTGGGGCCAATAAGAAACTTGCCTAGAGGGGATATTATTCATTTTGGGCATTATTCAGTGGGTGGAAAATTTAGTTTCTTATCTCATATATTCAATAATATTTTTACAATTTTTAGGACTATAATTCATTAAAAAATTAGGCTTGTTGTGTTAAATAAATATATTTAAGTTCCTCAATTTTTAGGAGGGTTTGTAAGAGGTTAGGAATTTATTATATGTTTATTTAACCCCTTTTAGAATTATGTAATTTTTTGGTTAGGGTTTCAATAAAAACCATAATTTTATATTTCCATTTTAAGGGTTTGCTGTAAATTCCAAAATTTCTATTTTGGTCCTAAAATGGAAATTATAGTGGTATCAAAGCATTGGATCTATCCAACCTGTGATTTGGAAGGAGAAGCTAAAATGGAAAATAATTTTTTTGATGATACTAGGTTTGAGATGTTTACCCAAGGGCAAGATAGTTTAGATAATATAATTGTACGATTGATCCATACCATGCAAAATCTAAATGGTGAAGGAATCTCTTCAATGGAAAACAATAATATTTAACCACCAATGACCTTGAGTGATTCTTCATCTTGGTCATTTTGGCCTACTTTCCTTCCAAGAGAAGAAACCATTCTAGTGAGGGAAACTCAGCCCTCCATATTTGATGGCATTGTTTCCAACTAGGTTGAATATAAAGTCCTTTCAATTGAAATTATGGAATAATTATCATTTCATCATGGGATTGAATAAATATCAAGTTGGAATTGGACCAATGTCTAAATCATGAGCTACACAAGGATACTTACAACATGCATGAAGAAAGGAAGATGAAAATTATTTCCAAATTATAAGAGTGAAGCATGAAGAAAAATTAAGGCTACAAATAATGGAGAGGGAACATACCATGGAGGCATCAAACATACAAAAGGAAAGTGAAAAAAATGTTACATCCCAAGAGGAAATTAATTCTTCCCTTGTGATGAGGAAAGATAAATAAACCAAGAAACAAGAACAAAAGAAAAATAGTGAAGACATCAAAATAAAAAGGGCTTTACTTTTTGAATGCAAAGAGCTCAAGATAGAGGAACGTGCACCATCCTTCAAACTTACAAAGGAGGATCCATTAATTGATTTTTAGAATAACATTATTAGGGGATGTATTGGAAGAACATATTGCGAGTCACAAGGATAAAAGTGTTGGAGGTATCTCCATAATTCCCAATTCAGTGAAGGAGTGTGAACCGCTTGTTGGTAGCCTAAGGTATGATAGTGATGATCATATTTCAAATTTGTTGCTTCCACTTATGTCACCACAAAAATATTGTCATCATGGACAATGTGATAAAAGGGGTGATAAGGTTAAGGAGATAACCTATAGTAAACATCACATAGATCCTTTTGATTATATTCAAAATTGTTTGAGCATAATAGTGTGGGATCTTGGTGTCATTTTGAGACCCATAATGGGTCAGGTTTATGATTTCAAAATCATCATTACATGTTCTTAGATAAAGAAAATATCAAAATTCACCTTGGAGGGACATAATAAATATGTTATGAATGCTAGTTGGATAATGAAAATTTAGTGGTTGTAGCTCATGGGCTAATTGCAAGGTCCAAAGACATGTCACCTCACATCCAAAAGTATTCTTGAAGCAAGTAGAAATAGAGCAACTCAAAATTTAGGACAAAAAATTCAATTGACTTTAGATTTGATGTCCAATCTATGATTACATATGTTATGGTGATTGGAGATGGTTGTCTTCTATACAAGATCCATGGCATTAAGAATTAAGAATTTCTAGTTTTACAACAACTAAGATTGATTCAACAAAAGGACATAGACTAGACTCGGAAAATAAGGAAGTTTTTTTATTAAAGGCATCCCATGGTCAAACTTACATGGACAACTATTAAAAGCATTGAAATGGATCATCATACAATTGATGAGCTTTTAGGAAAGACATTGAAACAAAAGGAGCCACAATGGTAGTAAGAAATGCAACAAATAGAGGACAAGGCTCATGGGTAGAACATTGGTTCGTAAGCTCTACATTTTCATTTTTAATATAGTAGTCATGTCTTAAGAATATTCAACCCCTAATTATTATGTATGCACTAAAAAGAGTCATTCAGGACATATAGTACATTTTAACAAAATTTGTTAGTGTAAAAGGTTTATCTTCATGTCTAGTACCTTTTCGGGGTATTTTTCTCACTTCACAGTGTGAAAAGGGTTGTTCCCCTACCTGGTTCCATAACTTAAACATTTTCACACTTACTTAAGCTTACTTTAGGGTTTTTTCTTTTATCCCACATTTCATGTGTTTTTAGTCTCTTAAGTGGTATATCTTATATATACTCACCTCTTGCTCTCATAGAAAAATATATAGAGAAGCATGTGAAGGCTTTGTATTATCATTCCTATTGAATAGAATACCGTTTATTCTATCAATTTTGGTTTCTTTGCTATGCTTTCCTTTCACTCATTTTGATTCTTGAGTGGCTTTTTAGCCAAATCTTACATGGTAACAGAGTACTTGTGAGTTGTAGGATAGATTTTTAGGATATTTGGGAGTAAAAATCTATTATTTTTTTAGAAAATGAGTATGCTCTTCTCTTGCATCTTTGAATGATCTGGAGAATTAGAAAATTGTGAAAAAAATATCAAATTTTGGTGGGTTTCTTTATCTATTTGTCAATTACAGGTGATTTTTAAAGCATCTTGGAGCAAATTTGGAGCTCACCACTATAGTTTGATCATCCAAGAAAGAAGGGCTCTCTTAATTTTGTTCCAGTTGAACATTGGAGGCTCCATCTATAGGGGGTTTCGCAGTGATTCTACATCAATTTGGAGAGGTTTGAAGAAAATTTAAAGGTTTTTTTATCAATTTTTTTTAACCTTTAGGAGTAAATACAGTTTTTAATTACATTTAGAGTGTATGAGAAGTTAGATCTAACTCTTATTTTGTCCCAATTGGACATTTAAAGCCAGATTTAAGTTTTTTTAATTAATAAAACCACGTTTTTCTTCATCATACAAGTCTCTAATTATAATAAATTGCTCAAAATAATTTTTGGGTTTTGTGCCTCTCACTCTTAGCTTTCTAGAAATTTTTGAATTTCTAAATTTTATTAAGTAATGAAGAAGTTATCTCTATTTTACTAACTGTATTAAAAAAATTGTTGCCCCCACTAAATATGGCAGCGCTTTTGGCAATTTTGCCAAATCTGGGGGTTCACTTATTTTGGCAGCAAGTTTTAGTCATTACTAAGTTTAGTCTAACTAAATTTAGTTAGCAGTAACTAAATATGGTGGTGACCTAAAATTGGTGATAGTTCCACCAAATTTGGTAGATGACATCATGTTGACGTTAGCATAAATGCTTTAATTTTTTACCCCTTCACCATTGCATGCTTTTGGATTTGCAGTTCAACTTCAGGGGCTTATATCTTGAGCATACAGACTCCTTTTTCAGCAATTTTTTTAATTTGGGGTAGAATTTCAAGTTCTATATAGTGGTGTAATCATTTTTCTCATATTGTCCTAGTTTTCTAGAAAATCAATTTTTCTCATCAGATCTGATAGACAATCATAGTTTTTTGACCTTCAAATGCTTGTAACTTTCACATATGACCTCAGATTGAGGTAATTCATTCTTTGAAAGTGCATATTTTTTTATATTTATATATTGGTATCAATTTGAAGTTATAATTCTATAATTTGTCAGTACTTTCAATTTTAGGGTCCATCTTAGACTTTGTAAAACTTTGGAGAAAAAACTCCAACATTGTAAATGCACTAATTTATAAAGTGCCAAAATTATTATTTTCTAGGAGGGATTCTTGATTGAGTAATTTTAGGGTGGTTGTGTTGGTGTCTTGATCTCCACATTGTGTGTGTATTTGTATTACTTTTACCATGGGAAATCCTACTTTTCCTTTGTTAATCCCATCGAATTATAATACATGGAAATCGCATGCATGGAGTACACTAATGGAGAAAGGATACACCCACTACATTAAGGGTACATTTATACACCCCACAGATCCCAAATAAAATATTTCATGGTTAATTGAACACACTAAAGCTCTTGGCTATCTACACACATTCATTTCCTTAGATATCTTGTTTCACATTAATTAGTGTCAAAATCCTAAAGAGGCATGGGACATCCTTAAGAAATTATATGGTAAAATAGATGAAGTTTGAGGGTATCAAACTGACATTGAACTCTCTAATCTTGATCCATCTTCTTTTGACAATATTCAGGACTATGCCACTAAGGTAAATGAACTCCGCACATAACTCAAAGAATGTGGCCTTGATAAAAAAGATGTTTAAGAAATTTTCAACGTGCTTGGTAAGCTTCATGTTAAATATGTTGCATTTGTATCTAGATTTCATACTCATCAACTGATAATGGGTCAGACCTATGTTATGCCCACATTTGAGTCATTTAGTGAAATTTTAATGCTTGAGCAAACCAAGTTGCTCACTATGGATCTTCTCAAACCCTCTAAGTCACATGCATTAATGGTAGGACCTACTCAACATTCTAAAGGTCCTAAATAGAAAAAACAACACATGCTAAAGCCATGGAAAACACTTCCATAGTATTCACATTTAGCACTAGCAACATCAACATCCTATAAAAAGTAAAAGGATTTTTAGAAGAAGGGATGACCAACTTGCTCATATTGCAATAAATCTAGTCATGATGAGCATCATTGCAATACTAAATAAGTTGATGAATTGAAGCATTTATTCAAGAAGAGAAACATCAATTTGCCATCATTTTATACAAAGAAGTCTTCTCCTTCTACTTCTTCACAATCCAAGAAAGGGAAAGCTCAAGCACTTATCGCAACCAAAAATTATTCTCACCAATGAATACTTGAATCCAGAGGCACACATCATATGGGTTCTAATCAAGCATAGTTTTCTTCATTAGAACCTTGTTCATTGCCTCACATTCTCATATGAGATGATACACTGGTGGAAGTTACTAGAAAAAGGATCATTTGTAATGCAAGAAGGCACTTTTGTGGATTTAATTTGTCTTATAGATTTATGTGCCAACCTTCTCTCAGTCTACTAGATCACACATCTTGGGAATAAAAAGAAATTTGAGTTCTTTCCTAATTTAGTAGAAATTCAAGATCTTGAGGATAATGCTTTAGTTGCAATGGGAAAATTTGATCATGAGTCTCAGTTATATACATTATCCCATTTTGTGCATCATTCCCCTTCTACTAATTTATTCACTCATACAAATTTAGTGAGAAAACTATGGCATGAGCAGTTTGCACATCTCAACTACCACTATCTTCAGTAGCTCAATTCAAAGGATATATTACAAAGACTCCCTCCCATTCAATTTTATAATGACATTTGTTCAGGATGTACAATCAACAAGCATTCAAAGGAGAAGTTTGATAAAGGATCATCTTGGTGTGCTTCACAAGTCCTTGAATTGGTTCATAATGATCTTATGGGTCCATTTCCCACATTGTCTTTTAGCAAAACCCATTATGTCCTCAATTTTATTGATGACTATTCATGATTTACTTGGGTCTACTTCCTTCATCAGAAGAGTGAAGTTTTCAATTGGTTTCTAGATTTCAAGGCTCATGCTAAAAAATAATCTAAAAAATCTCTTAAAATTCTTCACACAGATAATGGTTGAGAATATGTGAATCATCACTTTGAGCAATTCTACACACTTGAAAGGATCAACCTTCAACATTTTGTTGTCTACACAACCCAAAAAATTGGTGTTGCTTAATGGAAGAATTGTACCTTGAAGGAAATGACAACTTACATGATACATGCTCACTTTCTTGGTCCAAATTTTTTGGCCGAAGCTATTAATTCTACCACTCACATTTAGAACTGCATTCCTCATAAAGCCTTAAAAGGTGTTACTCCTTTTAAATCTTGGTGTGGTCAAAAACTTATTGTAGGACATTTTTAAGTCTTTGGCTCCCCTTCATTTTAACGTATTCCTTCAAATAAATACAAATATATTTAACAATAGAGTCAACATTGCCTTTTTGTTGGCTATCCCTATGGTGTCAAGGGATATCGACTTTTGGATCTAGAGACAAAGGAGATTTTCATTGTTAGGAGTGTTAAATTTGAAGAGATAGTTTCTTCCTTAGACTCTAACACTCCATCTCCTCTATCCACATTGGAATTTGATGATAGTGATTCAGATGATTCATCATCACCTCCACTTAGGGCATCTTCAATAGTTACTATAATTCCATCTTCATCATCACCTTGATTGGTTTGATAGACTCTTCAATCAGTAAGTACATTTGTTGGGGATCCTTTAGACACTCAGAGGACTTAGTCATAACATCATCATCTTCCACATGTATACATCTAACTTGCTTCTAACCCATAATATTTTCATGAAGCATATAGTCATGATGAGTGGGAATCAACAATGAAGGAAGAATATAGTTCCTTGATGTCGAATAATAGTTGGGATTTAGTCCCCCTACCAAAGGGAAAGAAAATGGTTCATTTTAAGTGGATCTATCGAACCAAATATGTAATGGATGGAATAATTGATAAGTTCAAAACATGCCTTGTTACCAAAGGTTTCTCACAAGTTCCTAGTGTTGACTATACTAAGACCTTTGCACCTGTTGTTAAGATGAACTCCATTTGTTTGACTCTTGCTATAGCTGTAACTCATGGTTGGGTTGTACATCAGATGTATGTGAAGAGTGCATTTCTTCATAGGGAACTTCAAGAATAAATTTACATGGAGCAACCATAAGGGTTGGTTGAGGACTCTTCCTTGGTTTATCACTTGTGAAAGTCTCTCTATGGCCTCAAATAGGCCCCTCAGGCTTGGTATGCCAAGATGGGCTCATTTCTTCTATTGACTAGCTTCTCATGTTGTAAATCAGATCCCACTATCTACATTATGAGACAAAATGACTCCCATTTACTTCTAATCCTTTATGTTGATGAGTTAATTCTTACCGGGATCTCTTTATCCATCATTAACAATGTCAAATTTGCATTACATGAGAACTTTGCTAAGACTGACTTGGGCCTTTTGTACTAATTTCTCAAGATTGAGATCACTCAGCCTTATTTTAGGATCACACTTTCACAACCCAAGTATGGTCTTGATCTTTGTGCTCAATTTAATATGGCTGATTGTAAGCCTACACTAACTCCCTTCCTATTTAGAGTTAAGCTTGAGGTGAAGTGTTCCACGCCACTAGTTGATGCCACTTTGTATCATCAACTTGTTGAAAGTCTCATCTATTTGACGCACACTTATCACAATTTTTGTTTTTCAATTGGCATGGTCTCTTGATTTATGCAAGAGCCACATGAACTTAATTATAAATCAGCCAAATGCATCCTACATTACATCCATCACACTCCTCGACATGGGATACACTATGCAATAGGGATTAGTCTTGACTTAGCTGGATATAGATTCTAATTAGGCTAGTGATTCTAAGGATCATAAGTCCACATCTGGATACAAATTTCACCTTAGTTCTAGCCCCATTAGCTGGCAGAGTAAGAATCAACATGCTATTGCTCTATCTTTAACTGAATCTTAGTATCAAGGGGTTGTTAATGCTATTATTGAGGCCATTTGGATTCAAAATATTTTGACTAAGTTCAACATCACTACTCCACAACCATATATCATTCTTTATGATAATTAGAGTACCATTCAAATCTCAAAGAACCCAATTCATCATCAGAGGACCAAATAAATCAAGATCCATATGCACTACATTAGGGAGCTGATTTAGGAGCAAGTCATTGATCTATGCTACTATCCTATGATAGATCAAGTTGTAGATATCTTCACCAAACATTTCATTGAGAGTAAGTTCCATAATTTTTTAACTCTCTTAGGGGTGTGGGACACTAATTTTGGGGGGGTCACTTGACCTTCATTTATCATCCTCTCATAGGGGAGTTTATTCCTATGGTTTTTCTCCTTCTCTTATGTTTTGAGGGGATTAGTGTGTACATGGGTACCTTATCAGGCCTAGTTGCTGGGACCCATTCTTGTTTACTTTTTTAGGCTCTTCCCCCAAGTTTCACTTAAGGGGGGGTGTTAGTGTAAAAGGTTTATCTTTATGTCTGGTACGTTTCTGGGGTCTTTTTCTCACTTCACAGTGTGAAAAGGGTTATTCCCATAACCGGTTCCATCACTTAGACCTGTTCACACTTAAGATTAATTTGAGGTTTTTTCTGTTATCCCACATTTGATGTGTTTTTAGTCTCTTCGGTGGTATATCTTATATATACTCACTTCTTGATCTCATAGATAAATATATAGAGAAGCATGTGAAGGCTTTGTATTAACATTCTTGTTAAATAGAATATAGTTTATTCTATCAATTTTGGTTTCCTTGCTATGATTTCCTTTCACTCATTTTTATTCTTGGGTGGTTTTTTAGCCAAATCTTACAAAATTGTCGAGGATCAATGCTCAAAATTCACAAGACACTTGTTGGATCCAAGTGTTGTACTTAAAGACAAGTTTAAAGAGTTAGTCAAAATTGTTAGGAAAACATATTGCTTTTTATTGAAAGAAGAATTCACCAAGGGTGAAGATGAAGTAGTGATACTTCAAAGTGTAGTAAATGGAATCTTAAACATTATTGTATAAAACATAAGGGAAGCCTATTTTAAAATAAGTCTTTCATCAAAGATAGGTAGTGACTTCATATGTTCATCCACTAAAGGTAAACAAAACAAATATTACCTTGTTGTTAAATATATTTTAGACCAACATAAAATGGTGGGTATGAATAGGGGTAGTGAGCACTAAACCCATAGTTCTTGGAGGATGTTGCTACAAATTTTTGGACTAGTATCTACCACATTCCCAGCCTTGTCCTTACACCTTTGTAATGATAAGAGAAGGTTTTGTCATCAAAAAGATGCATACTCAAACCATACACATTTTTGAGGATTTTATGGCAAATTCAAGATGGTTTGCATCCATTATAACTCTAATAGTGAGTAATAAAATGCATGAGGTTGATTTCAGTGTAATGATATTTTCTATTTCATGTATCATAATGTTAATAATTTCTTAGGACAACTTTAATTTGGAAATTATGATGAATTTCTCATGGACTAACATGTTGCATGAAAGACGCTGCTTGTTGGGAACACCATAAGTAAAAATTCCAATCCCTTTAAGGTTATTTGGGAAAGGATTGAAAGTAATGGTTAATGTTTTATGACCTCCCAAGGAAAGGGAGAACACATTGGGGACAATCATGTTCAAAACCTTCTACTTAAAGGCTAACATCATCACCATTTCTATCTATTGCATAACAACATTTGTACCCATACAAATGCTTTAAATTAGAAGATTTCCTTCTTTTACATTTATTTATGCTAATTAAGTATTTCAAATCATTATTTGGTTATTTTCATCTCTTATCTCACTAATATTAATGATTTTTTCCAAGTATTTTCTGTATTGTAGTTATTGTACCAATATTGTACTTTTGAGTTCTAGGATTTATAAGCTTGGAGTGTTGTAGTTATTTTTATTTTGTGGTTGCTCATGAGATACTTTCAGTCCTTACATGGATGTTCTCAACCTTTAAATTGCATAAGTTGTTGATTATTACAAGGAAGTTTTAGTTGGGTACATACTATATCTTTTTAATGTTGTTGGTTATGAAAATAATTGGTATAGGATGTTTGTTATAGCTAAGGGTAGATATAATCTTGTACAAAATAAGGGATAATTCTTGATGAAAGAATTTAGAGGAAGGGTTCAATTGAATAATATCTTCATGGTAGCCACCTAGGTACAATTAAAATCCAAGTGATTTTTGGCTATTATAATTCATCTATAGCCCATCCACCATCTAATTTATATTAGATATGGGGAGAAGCAACTTTCCAAATCATGGGAGGAGCCTTTGAGACCCAAGGGTTTGGTTTCCCAAAACTATTTTTGCATTGGAGGAGCCAAGTAAGATGCATCAACATAAGGATGTCAGAATATGGTAACATCCATTTTGGTGAGATTTTATTGATGTTTCCATATAGATACAACCTTTTGAGGATCAATTTGAGCATAATCAAATTCCTTATACATTTGGGATATATCACACTATGTTCTTTAGCAAGAGTTATCCCATTTGATAGGTATAGGGTCTAGGATCTATGAACACTACAACATGATTCATCACTTTGGCATATTGTCACTTAAGCATATGAATTGGAATTTTATTGAGGGCAAGCAAATTTTGGAAGGGAAAATTTAAATGTCCCCTTTTCTAGATTAAGATAATTAATAATATTATTTAAGTTGGGCCTGATCATATCTAATCTTTGGTCAACAATATGACTACATTAGCTAAAAATTAAATTATTTTTGGTTACTTATGTTTAATTTTAAAGTAAAGGGGACTTTGGAGTTTGAATTGGGAAAAAGGTATAAAATGAGGTGGAGAGATTCATTTTTGGGTATCCATGATCAATTATCTATTGAATTCTTTGATGTTAAGCATGTTTACTTGTACATTTAGCTATTGGGGATGTAATCCCTCATTGGTTTTTTGTATTTGAGGACAAAACCCCTGAATACTCAAATGGTGACTTCATTTAGGAGTCACAATTGGGCATAAATTCATATTTTCAATCACAAGGGTCACCTATAAAGTAAATTTGAAGGTTTGATGCAGTAGTTATAGGCCACTTGGAGTACAGTGAATTGCCTAGAGGGGTTGTCATTCATTTTGGGCACTGATTCTAAGCATAAATCAAATAATATAATTGATATTATGAATCATGAATTATATATATATATATATATATAACCCTAAATATGTTCATAATAGTCCTAATAAATATGATGAGAATATAAACTAATAACAATACAAAATCTTCTAATATAATTCTATGATTAACATAGACTAACAACAACCTAAAAACTATGTGGTTTGTTTTATATTATAATAACCACGTGTACATAAAAAACTTATGAATTAATTTATTCTAACATTTCACCCCTTAATTCATTATATTTTGGAGAGTATGAGAGAGAATTTTTGAGTGCCTTAAACTTATCACGTGTGAGTGACTTTGTGAAGACATTTGCACACTAATCTTGAGTGGGGAAATACTAGAGTTGGATATTGTGTTGTTGAACCTGTTCATGTATGAAATGGAATTGAAATTCAGTGTGCTTAGTGAGTTCATGAAATATTGGATTGATAATAAGTTTAAGAACACCTTGATTATCATAGTTCAGAATTATTAGCTGAGTTTGTAGAACTCTCAATCTTAGTAGTATATGACATAGCCATATCACCTCATAGATAGTTCCTCCTACAATGTGATATTATACATCAGTATAAAAATAATAAATAAATTTATACTTCTTAATCCCCCATTAGATAAAACCAATCCCCCCTAAAAAAAACCTAAAAGTGGATTTTTTATCATTAATTAAACCTACTTGATATGCATCCATGTATCCAATCAAGAACTTATCATTATTATTATATGATAGATCATAATCCATTTTTAATCAAATATATCATAATACCCACTTTACTACTTTCCATTGGCTTACCTTTAGCTCCTACATGAACTAATAAAGATAGCTGATAACATAATTGATATTTGGCCTAGTGTATGTGAGGTAGATGAGACTCCCAATCAAATGGTGATAAAGAGTGACATCTACTGGTAGTGATGGATCTGAGTGAGATAGCTGAAGTCTTTTATCCATAGGTGTAACCATTATTTAACAATCCATCATCTAAAACATCTTGAGCAATGTCTTGGTATACTTCATCCGAGACACAAATACTTGGTGCTCTTATTTCCATACTTCCAATCTAAGACAATAGTGCAGTATCTCGACATATGTCATGTCAAATGATCTATTGAGATCTTTCTTTATTTCAACAATAATCTTCACTGAGCTTCTAGTGATGACTAGATAATTGACATAAATAGAAATAATAACAATCTTCCCCCTTGATTTTTGAGGTTGAGATTGGGATCATATGGATTCCTTTGAAATCCATGCTTTATGAGATGCTCATCAATTTTTATATACCAGGATCTAAGAACATGTTTGAGACCATACAAAGATTTTATGAGTTTGAAAACCTTATATTCATGTCCTGGTGTGACATAACCTTTTGGTTGAGTCATGTAGACCTCTTCTTGTATATCTCCATTTAAGAAGGCACTTTTAACATCCATCTGATGAGCATTCCATCCAAACTAAGAAACCATTGAAAAGTTCATTTTGATTGTCTTTATCTTGGTTTTAGGAGAGAAAGTCTCCTCATATTCTATACCTTATTTATGTTCATAACACTTCACTATGAGTCTTACCTTATGCTTGTATATACTACCATTTACTTTGTATTTGGTCTTAAATACCCTTTTGCATTAGATAGGTTTCTTCCTTGGTGGAACATCACCAAGATTCCATGTGTCATTATTCATGAGAGAATGATATTATGCATCCATGGCATTTTTACTAGGTTTATAATCTATGGATTCATGAACTGTGGAGGACTCAAATGTTTTTGAAACTATTCTCATTAAGGCAAAATTTACCTCTACATGAGCCATACTATGAGACCTTGATCTTGCAGATGAAGTGTTTGGAGGTCCATCATATTTTTCATCTTGAGTTGTACTCATATACCATTTAGGCACATGTTGTGTAGTATTTGGTGGTTTTGGAGCTTCTAACTAACCATCATCACTTTTTCATCAAGTATAATTTTACATGTTTGATGCCTGTATCAAATGTCTATGTGGAAAATTATTGGACCCTAAAGTTTGAACAAGTATTTGTTATTTTGGCATGGAACCAACATGACACTAGAATAAAATAAGTTTAAAGATACCAGAGCATAGAATTAGACTAGCTCAGAAGGACCATGGTGCATAACCAATGAAGCATGAAAGGACAAGGGTGTGGAAGTACCAACATGAGAAGACCTAGTCAAAGATGGGATATAAATATGAGGAACCTAAGAGCATAGGACTCAAAACAATAATGATTAGGGAGCACATGGGAAGTGGAATATGGTTAAGGAGTAATTATCAAGGGCCATTTAGACCTTATCCATCATGAGTTTTGCACCAACCCACAAAGAGGTAAACACATGGCAGTAGGGATCTAACATAGAAAAAGTATAGAGGGGTACAAAGGCCTATGTCCTCAGGAGAAAATAGTTGATAGATTACCACAACTCTTAGTCCATGAAGAGTTCATTGGCTATTCAATCATGCCATTTATTATGTAAAGTACTTGGTCAGGGAAAAACAAGTATAAATACCCCTGTTTGAAATCATTGTAAAGTGACAAATATTGGATATCATTTGTTGAAGTATAATATAAAGTTACATATATTACAATCAGTTTTGATGTTCACTTTCTAATTAATTTATAATCATACATCTGTTGGTAGGTTTACATTGAGTACTTATAAGAGTAACTTATTATGATATTTATGCAACTTTTACTTTTAGAATCTAAGTAACAATCTCTAAACTCCATGGCATTTATTTATGTAATTATGGTGGTTGAGCTTAATGAGATAAGGACCAAAGTAGTGTATTTATTTATATTTGTAAATTCTAATTAAATATAAGCTCAAACTAAAACATATGATTAATATGTTACTATGTAACATAACCCATGGGAACTAGTCTCTTACTACATGCTTCAGGTGATGCACAAGACCACATTCTTGCATGAACGACCAACATGCTACCTCATTAGGGATATACTATAGTGATTAAAATGTTATTAAAGATTTAAAACCCAATATTTTTGTTTAATTTTTGGGCATCAAGATACTTGCTTGCCTGAGGCTCTTCATGTTGTACCTTCTCAATTGGAGTAGATGTAGACAGAGATTGTCCTCTGCTATGCATGGTGATATTCACTTATTGAGCCATTGGGGTGCTTGAGTGTGGGTTCCAATGTGGTTTATCAATGTGAATCATAAATACACCTTTTTCATTTCTTTCCTTTGTGATGGTCATGTATAAGTTAGAACATTCTTCCAACTGATGGTCCTTTTTACAAAAAGCACACATTGGGTAAACTAGACAATCGCTTTAATAGTGGTTCAGGGATCCACACTTATAAAATTTTAAGCATTGAAGTGTATCCCCAATGAGCTAGCACATTGGCCCTTCATGCAAGACTATGGTCTTGTGCATTTACCCAAATAGTTTAATAAGAGGCTGGTTCCCATGGGTTATGTTGCATAATAACATATTAGTCATATACTTGAGTTTAAACTTATATTTAATTAGAAGTTACACAAATAAATAAATTAATACACTACTTTAGTCTATGTCTCATTAAGCTCAACCACCATAATTATGCAGATAAATGCCATGGAGTTCAGAGAATGTTAATTAGATTAAAAAATTAAAAAGTTTCATAAATCTCATAATAAGTTACTCTTATAAGTACTCAATGTAAATCTACCAATAGATGCATGACTATCAATTTATTGGAACATGAACATCAAAACTGATTGTAATATCCATAACTTTATATTATACTTCAACAAATCATATCTAATATCCATCACTTTACAATGATTTCAAATAAGGGTATTTATACTTGTTTTTCACCAACCAAGTAGTTTACATAATAAATGACATGAGTGAATAGATAATGAACTCTTTATGGACTAAGAGTCATGGTAGTCTATTAACTATTTTCTCCTAAGGACCTAGGCCTTTAATCCCTTATATACTTGTCCCATACTAGATCCTTGCTACCATATGACTACTTTTTTGTAGGTTGGTGAAAAACTCATGATGGATAAGTCTGAATGGCCCTTGAGAATTATTACTTAATCATCTTCCACTTCCCATGTGATTCCCAAGTATTTTTCTAATATTCTAAATCCTATTCTTTTTATTTCATCATAGTTATATCTCATCTTTGACTAGGTCTTCTCATGTTGGTGTTTCTACACCCTTGTCCTTTTATACCTCACTAGTTTCATGCTATGGTACTTCTACGCTAGTCTAGTTCCATGCTCTAGTATCTTAGTGCTTATGCTCCTCTAACACTATGTTGATTTTATGCCAAAATACCAAAATACTTATCCAAAATTTGGGGTCCAACATTACCCCACACTATAATCTTTGTCTGTATTAGACTAAGTCTCAGTTGTGGCCTCCACTAAAAATTTAGGCCTTGTTTATTAAATCAGCTTCTTGACATTATCCCAATGTGATAATGTGTCAATAATCTTTTCCATTATTTCTTCAATGGTCACCTTTGATTTCTTCATCTCCTTAGGTTGGTCAGAATTCTTGTTGGCCTTCTTAACCAATTCATGTAGAGATGTGATAGCATCCTTCTAAACCTTTTCTAATGTCAAGACCTCACTGATAACCTATCATCAAAGAGCTATAAAATTATTATCCATTTTCTATCGATGCATGTTTATTTTCTATTGATGCATCCTTGAATGCCTTCGCATACTTGGTACAATATTTTATTAAGAAGGTAGCATCTGCTAACTTCTACCTTTATGAATATTTGTCATGGAACCAAGCCTCCAAGATTTTATTTGGTCATGCCAATCTTTCAAAAATCCTATCCAAGATGAGGATGATTTCCCCAACTCATTCAAGAGCATGCTTAAAAACCTCTACTACCTCAGTAAATTGCTCTACCACCAATAGGGATTTGTTCTTTAGTGCAGGCTATTCTTTGGAGTGTTTTAGTATGAAACTCACTAGGGTCTCTAATTTATTTATGGAATCCCCATCTAAAGGTACTCCATCTACTAACACTATATATTAGTCCAAAATTGACTTAAATAAATTCAATTTTTTACCTTGGACTTTGTAGCCTCCTTTATTTATTTTTTTAAAACAACCACTTCTTTTGTGAGTGCCATCTAGGCAACAACCTCTTTTTCATACATAGCCATCACCTGTCCATATTTCTTCTCTATGTCATGTGCGTTAGAGTCTAAAAGTATGTTTTGGTGTATGACATCAAAATCCTTCTTTAAAAATGTAGTGTTAGTTTGTCAAGTGGTGATCTTTTGATGATCAAACCATAATGGTGTTGGTAGCATTAGATTTTGAGGACCCAAGAAGAATCTATCTAGAGGGATATCAAAATGGCACTCTTCATTATACATGTCCAATAAGAAGGACATTTCCCACCTTGTATCAATGGTTACATCTTGGGGGAGGAAGTATGGCTAAAGATAGAGCATCCTATCTAGAATTATAGTTTGGTGCTAAGTGCACAGATTGGTAGATGCATCAATTATAGGTGGTTCTCACTTAGAATTATTAGGATCCTTTCCTTTGTTGGGGTTGCATTCTAAACACTTGACCTCTATGTTGGTAGCTAAAAAGTGATATCAATCACCATTCTATTCATTTGATGAGTATCATCACCATCCCCCTCTTCACCAAATAGACCCCCAATGTATAATCATAAATATTTAAAGGTGGTCTCCTCCTCTCATGTCATAGAGGGTGTCTTCTAAGAATTAGAGTCATTGGCCTCTTCCTTCTGGCTTACAGGTTCTTCCTACATTGGTTTGTTCTCAGGTGTGCTCTATGGTACAATCCCTAAAGGTGAAACCATTAGAGGTTATGCCTTTGAATTTGTATTAAGAGGTGAAGATAAGGGTATAGGAACATGTGAAGGTACAGGTGGGGGTGGAAAAACATATGGAGGTAAAATTTTGGGTGGATAAGGTCTTAGTAGAGAAGGCCTAAAAAGAGAAGGTTTAGGTGTTAGGGGTCTAGAAGGCAGTGCCTTGGTAGTCCTCTACCATTTTGGAGGATCCTGATATGTGTTGGAGAGTTATAAATGATGTCATGGTAAAGTCATAAAGGTATTCAGATGAGTGGATGAAGTGCCTTGATAGTTTAAGTGACAATGACAAAGTGTGCAATGTGCTTGTCCTAATATGTTTGAAGTATGTTTGGTTAAACTTAAATTTTGGCATGGTTTGAGATGATTAGGGATGAGTATGAAGTATTGAGAATGTATAAGGGGTCCTATCAGTGGTCAAGAATGATTGGAGAGCTTGTGTGTATGAGTGGTATTCACCTTGTTCTTCATTTTGTTCATCTAGGCATAAATGGGTCTATAGCAAAAAAATATGAGGAGGAATTTTGATGTATTTTTTTCAAGAGATAATTTATATATGGATGGATTCTCCTATGTGAGGATATCACATGGTTCAAGTTTCATATCATGAAACTAATCACAACCAAAGATACTAAGGTGCAAAGTTGGTTCCTCAAATAAAAGTGCACTAAGTTCCAATATTTAGTTAATTTGCAAAGGCAGATCTAACAGTCCACATTTCATCACATTGAATATCAATGGCATGAAATGAATTTGAGCTCAAATATGTTATTTATCTAAGTACAAGAAAGATCCAAGTAATTTGTTTGATGAAGGCATATATCATATGAATGAATGTTTCAGGAAGAAATGGTCATATGGATTTGTTTAGGTTTTTTCCTAGTTTATATGGTTCAAATTTGAGAACATGAGAGTGAGTGAGGTAAAAGATATGACTATGCAAAGTTGGCCTTCTAGGTAGATAACAAAGGTCTCCATACTTAGTCTATTTTGCATGATGTTAAAGATCAGGACCAAATGGAGATATAATGCATCATGGGTGATAACATAGTGTGCTATATGGTGCATTTTGAGTCAAATGAGTCAAAGTTTTTGTTGGTTAATGAGGTTAAAGATTGATCTCCTTAAAAAGGGATCAACAGAGCATGTTTGTTTCAAGGTGTCAGGAAGTAGTGAGATGAAGACAAGTGTTAGAAGTTTAACATTGTGTAGAGGTAAAGATTAGGCTTCTTCTAAGATCTAAAAATGAGTGAATGTTTATACATATATAAATAAATAGTGCATATTAAGATACATGATTTCAAGGTGTCCAATGTTTAGCATAGATAAAGACTGAGTTATGTACAAGAGATCAATAGAGCACATTAAGTCAAATAGTCAAGATGAAGATCTAATGATGAGTGATGAAAGGTCAAAGTCAAGATACTTCAATTAGGATTGATAGTGTGTGTTTAATATAAGCATCAAGGACATGAGATGAAGGTAAAGTGGTCGAGATTTAAAAGTGACCATTGGAATTTGAATATTCAAATTTATAAAGGGAAAAACTGGTGCTGTATATTTTGGATATAAATTTTGATATAAGATAAATTTATTGGTGATGTAAAAATAAAATTTGTAGAGGACTTCAAGGTGAATCCATAAATATGAATTTGAAGGTCTAATTATTTATAAATTCAAAGTTATTTAGCTCTAAATTTGACTGTGTGTTTTATTGTGTTCTGTAAGTGACCCAAAAAGGTTATTAGAGCTTGTTTTGATGTTTCATGATGACTTATCTATTGGAAGGTGTTCTAGACTTTATAAGGATATTCTATATGGATTTTAGAGGTGTGATCAATCTATATTGAGTATGAACAATGCTTAATAAGTTGAGTATGTGTCTTTTCATAGTGTTCTTGTGTACAAGGTCTATGTTTGAGTTGATTGAGCATACACAGAGGTGAGTAGAGATAACTATGATCATTTGAAGAAGTCAAAGGGGTCATGTGGAGTGGAATTATACATTTAGAAGTGGTCTTATGTTCTTGTATTGATCGATGGAGTGATAAATGAGTAAATGGGTTTGCATGAGACCTATAAGGGCTATAAAGGCGTAATTAAAACTTATAGTTGCTTAAGGGTGACACATAGATGCTATGGTTGACCTATGTAGATTGTGTTGATCCATGTATTTGTATGTTAGAAACCTTAAGGGATAAGGCATGCATAATGGTTGACCAAGGTGTTGATAATCATGAATTCTCTATAAGTAGTGAAACCAAAGATGATGGTTTCTAGATTTAAGAAAGGCTTATGTGTGTGGTTTAGAGTGAAGGGTTGAGAGGTGAAGGAAAGTAAGTGTGCCTAGTGGATGGGTTGATGAGTAGAGTAGATTGAGGACTATGTGTATGACTTTTAGGTCATAATTTTGATGGTAGAATAAGTGCTTTTACAGGTTAAGGATGAGAGAAAAGGTCTAGACTAATCCACAGGGATGTTTTGGATGTCTTAAGAATGAGTGAATGATAGATGGTGTCTATGTGAGCTTGGTGGTTGATCTAAGAGGTAGATCAAAGTGTGGACTATGTGTATGACCATTTAGTCATATTGTTAATGTGGTGACAAAGTTGTTTTTGAAGAGTGTAGAGTGATCCAAAAGGTGGATTTAGAAGCATTGAGAATGTGTGTTGAAGTGAGTATGAGTGAAGGGTTGAAGAGTGGGGTTAGTTAGGATATTTAATGTGTCCTAATTGATTTATATGTGTTGTTTCAAGTATATAATGTGTTTTGTATTAATAGGGAGAGTTGGATAAAAGAGTGAAGGTGAAGAGTGATAATCAAAGGTGCATCATTAGGTGTTGAAGACATCAGTTCAAAGGTGGAGATGTTCATAGGTGTTGTTGTGGCTACTCAATATATAAGGGGTTATATCCTCCTTGTAAGGTGAAACTTATTAAAGGTCTAGTTTTTATGGCTCCTTAGCTAGATAGGTGTAGTAGCTCCTTGTGGGATTGTAATCTCACTAAAATAAGGGATAGTAGTTCCTTGATCAGTTGTATCTAGTTTAAATTAAATCTTATCATTATAGGATTGTAGCTCATCTTAAATGGTTAGTGGGTTTTATGTCCCAAGAGGGTTTCCCATGTAGATGTTATCTTGATGCAATGTATGCTCTTGTTCATGCTTTGAATGTATGTGCTTTCATGTTTATGTTGCTAGATCAAGTTGATGAATGATGGAATGGTTTTAGACTTGAATGTGAATTATTGTATATTTTTCACCCCCCTTTTAGTATCTAATTTTAATAATTGGTATCAGAGAAGGTCCTTTGGAGGAAGATTAATAGCTTTAAGGAGATCCTAAGTAGCCCAAGATGGCTAATTAGTTGAAGAAAGAAAATCTTGAATTGAGATCAATGGTCAAAATTATTGAATAAAATATTAGTCATATTAAAGAGAAAGCTTGTAGAATGAAGGATGACCTGGTTAAAAAAGTTAAGAGGGATAAGGAGACTGTTCAAGTTATCAGAATTCAATTAGAGGATGCATGTTCAAACATGAGAGCTAAAGGAGATGAATATGTTCAAATAAATACTGATCTAGTTTCCCTGAAAGATGAGTATTAAAAAGTCATAATCAAGATAGGAAAGCCTAAAAAGAAACAAAAGGGATCAAAAAAATTGAAATAAGATGAAAAAAATCAACAATCTCAAGGATTAGCTAGGGGCAACTAATGCAAACCTGAAGATAAGAGAAGAAGAATGCAAACATCTTAATACTCAATTAGAAGAAGCAATTTCAAAATTAGTTCAAAGAAATGTAAGCTTAATGAGATGAAAAATAAGATAAATTTGTTAAAAAATGAGCATGAATAGCTCATAGAAAAGTTGAATAAACTAAAAAAGGAGCATGAGAAGTTTGAGCAAGTCAAGGAGAATGCAAGCTCTAAAAGCAATACAAGAAGGTCTGTTACACAACCAAATGCTTTAAGGTATGCTAGTTTATTTCATAGTTATTGTTATATATGTAATAAGTATGGTCAAAGGGATAAGGACTATAGAAGGAAGTTATTAAAGTATGGACATTCATGGAGCAATGATAAAAGGAGTTTGTGGCTGAATATTGATCATAGTTCAAATTTATCAAAAGGTATGAATGATGTTTTTTGTTTTAGTTGTCATAAGAGTGGACATATTATTAGATTCTATCCAAATGGTGTTAAGAGGTCTTAAAAGTATGTCAAAGGATATATAGCTCCTAGAAGGTCTGAGAAAAGACAAACTTAGTTATGAAAACCAAAGGTAATCATTGCCAATTCTTCTAGTCATAAGGATGATAAAAAAGTTGCTCTAGAAGGCTATGTTGAAAATCAAGTTAAGATCAAGGATCAAGTAGGTAAGATGACTACAGAAGATGAGAAGACTAACCTTGTTGAGTCTAAGAGTCTTGATGGATTGTTTTCTAAGGTGGAAAAAGGATAAAAATTGAATAAAAGTCAAGAGTTTATGTTTTCAACATTTGTTGACAAATCTGAAGCAAATCATCCATTCAAATCAATTGAATAATGAGGTAGAAATGCAAGATAGAAAAGCGTATGGAGATATGGGAATCTCTAGAGTTTTGGTACTTTTAGTCTTTGCATGTCAAGGGAGGGGGTGTCTCTATATAGGATTCAAGGAGACACTTGTCAGCATGAGGAAGCATGGTGGATACCAGTTGAGCTTTGGTTATTGTTGCAGGACAAGAAATGTCATGATAAGATGTGTTATCTTATTTTGAAAGGACATGAAGAAGTCTAGTGATTTGAAGGATGATCTAGTTAGTCAAAGTGGTGAAGAATGAAGTTGTGTATGCAAGGTTTACAAGCAAGATATGGATATTTCCAAGTGTGGAAGTGCGTTTGCTCTAGATCAAAAAATGTCAATTAGTACAAATTCAAAGGGGAGATTTCTAGGATTTGTGAGCAATTTGTTAGGTCTAAGTATTAGAAAAGTTCAATTTTAGATTGGTGCATGTCAAGATAGGAGAAGTGTTATGATGAGAAGTGTCTGTACAGTTAAAATGGGTGTTTCCATATGGAATAATAAAATTTATGAAATGTCAAGAAGATTTTGGTGCTCATAAAGGTCTATACACTTCTTTGTGATGTGCTTCAGTTGCTTTTATGGTTTGAAGGTATGTTGAAGTCAAATTGGATATTTTTGAATACTCTTAGTTTTCTCAATTTTTGCTTAAGGGAAAGAAAGCCTAAAATGGGTTATAGGATGTATGGGTTCCCAAGGGAATGTAAGCTCAAATATTGGTCCAAAAGTGTGTGATGGTTGTCTCTAGGTGTGCAAGAAGTTTTAGAGGTGTGCATTGACCAGAAGGAGGTTTGTTGACCTTGTTTATTTTGAGTTTCTAGGGTTTTGGGATATGTTATAAAAGTGGTCTACCTTATGAGTTAAGGTTTAAGTATTATTAATAAGCTAAATGGTTCAATTGGGTTTTCAATAAAGCTTCATAGAGATTTTAAGGTTTGTGGTTCTCAAGTTATTCAAGTTTTTATCAAATTGGAGGCCTAATTAGCTAGTAGGTTTGTGAAGAAATTATATTATAGAGGATGACATAGGTGATGGTAATTGGTGTGATTAATGGGTCATATGAGAATGATCCATATATGAAGTTTTAGGTCTTGATAGTATGTATACTAAAAGTTGTGGGATCTGCAAGTTCTAGGTAGGGCTACAAGGAGACTACACATGCCTTGTACGAAGAAGAGTGATTTTTATTAGTTTATCCAAAATATAAAGGCATGAGTGTTTTAAGGAGAGTTATCAAGTTTTTTAGAGAATTTTTCCTATTTGGTGAGTGATATGAAGTTCTATTAGTGGTCCTTGTGATAATTTGAGATATAAGGCTCGTAAGCCTATGTGGTGGTTCTTCATGATGTGTAGAGATCTGAAGATGCTCAATAGGTGAAATGGCTTAGAGATCTTAGGGAAACTCCATCTTATATGTTTCTTGGTGAGTTTCATCAGATTTTAGTGATTTCATATGTTCTTTCTTCATTGGTTGTAGTGCTTAGTTGAAGAGAGTGTTGGTATGGAACAAGAGTAAGTTGTCAAAGCAAGAAGATGTAGGTTAAGGTAAGGGGGAGTTTGTAATATATTTATAAGATGGTATTATCTTATTGGTAGTATTTTTAGGTCCTTAGGATTAGTTGGTGCCCACTTTGTCATTGTGTCAAAGGGGGAGAAAGTTCTTATTTTGGGAGTGCTTGAAGAGAGAGAAGGAAGGTGATCTATATATTGCTATATGATCATTATTGACATCAATGACAAAGGGGGAGATTATTGGAGAGTTATCAATTATGTCATGGTGATGTCATGGAGGTGTCCAGGTGATTGGATTAAGTGCCTTAATAGTCTAAGTAATAATGACAAAGTGTGCAATGTGTTTGTCCTAGTAGACTTGAAATATGCTTGGTTGATATTTAGTTTTTGAATGGTTTGATATGATTATTGATGAGTCTAAAGTATTAATAATATGCAAGGGGTTAGTGGTCAAGGGTTATTGAAGAGCTTATGTGCATGAGTGTGATTCACTTAGTTCTTCAGTTTATTCATCTAGGCATAAATGGGTCCATAGCAAAAAATATGAGGAGGCATTTTGATGTCATCATATCTGACATGTTTGAGGGTTCCAAGAGTTGATCAGTCTATGGATGGATTCTCATATGTGAGGAGATCACATGGTTCAAGTTTCAGATCATGCAACTAAGTGTAGCTAAAGTTACTAAGGTGAAAAGTTGGTCCCTCAGACAAAAGTACACTAAGTTCTAACACTTAGTCAATTTGTAAAGGCAGATCTAATGGTCCACATTTCATTACATTAAAGATCGATGACATGAAATGAATCTAAGATCAAATATGTTATTTGTCTAAGTATAATAAATTACTGAATAAGTAGTTTGGTGATGGAATATCTCACACATGTGGATGTTTCAAGATGAAATGGTCATAGGAGTTTGTTCATTATTTTGCCTAGTTTGTAAAGTTCAAATTTGAGAACATGTGAGTGATCAAGGTAAAATATATTATTGTGCAAAGTTGGCCTTCTATGAAGATAGTAATGGTCCCCATACTTAGTCTATTTTTCATGATGTTAAAGATCAGGACTAAATGGAGATATAATGGCTCATGGGTGATCATGTAGTGAAGACATATGGTGCATGTTGAATTAAATGAGTCAAAGTGTTCAATGGTTAACTAATTTAAAGACCAAGATCCTTAAAAATGGATCAATGGAGCGTGTTTATTTCAAGGTGTCAGGGAGTAGTGAGATGAGGATAAGTGTTCAAAGTTTAACATTGAGCAGAGATAAAGATCAAGATTCTTCTAAGATCTAATGGTGAGTGGATATTCATACATATATAAATCAACGGTGCATATTGAGTGAGATTATTTCAAGGTTTCCAATGTTCAACACAAATAAATATTGAGCTATGTAGATGAGATCAATAGAGTGCTTTAAGTCAAATGGTCAAGATGAAGATCCAATAATGAGAGGTGAAAGGTAAAGGTTGAGATACTTCAAAAAATATAGATGGTGTATGTTTAATCCAAATATTGAGGATATGAGATGAAGTCAAAGTGGTTGAGGTTTAACGGTGACCGTTGGCATTTAAATATTCAAATTTACAAAGGAAAAACTAATAATCTATATTTTATCTATAACTTTTGATCTAAGATGAATTTATTAGTAATGTAAAAATAAAAGCTATAGAGGAATTCAAGGTGCATCCTAAAATATAAATTATAAGGTATAATGTTTTATACATTTAAAGTTATTGAGCTCAAAATTTTAATGTGTTTTTGACTATGTTCTGCAAGTGACTATAGAAGGTTGTTTGAGATTGTTTTGATGTTGTTTCAATGTTTCATGATGACTTAGATATTGAAAAGTGTTATAAAATTCATAAGGATATTTTGTACATATTTTAGATGTGTGATAAATCTATGTTGAGTATGAAAAATACTTAAGAATTTGACTATGTGTCTATTCATAGTGTTACTATGTATAAGGTCTATGTTTGAGTTGATTGAGCATATGTAGAGGTAAGCAGAGATGATTGTGATCATTTGAGAAAGTCTAAGGGGTCATGTAGAGTGTACCTATACATTTTTAAGTAGTCTTGTGTATTTTTTTCTTGATGGAGTGCTAAATGAGTAAATGGGTTTGAATGAAACCTATAAGGGGTTACAAGGGCCTAATTGAAAGGTGTACTTGTTTAAGGGTGACCCATAGATGCTATGGCTAACCTATGTGGATTTTTTTTAGACATGTGTTTATGTGTTAGAACCCTTAAGGCTAAGGCATGCCTAATGGCCAACCAAGGTGTTGATAATCATGAATACTCTATAAATAGTGAAACCAAAGATGATGGTTTCTAGATTCGAGAGAGGCTTGTGTGTGTGGTTTAGAGTGAAGGGTTGAGAGGTGAAGGAGAGTAAGTGTGCCTAGTGGATGGGTTGATGAGTAGATTAGATTGGGAACTATGTGTATGACCTATTTGTCATAATTATATTGGTAGACTAAGTGCTCTTGTAGGTTGAGGATGAGTGAAAATGTCTAGGCTGATCTAAAAGGATGTTTTAGATGTCTTGAGAATAAGTGAAGGATAGACGGTTTCTATGTGAGATTGGTGGTTGATTTTAGAGGTATATTAGAGTGTGGAATATGTATGACCATATGGTCATGTTGTTAATATGGTGATAGAGTTGTTTTTAAAGAGTGTAGAGTGATCCAAAAGGTGGCTTTGGATGCATTGAGAAGGTGTGTTGAAGTGAGTATGAACAAAGGGTTAAAGAGTGGGACTAGTTGGGATATATAATGTGTCCTAATTAATATTTATGTGCTAGTTCACGTATGTAATGTGATTTAGCCAATAGGGAGAGTTGTGTTAAAGAGTGAAGGTCCATCATCAAGTGTTAAAGACATCAATTCAAAGATGGAGATGTTCATAGGTGTTATTGTGGCTGCTCAACATCTAGGGGGTTGTATCCTCCTTGCAAGGTTAAACTTGCTAAAGGTCTAGTTATTGTGGTTACTCAGTGAGATAGGTGTAGTATTTCCTTGTGGGATTATAGTCTCACTAAAATAAGGGATGGTAGTTCTTTGATTAGTTTTGGCTAGTCTAAATTAGATCTTGTCATTATAGGATTATAGTCCTTCTTGCAAGGTTTAGTGGGTTTTATCCTTCAAGAGGGTTTTCCACGTAGATGTTGTGTTGATGTGATGTATGTTGTTATTCATGATTTGGATGTATGTGCTTTCATGTTTATGTTTCTATATCAAGTTGATGAATGATGGAATGTTTTTGAAATCAAATGTGAATTATTATATATTGATTCACCCCCTCCCTCTCTTAGTAGCTACTTTCAACACTATGAACTTATGCTGACATCATGCCCATCCCACTTCTTCTTTTCCAGTTGAGGTACTGGTGGGAGTTTTTATTGTGTATGCTCTACACCCTTTAAATTCTTCTTTTTAGGCCATAGTATGTAGAAAAAATTATGCACCTATTCTCCCACCATTATTTTTTTTACCTTTATGTTAGTTTGATCAGTTTCCCACTTCTCCCTATAGGACTTATTTCCTAGATAGATGTACATATTTTAGAGAGTATGAATTTACAATTTGATTATGTCTACCTCCAAGGTAATATGTTATGCATCAATGATTGAGTTCACTAAGTTGATAAATTACCACATTGAAAAGGCATAAGGTAGCTTTAACCATGTAGAGAATTATCCAAATAGGACCATCTTGATGCATACTAAATAAAAATGTTGATTCATAGTGAAGTGATCTTACTCACCAGACTATATGGGTAAGTCTCTTTGAATACACCATTCAATCCCAAATTCTTCCTTAATTCCATCGAATTAAGACTTCATCTTATTATTGTAGGTGTGATGATGTGCCTGAGGCACATGAATGCCTTATAACACTCAATACAAGACTTGTGTTCAGGTGGGTATACCCACTTCAACACTCCCATGGTGTAGTCAGGTATACCAATCTCATCAAACACCATCAATAACAAATATACTCCTCATGGGAACCTATGACTAGGTATTTGATGGGTATTCCCTACACCCTCAATGATTTTGTGGGCAAGACACATAGACTAATTATACTTCAATCCCTAAATAACTTGGTGGACATAGATGTGGGTCATATCTATCTCTTTCCAATTATTAGTGCCACTAATATTTGTTATTATGATGCATGCCACCATCCAAAGGGCAGTATCCTGTAGGTTCTTGATATGCATGACATGGCCCTACTTTTGATACATTAGCATCATGGTTGTATTTCCAATCTCATTGGAGTCCTCAAAGTCAAACTCTACATCCATTCCTAAACACTACAACAATAACACCTTACTTATCCTCTCAAATTTAATTTTCATGTTTCGCCTAACAAAGTAGAGGTAGTCCTCATGGACGTGCAAGAGTAAAACCTTGATTTCCTCCATGGGTTTTCCAAAGTATAAAAGGTTGAATAATTGAAACAAACCCACAATTTATAAAGCATTGAAAATATTGACATCATACACCAATTATTTTTTGGTGTTCTGACACTCAACCCAATAATCATTTTGCAATTCAACCTCATTCCCAGGTTGATGGTAATTATAGTTAAAAATAATGCAAGAGGGTACTTTTGATACCCAATTTTTGACATGTAGCACCATTTATGGGTACTACATTTATTTTATCATCAATGGTTGGGGTGGGGATGATTGTGCCTTCTTTACTTGGCATGACAACCTAACCTCTTTTCCTTCCATGTATTGTTCTTATTCTTTAGGTGTCTCATCCTTGATCAATACTATTTCCCCTAAGTGCTTCCTCTTCCTCTAGTATTATTTACAATAAGTTTTTTATTAAAACCTTATTTTTAGGTTGCATCACCCTTTGAGTATCCCTAAGGTTGAGGTACAACCATCAAACATTCTCAAAAGAATACATGATTGCTTTATCAATGAGTTCAACTTTTATTTCTTTACTACCCTCTTATGGAGGGCATTTACCCTAAAACATACAACTACTAGTTTTATCTATTGTGGTCATGTTTTAGAGTTAGCCCTGTGTTTGGTTACTTAGCTTGATGCTTGCTATAATATCTATTTACAAAATCTTGATGCTATTCACTTTCTCTGGAATCACTATGGCTCAAATCATTCTTTGGCTTTGTAAATGCAAATGGAAGCAAAGGTAAAAAGTAAAAATGAGCTTATTTATCCTTTTATAGGCTTGAGGCTGTAACTCACATTTACTACCCCCTTTCCTTTCATCCATCACTTCTTGTTATTAATGCATTTTTAATGGCCACCATTCTTTGACCATCATTTCTCACCATAAATGCATTTAACAATATTATCTTGTCATGATGGTGTTACATTTATCACAACCATTATTTATTTCACATTAATGACATATCATGTCCTATTTTTTCCTTTTAAGTGGATGGCAATTGTGTCCCATGCTTTTCTTTGGAGTGGAAGATAGTTGTTCTATTTATTTCAAATTTGCAAACTATTTGGTAGGAATACCCTATCCTAGGGTTGTTTAACTCATGTGCCTTGATTAAATTTTATGACGTAAGTAATCTATGTGCCTTTGAACATGAATACAAATACCTTTTACCCCACACTAAAATTTTGTCATGGTCCTCCATGAAAATACAAGCAAAAAAATTATACTACTTTATATTAAAGAAATGTTGCATGCAACAAAGGCAGTGATTTTATTGAAAACAAGAAATACTAAACTAATGGCATAAGCCTTATTGTTATAAAATCTAAACTATTCAGAGGTGAAATATAGTTGTAACTAGCTTCCATTATAATGCCTAGGAATAAATTGGTCATCTAGCCTTTGTAATCGACAAGCACTAGTAGGTTAAATGCTATGAATTACAAAAGGGCTATCCCAGTGAAATCAAAGTTTTCTAGAATGGTACACAACTTGGAGTCATAAATAAAGACTTTGATCCTAGGGGTAAACATTTTATGCTTAATCTATCGATCATGCCAGTGTTTTTATTTATGTTTCTCCACATCTTAAATACAATGATTAAGGAAATGGTCTTCATCTTGCTACAACAAAGTATCCAAGAATGATTTCAAGGATGAATCCTCATCCAATTTTCCAATGTACATAATACAAATAGATGGTACAAAAATTTCAATTGGTAGAACGTCCTCTTTACAATATACCAAATTGAATGATGTGTTCTTGTTTAGGGGCTTATATGTTATTTAGTAATCCCAAAGTATTATAGATACTATATCATCCTTATCAATTCAAGCAATATCACAATTTTTTGTTAGTGTTTTGATTAATATTTTAAGTAACGCCTTAATAATTCCATTGGTTTAGGGGTAATACAGTGTTGTTTTGTGATTGGCAATCATTGACTCAATAATTAATATGTGAATAGTTTCATTTAGGAAAAGGGTACTACTATCACTAGTAAAACTTAGTGGACATCCAAACCAGGTTATGATATGTTCTCAAATGAAGCACATAGTAGTAGTAGAAGTACAATCTCTCATTGATGTAGCTTAATCCCAATGCATGATAGAAGAAGTTTTTGTGATGATATATCGAGAACCTATTTTTTACATCTAGTTGGAGTGATGGGGCCAAAAAAATCAATGTCCCACTTTTCAAATGGTTCTTGAGATATAATTAGATGTAGAAGCATGGAATATCTATGATTTGGTTTTCCTATGTACTGAAAAATGTCACACTTCCTAACATATAATATGGCCAATAGAACCTTGTGTGTGGTAACCTCTCTAGCATAGTGTCCACCTACAATGCATTCATTAAATTCTTGGAGTACCTCAGAATTATCATTTTTCATAACACAATATTGAATAATTTGATCTCATTGAAGCTTGTAGAGGTCCCCTCCAATGAGCTAAAAAGGTATGACACATATTACAAGTTATTTCTTAGCTTGAAGAGTTAGATAGTCGAGCACTGAACTAGTGGTTTAAAAAGTTACAATATCTTCCAACTCTCATGTACATGAGAAACATGAAATAATTGGATATCAAGTATGTCACCTTCAATAACACATGGTGGTTCTCTAGAATCAATACAAGAAACATGGTCAGGCCATAATTAGTTTACCATGACAAAGAATTGAAATTCTTAAAATAACACTATCTAGTGGTAGATACATCCATACAATATAGGTTTGTTTACCAGATACTTTAAAGCTTCATGATTTGTATAGAATACAAAAGGAGTTGCCAATAAATATTATTGAAATTTATGTAGAGCATAAACCATTGATAAGGCTTCGTGCTCTGTGGTGGTGTAACTCTACTCAATTAGATTAAGTTTCCTACTAGCAAAATATATAGGGTGATAAAGGTGACTTTCACTTGGTTGTGCAAGGATTGCCCAGGCTACCATTCTAAAAGAAACAACATAGACATTGAATGGTTTTGCTTAATAAGGGAATTATAGGATTGGGGTGGTAACCAACTTGTATTTTAATGCCTCAAAGGATTCTTTGTAGGAATAATTCCATATTAAGTGTTCATTATGTTTTAAGAGTTATTTTAGAGGTGCAACAATCTTTGCATATCCATGAATGAATTTCATATAATAACCTATATGTCCTAGAAAGGCATGGACTTTGCATTGAGATTTGAGTGCTGGAAGGCAAAGAATGATGGACAATTTTTCTAGGTATAAAAAAATTCCATCCTTATAAATAATATGTCCTAGAAGAACAACGAAAGGTGTAGTAAAAAGGCACTTTTTTAGATTTGATGATACTTGTAGGAATCAATAATGCTCAAGCATAAGCCATAGATTAGATCAATAGTTTTTGACCAAGCCATAGACTATCCAGTCATCTAAATAGACTTGAAGAAATTTATGGATGAAATATTTAAAGGCCTCAGTGGCTATACATGAAAACATAACTGGTGCATTATTCAATCCAAAAGGCATGCTAATATATGTGAAAGATCCCTATTAAGTGGAAAACGTAGTCTTTGGTTAATCCTCCTTGATGATATGGACCTAATGGTACCCAAAAAATCTATCTGTGAAATTCTATATCTCACACCCAATGATGCCTTTAAGGATTTCCTCTGTGAATGGTGTTGGAAACGGGTCAATGTGCAAGATGATTTAAGTATCCAGTAATCAATGTAAATCTTAATAAATTCATATTTATTTATAATTATCACCATGGGATTGACCTACTCAGATTCATCAATGGAAGTGATTACTCTAGCATGAAATATAATATCAATTTCTTCCTTTACACATGCCCATAAATTTGGATTCATCTTATATGGCCTTTTCCTGACTGGTCAAGCACCATCAACCAACTTAATATGCATTTTTACTAGAGATGGATAAACACCTTTCATCTCACTACAACTTCTTGGGAAGACATCTTGGTATTTTTTAAATAACTCAAATATCTTTGAGACTTCTATTTCAGTCTAATAATTAATTATAGTAGCTATTTTTGGTTCTTCCTATAGACCGATATTGTGCTGGACAATTTGAATTGGCCTGGAGTAAGGGTGATCTTTAGTAGGACCAGTGTCACAAATAACTTGTGTGCCATAGTTTGTAGATATATCCAAATGATTCACCAAAGGGTTAAGTGGGTTGGACCCTTCACCTTCTTCTACTTGAAATAATAGATTATGTTTCCCTTAGTGTATCTCTTCACATTGGTCCTGATCAAAAACTAGTTTTGGCACAAGAAAAAATTATGTAGATGGTTCATTGAAGAGAACTAGACCTTATTTTGAGACATTACGGATATATATTAGGTGATATTCAATAGGACTAGGGTCACCATTAACTTCTTCGTGCATGGCTTGGAGAGTGAGGCACAAATCCATTCTTGGAGAGGAATAAGCTAGTGCTGATTTCATATTTTATTTCAATAGATTCCAAAAATAGGTACCCATATGTTATTCTTCATGGACATACCATGCTCTCACCCAAGTTATTAAAGTTCCATAAAAATAATTTACCCATAGGTACTCTAATAAGTAAGACTCTTCAACTCCCCACATTGACTTACATGCCTCTATATGGGGTTCAAGTTCTTATACTCCACTATAGGTAATTATTCCACTAACTTAGTTGTCATGATAAAAATGGTGATGTAAAGTAGAGTTTACATGATCCCACTAGATAAGTTACTCATTATGGGTTTGACATGATCTTGCAGCTATACTATCAAAGAGGTGGAGTAAGTATTGTATACAACCATTGTTAGAGTTATAAAATTCTTCAAGGCACTAGATAAAGTCATGAAATTTTATTTATCCATGAAACTGAGGGGATTTATCAAGTCATTATAAAGGTGCATCTATCATTTGTCCCCTCATGACTTGGCTAATAAGAAGGTAAAAAAACCTATGGCATTTATGATACTGGCGCAAAATGTTATCCCAACTACCAATGACACTACACACTCTTCTAATGACGTCATAGTCACTATGGGCCCAAAAATTATATTTATAGTATCAAAAAGGGACTAAGTATCTATCCATAAGAGGATGCCATTAAGATTAGTACCATGTTGCTCACCATCTCTAGCTATGACATTGTATATGTGGTTAATATATTCTTCCACATTAACAACTTCTATTTACGGAGGCCCATGTGCTTGATCTAATGGAATCACAAGGCATTGATCAGTATTTTTGAAACTAATGTAGTTGTTTTTGAAACTTAAGTCTGCATTATTTTCATAACACCAAGGTCACCCCAATATATATAAAATGTCATCATCTTTTGCTAACTTGATAACTTCAAATTCAGCTTTGAAAGGTACTCCAAGGATATCCACCTTTGCATTCTTAAGGACATAAATTGGTAGAGAATGAGTTTTATTATCCATAAAAAATATGTGTAGTGATGGTTGTAATGTTAGACTAGCCATTTGTCACCATGTATCCTTAGTGAGGATATTAAATTCAGCACCAGTGTCAACTAAGATGTCCCAAATTATCCAACCATCAATGGTAGCATTTACTGATATTTATCTATCTTCTTGATGGCTAGGAGGAACATTGGTATATTATTACCAAGCATGATTTAAAAATTGAAACCAAGTTTTCCAAGTTATTTGAGGTTAAGCATCAATTGGTGCTTGAACCTAATTCTTAAGCTAAGTACTTGGTTGTGGGATAATATCTTCATCCAACATGCACTTGCAAAGCTCTTGGAAATCATCTTGTGTCACATTTTGAAGCTTTGTTGCCTTCTAAATATCAACATGTTACATTTCTTCTTAGTCCTTAAGAAACTAAATTTCTCCTTGTATTTCTCATACTAATGTCATAGTGTCCTAGAGTACATTCTTCTATTGCTAGGCATTAGGATACTTCCTTGCCTGAGGCTCTTCATGTTGTACCTTCTCAACATGAGTATATGTAGACTGAGAGTGTCCTCTACTATGCATGGTGATATTCACCTATTGAGATATTTGGGTGCTTGAGTATAGGTGCCATGTATAAGTTAGGACATTATTCCAACTGATGGTCCTTTTTAAAAAAAGAAAATTTTGGGTAAACTAGACAATCCCTTTGATAGTGGTCTAGGGATCCACACTTATAAAATGTTATTGGTGGGAAAAAACCAAATATTCATCCTCATCCTCTACCTCAAACACAAAATCCACAATTATCTTAATTTTTAGACATAAAAGTTTGGTGTGTAAAATGCACACATGCTTCATTGATATCACTAACTAGTTGAAAATCATTCGTGTCATAGGTGTAGGCATTGCATATTTTTCAATATTCAAAAACCTTAGATTGTGTAGCTTATTTAAAGAGAGGATAGGAGTGTACATCATAATCTTCATGGCATTTTTCACAGGACTACTTGAGTATAATGTGGATGTTTTTACATGGGCAATTACTTTAGTTGTCTTTCAGATTCATAATCAGTGCATCAAAGACCATTAAAAGTATCATATGCATTATTTTTAGTTAGTTTTTTAAGTTATGATTTTATTAAATATATTTGGGCTTCCATGAAGGGACTAATCCTAGTGTCAATACTACCAATAGCTTCAGCATGGAGGGTGGCTTTCATATCTTCGCACAAGCTAGTGAAGGTTTTTAGGGACAATGTTCATTGAAAGAGAAGTAGAAAACCTCCCATGAACCATTGTGCATGTTGAATAACATTGATTTCAAATGACAACTTTGATATAAGTGTTTTGAACTATGCATCATATACCTATACACTTTTAGTGATCTCTTGCTTTATACCTTTCATCGTGATAATACTTTGTTGTTCAAATTTAGGAATGTTAAATTATTAAAGGAATGTTATTTTGAGCTGATCATAGTCAATTAATAATTATTAATGGTCAATATTTATATACCACTTATGTGATCTCTCCAAAAGTGTTTTTCCAAATTGTGTGGTCTTTCACTCAGCATAAGTGATGCTTCATGCCCTCTAAATAGTTCACACTTATGGACATCTTTTGTAACATTATTTATGCCTTGATATTCAGGTAGGTGAAGTGTCATTTCATAATATACTATTGGTAACTAAGATGATTGTGCTAGTGGTTATTAAGAACCCCTAGATCTTATAACTTGAAGGGGAAGTCTACCACTTCCTCCCATACCATATTTTAGTCTGACTCTAGTGTCTCCAACATCAACTCTCATGTTGTGAGATGATGTAGCTATTTGGTTAAAAAGATTTAGGCCTATAATTTATCCACAATGAATGCCAGGACCACCAGGCATACTAAGTTAAGCCCTAAAATTCTCTTGAAGAGGAAGAAAAGTATTAATTTTGTATGAGTTACAATTTCCCTTATATGATCAATTTATTATTCCATGATATTTGTATCCTAATTATTTATATGTAATTATTTTGATTTAAAATCATGAGCAAGCATTATGGTTTGGGAGCTTGGTTGGTTTAAACTTGGTTCTTTAGTTTCTACTATCCATCTAGTTTCTCCTTCATATGATAAAATTGGCATAAGGCATGGTTTGAAATTTATGGAGTTCTCTTTGTGTGTTTTTGCATCCCTGCAGATCCTTTAAACACTTTTTAAGTCCTCCCAATCCTTTCTTGTGCCACTCACACCTATGATCCTCTACCGAGCTTCATCATATTTTTTCTTCCATAATACCCACTGACTGGATAGCATTTCAAACCTAAAATCATTTACTAAGACGTACCTATTCCCCTTCTAAATGTATGGCTCATGCAAAGATGGATTTAGCTCTCCATTGGTAGAGTTTCAAGTTCATAGTCAATGAACAACTTCTTAACTTCTAGTGGGAAATGTCTAATATATCAACCACATGGTTCTCTAAGGAACTAAATATTAGCATATTTAGGATAAGAATAAGTGGTTACATCATACTCTATAATGTAGCTATTCAACACTCCTCTCCACCAAATGTTAACAACTCATGTCAATGATGTTCCTAGTCATGCTAAAGCTTTTTTTCATTCTAACATCCAAGACTATCCTCTACTAAAGTTTTATGATCGACCTTAAGCATAATCATATATCCATGCATGTAAGTAAATAGGTATTACAACAAATAAAGTTTTGTATAATGCACTATAGAGATTTTATTTCACTCACTAACATGTGGAAACTCCTTATTCAAGATAAGGAATCATAAAATTATTCTCAACCCTAGTAATCCATTGTTTAATGCCTTCAAGGATGATATGTTTAAGCATATTCCATTACTTTTAATTAAGCACTATAAGTCCCAGTAATGGAACCAATATCTTGGGTTTTTAATCTTCAATAGTTTTTTAAGGGCTAAAGTGTAGGCCCAATGAGCTAGTATGCTTCAAGTGAGCATGCAAGACCATAGTCTTACATAAAGGGATAATGCACTAGCTCATTGGGGATACACTTAAATGATTGAAATGTTATTAAAGATTAAAAACCCATAAAATATGAATTTAATTCTCCTTACTCATCAAACACTACATCTTTTTTGAATATATCTTCATAGTCTCTAGATCAATGAGCTAGTATTCTTTTGGCTCATTAATGTATCCCATAAAAATGCATTCTTGATGTTTTAATCTAACTTCTTCTTTTTATTATTTGGGACATGCATGTATGCCTTGCAATAAAAAACTCAAATATGAGAGAACTTTAGCTTCTTCTTAGTCCATGCTTCCTATGGTGTAATTTCATCAAGAACTTTGGTGGCTGACCTATTTAGTAGGTATATGACTGTGAGACACACTTTTTCCCAATATGAGTGAGGTAATTGTGAATCCTCAACCATGATTCAAAACATATCTACAATGACATATTTACAACTTTATGTAACACCATTCCATTGTGGTGTATAAGGAGTAGTGTATTGATTATGTATTCCATACTCTATAAGGTATGCAGTGAAATTTTTACTTATGCATTCACCCCATGATCTAAGTGGAAGGCCTTGATTTTATAAAAAAAATCATTTTAAAAAGAGACCTTAAATTCTTTGAAGGCTTGGAATTCTTGATCTTTAATTTTGAATGATAAAACCTATGTCTTACGAGAATTATCATCAACAAAGAGTTGTAAATACTTATATATTTTTTGGCTAGGAGTCATAGGTCTACATAGATTGGGGTACACCAGATCTAGTGGATGAGGAGACCAATATTCACTTTTTATAAAATGAGATCTTCATTATTTACCAATTAAGTAATTAGAACATATATCAAATTATTATTTGAGTGTGGGTATACCTATGACCATGTTGTGTTTTATTAATGAAAGCAATTACCCATAACTCAAATGACCATATATTTTTTTCCATAGTTGAGATTTATTTTTACCCTTCATAACAAGTGCCTAACAATCATTGTGTACAAGATCAAGCTAAAACATCTTGTCTAAATTCGAAGCTCATGTAATAGTTATAGATCCTCAAGACTTGTTCTTGATGAGGAAAAACTTATCACCATGTTTGAGATCAAACTCAACTTTGAGATTAAGATCAAGAAGTTGATTGATAGACAACAAGTTCTTAATGAGTCCTAGGACATAAAAAACATTTGTGATCTTAGTAGTGTGGTTACCAAGCTATAAAGAAACATCACCTTGAACCTAAATAGTGTATGATGATTCATCACCAAAATAAACATTACTCCAGGATCCTGATTGGTGTAAAGTGGAAGACCATTCTTTCTATCCTATCATGTGCCTCATGGTACCAAAATCAACATTCTATATAGAATTTAAAGAAAATTTTTATTCTTATGTCTATGTAGTAAAGAAGTGATCATAATATAAAGAATGATCATCCTCAACAACATTCCCATGCTATTGTTTTTTCCTCCAATGCTTTTTGGAATGGGGTTTTAGTTTTGGTGACTAAGGTGGATTCTATGAAGTGGGATTCTTAGTGGATGAGCCCTATGTGAATCCATTATACCAGTAATGTTTAAGGTCATACCCTATCTTTATACAAATAAGAAAAACCTATGAACATGATGTGTGTCCATTTGGTGTTGTTGATTATTATATTTAGGGTTATGTTTAGAATCCTTCATGGACTTCTTCCCTTTTTGAGATGAGGTGTGTGATATTCATTAGGTTCCTCTATAATTTACATGAATTATTATTATTGTAACATGTTAACCAATGAGAAAAAGTTTGGTTTTTTACTTGTGACATTCAAATTAGTCATAAAAATTCTATATGTGGGTGGCAAAGGTCTTAGGATAATAAGAACCAAAGAATCAACTTTCACCGGTTCACCTAATGATTCAAGTGAAGCCTACAAGGTTGTAACTCTATAAAGCAAAACCTCCACTTTTTCCTTAAATTATAACTTTAGACTATGGAGTTAGATTTGTATGTGAATAATATGGTTTTGATTCTTTACCTCATATATTGTTTGAAGCTTATCCCAAGCATCCTGAACTGTAGTGGCATTATGACTATGAGGTTGTATCTCATCTAAGATATTGAAAATGATTATGAGCTTAGCTGTCTGATTGGATTTTTCATATTTTTATTATTTTTAATGTTAGTAACATGTCAGGTCCATGTGCCATCAATAATTTTCCATATATCCTCAAATTCTAAGTGTGTTTTAACCTTTATTTTCCACATTGCATATTTTTCACCTTAAAGAAATTGTGTCTGGCAGAACAAAATGTGATCAATTTCTAGCCATGTGTGAAAATATGATCAAACTATATAAGTGTGATATATTGGTGACTTATAAATCCAAAAATTTCCCATTTATATATAATTTTATATACCTATCGATACTAGAAGAGCCCATCCTTTCTATATACATGTCGGTATGTGAAAGAGACTTTAACACATGTGAGAGAAGAATGGTATTGAGAAGATACATAGTACATGAAATAGATTCATTGTATCACTAACACTTGCTTATAAGTAATTCATCATTCACGGGCATAACTTCCCTATATACTAAAAAAATTCAACTGTTAGGATTTATGTTTATCAATAGTAATGAATGGGTAACAAAGGGATGGTTATGAATATTTTTGAACCTTATTACTCCCCAAAAAATTAAAGAGCCAATGCCCATTTATATTTGTTATAGATATGTTTGGGTATAAATGCATTAGTTCAAATCATAGTAGCATTAACCATAAACATGAACTAGAGACATCATTAAAACTAAACACTATGAATGATATTTTTAAGATCTTATTGATTTTTACCAATGTACTAATTTGATTTGATCAAAATAAAATACTTTTAAAAATGTTTTCAAATTACAACTTACAATTACATAAAATGGAAAATAAAATTCCATAAGGAAAAATAATTAATACTATCTTTCAAATTTTGTCCTTTTCTTGTTTTGTCTTTTTTTGGTTTTATCTTTTAGCAAAAGTACACAATTATCTAAAAAAGACATTTTGGTGATTTGAATTGTAAACCTATTATGGATAGATTTTATAAAAAGAGAAATCTACCAGTCCTCCTATGTATCATTTCAAGTCTATAAAGAACAAAACTCAAATATAAACTATAAAATCACACCTCATGAAGTGGAAACCACCATGGATAGCTTAGTTGGTAGGAGAAAACTAAGTCAAACAATTATTTTTGATCCACATAATAAGCCTAAAAATAATGCCTTATTGGAAACACCAAAATATCTATATGACAGTATGCACAAGTGTATATCAACCTTGGAGATAGTGAATAATAATGTCTGGTATTAAAATTTAGAAAAACATGTTCGCACGACCAGCTATGAAGAAAAATTGTACTGCCCCTTCATCTATTGTTCCAAATGACTATTTTGATTTTGAGTCTCCCAAATTGCTATACATAAGCATGAAAAAGTGTATAGTAGGATTTTGAATGATGTGACATTTAAAAAAGATCAATATAAAAAATATATATCTCAAAAATATGGTCCATATGGCTCATATAGGAAGAAAACTGACCTGCTATAGTGAATTGACCAAAAACAATTTATAAGCCTCCAAAATGTGGTACAACCTACTAAAGATCTATATGATCTTTATTTTTAGAATATGCAAAGAGGAATGACATAAGTCTCCAAGACAAATTAGGATATGAATATGCCTGAATGATCAGATATAGACAAAAACTATATGACTACAGTGAATACAGAGAAATAGGACCAAATTACTTCTAAAGACTCAAAAGTTTGTATGGCCTAGTCAAGAATATCCAATTGAATTGTAGAAGGTGTGTAACAACCTCACTAGATTTTACCATAATATAGTATTTTTTAAAAATTAATTACATATATTCATTATCTAGATTTCACCATGAGAAATCTAATTAGTGATCTTTAACTAACTGTATTAATTTAGTTGACCAAAATATTTATAGCTAATCCACCTAGCTAAGGATCACCATGAATAAATATTGTAGACATCTAATTCATATCACTATTTTGTGAAATTATCAATCTAAACAAAATTATGTGATAATGCACAATCTAGGCCAAAATCAGTAAAATGTGCTCAATGGTTCAAACTTGTCATGTATAGGTGCCAATTTAGGCTAATATATCTGTGAATATGGAAATGCATTTTATGTGATTATTATATTTTCTCAAATCACTTCGAGTCAAATTGTGACCATGAAAAATGATGTTTTAGACCACGATGCCCTAAATAAGGAATTGATTCATACACAATTGACACCTTCTTCTAATTATACTCTAGTCAAATTATGACTCAGTAAATTAACATTTTGACTAGTTTGATTAAGTGAGCAACCAATTTTTAAATAATTATAGAAAATTAATTAAACCCACTTGAGTAAATTAAACCAAATCAAGAGCTTAAGTGAAAAATCTATGGAAGTTATTGAAAATCTATTAATTAGAATTTCATTCTTCAATTATGCATCACCTTATGACATCATCGGTGGGGTGGCATCCACAAGCCATTAATGGAATAAATATCTAGTTTAAACCCTCCTATGCCTCATTAATGCCCCATTCTTCCAAATATTATTGGGGATATTTATGACTTATCCCTCTAAAATTTAATTGATTCATGACCACACATCTTGATCTCAAGATGGATGGTCATGGTTGATTATGATCATTTCTAAAAAGCTATAAATAAGAGGGCCAAGACCACCATTTTTAAGCTTCATTCATGTAAACTTATTATTCATAAATTACAATAGACAATCTTCAACTATTTTCATACATTGATCAAATTCATGAGCTTAAGCCATTGGTGCATTGAGAGATGATGGAGGAGCAAGCCACTCTTCATTGACAAAGACTTAGAGCACCAAATTTAGGTAAAATCATGTTTATTCACCACTCTTGGAGGAGGGATGATCTTGGGAAAGTTTGATGGTAGTATTACTTCTTTCAATAGCTCTTAGAATTAATTTGTAAAACCCCATGAGGGAGTAGGCTTAGTACGTTATACCGTTTATGCTTATTTGGGTTTTACTCTACTAACACATAGACTAACTTGCTTTCAATTCCTACTCTACATTTTGGCTTGCCCTGTGGGAAAACACATCCCATAAAATCAAGGAGACTAATATGCAACTCTTAGATATTATAATAAATGCTTAAAAGTATTTAAAATTCAAGTTTTACCTTTATTTTTCATGTATTTTTATGTTTTTTAATGACATAGTTTACACAGAGACCAACATCAATTTTTTTTATCAACATTAATCTCTCAAAACAGGGATCGATTATTGTGTGAAGGGTCGAAAATGGCATAAAATTTGATTAATGGGTTTTTCTTGAAAGTTCTAGTTTTTTATTTTGTGTTTTAAGCACTTGCATATTGTCTATTTGAACTTTTTCTTGTAGGATCCAGAGAGCTTTTGGGTCTTTATGCTTGTTTTGATAACAAATTTTTTATGAAAATCATGTTTTATTTTACTATGTTTTTTTTCAAGAATTGACATTGATTTTTATTGATCGGTATCGACCCCTCTATGAATTAACTAACACTAATTTTTGTGAACTAACATCGATCCCTACGTGGATCAATGTCAGTCTCTGAGATAGAAAAATAGAGACCCAAGAGATTATTTTGAGATCTTGTTTTCTCATTTATCTTTGGGCTTCTAAGCAGATAAGAACCCTCTAAAAATTTTAGGAGCTAAGCTAGAAAAGGCAAAAGTTTGGAGCTGGTTAAATATTGAACATTTTATTTCATGCCTAAAAGGAATTTAGTTATTTTATTTATGCTTAGTTGTTTGTGAAAGTTTTTGAAAGTTTTTCAACTAAGGCCAAGGGACCAAATTTAATTAACATATCACTTTGGTTCATTAAAATAAATACTCACACTTAGATTGTATACTCTTAAGAGTGCTTATTTTAGGCTTATTCTTTCAAAATTATTTACTTTCACAAAATTATTGATGCCTATATGCTCTCCCCTGTCCCCTTTAGGAAACTCAAGTGACCAAAAGTTCTCTTTATTTGCCTTGGTTAATTTTAGTTCATAAAGTGTGAACAGAACATCGTTAAGGCCCTACCCAAATCTGTATGAATTGGGTGATCCAAATGTGACCTTAAATTCTTTTCACTTGTGTTTTATATATACATTTTGGCTTATGAGCAGGAGTTCTTAGCCTCCTCATGGGTTCTCTAGGGGAGCATTGACCTAAGAAATCATCTCATGACATCATTTCAACCCCACTCCATAGTGGGTTATACAAATTGAGGTCAACTTAATGGGATGCTTGTTTGAGTAGTTAAACAAGCTCTGTTAGTAAGATACTACCTCAGACCATAGGGGCAACTCAGACATTGCACTATGCTAAGAAAGAGTGGATGTAGTGGTTGTGAAAAGTACAAGACCTTTTCACAATAATATGGTTGATGTGGATCCAAATTACATGATCATTTCTTATGTTAAACACACTTGAGACCATCTAGAAATGTATGAAAATTTAGTTTTAGAATAACCCCGCTTGTCGTAGACATACTATTAATATAGGGTGAGTAGCCTAAAGTTCCATATCACCATAAAATCTCTTGAGAGAAGGGGGTGAAAAAACCCTACTGATTCATTTTATTTTATTTTTGGATTAACACTTAAAATCCTCTCAAGAGCATGTATATAGATAAAATTTGATAGTACCATACAACCTTATCAGTTTTAGGACTTTAGACATTACACTTCGGTGTATTTTGTCATTTTATCCTTTACTTACTTGGTCTTTTTGAGTTTCAAACTATTTGAAAACAAAAACATTTCATAAACTAAACACCTTTGTTATACATGTATTTTATCATTATATCCTTTACTTTCTTGGTCTTTTTGAGTTTAAAACTATTTGAAAACCAAACCATGTCATAAACTAAATGCCTTTGTTATACACCATTCTATTTGAACAAGTAGGCGTTATGTTGACCAAATCAAAATCACTTTTTTCCTTATTCAAATCATCATTTAGAACATTGTGTTTGTATTTTATAAAGAACATTGTTATATTGCCCATTTGAGTCTAGACCATTTTCCCACTTTGTAAAATCTCAAAGTCCTTCATTTTTAATCTCAATTCAAAATTTCACCTTTCTAAGTTCTAGGCCAAGGTGTTATCAATTTCCCATTCGCACTTGGTTTGAGTAAACTTGGGTATGATTTCATGTTTGGATTGAAGGCCGTTATATAGACTCATCGTCTATTTATTCTTATTGTGGACTTAGGTTATCTTACATTCACTCAAACTCTAAGTTCTTGGACCATTCTGCATCCTATTACCATGTGGTGACTTTATGCTTCTTGTTTGGTTTTAGATTTATACTTAGGAGTTCTTGTGTTAATTCATATTTTGAGCTTCTTGGTTCACATTGTTATCTTCCTAATCAGAAAGGCTCTCTTCTAATTGTATAATCATAACTCATCATAATTGTATCTAGATTTAAAATATTGATGTATCTTTGACCTAAGTTTGTTGTGCTAGATTGCACTTTAGGTTTCAAATTTATCATACCCTCTTCTAATTTGATGATTTCAACCCATAAAATTTGAGTAAATTTGTAACCATTTCTTCTAATTGTGTGGTAGTATGCCACTTATTTTATTATAGTCTCTTCTTACCTTGTCATTTGTTTTAATAAATCCAAAACACACCTTTTAACATTTGCAAACACATTTCACATCTTGGTAAATGTTGAGAATAATCTTCTAAACATGATGCAAAGGTATACTTGTAGTGGGGTCTCTCACAACTCTAGTTATGAGGAAAAACATTTTTATGATAGACATGAGCACTCTATCATGTTTGAATATATCACCCTCTTTGGGCCTAATTTGTAATTACCAAACTAATTCATGATTATTTTCATACACAATCCCATTATCCTCCTTTGGATTGTACGAGTAACCAAGTTCTGTAACACTTGAAGGTTACCATTTATTGACAATCTACCTTTGGCTTGTGAGAGAAACCAAGCTCTATAGTTCTCTAAGGTTACAATTTTAGGCTATCCACCTTTGGCTTATGTGAGAAACTCCACAATGATCAAAGGTTACCATTTTAGGTTATCCTCTTTCAGCTTGTGTGAGTGACCAAGCTTCACAATGCTTGAAGGTTACTATTTTAGGCCCTCATCTTTTCGATTGTACTATCAACTAACCTTTGCAATGCCCAGTCATTACCATTCTAGGCCCATCACTAGAATTTATTAAACCTATTGTTGAGGAGTGTCACTTTAATGAGCTAGTCTTTATTGATCCTTTATTCAATAGTCTAATTTTTGGAGAGCCCATTATTAAACCATGAGACATTAATCATCTAGTGCTAACTATTCCCCACTTTAGAAAAATTTTGTCAATCTTTGAGACACAACAAAGATAACCATTACCTCTCCAAGAACCATATTTGAAGAACTAGAATGTGTTTAAAGTTGATATTTTGTAACCAATTATAAACTAGGGCCACGATGTTATTATTGAAACACCCATCTATGATGAATCACCTTTTGATCCTTTACCCACAAATGAGGATTCTCACTTTAAAAAACTAATATTTATTAAGTCACTTTTTAATGATTATAATTTCCTTTTATCAAATAATTATCTTGATCATTATCCTATTTTTAAAGAGCCTCCCTTTGACAAGTCAGTCTCTATGGAGTTGTCTCATGACCATTTTCCCCTCAATGAGGAGTCTCATTTTGGCAAACTAGTCTTTGTGGAGCCACCCCTTGAGTTTTTCCCTCTATTTGAGGGGATTCACCTAGATGAGCCAATCTATGTTGACTGTTCTTAAATGAATCTATTTTTATATATCCCATTATGCCATCACAAGTCATTATTAGTCTAATACCAAAATTTCAACAATACATCATTATAACATCATCCACATCAGATGAAGAATCAACATTGAAGTTAGGTTATATTTTTAAACTCATATTAGATTTAACATCTGAAGTAGAATATTCATTAGTTTCAACATCAGATTTAGAGTCCCTTGACTTAAACTTAGCTTTAGAATCATAATACAGTCGTGGTTGTTGCAAAATTGGTTACACTTGCCTTTCAGATCAAAATAAATAAATTTGTGATCCTTATACAATTTTTGAGGATGATAACTTTAGTATTGACATAATTTATCCTAATATCTCCTATGAGGATTGTGTTACCTTTCCTTATTTTATTACCACCACCCAACATAGCCATTATATTGACATTCCACCTCCCACAAGCATCAATTGGGACTGATAGAATCATACTTTGTTGAAATATATCCATGGAAATATATTAGGTGAAAAATATTAGGGGAACCAAGACCCAATTCATATAGAAGAAGAATAATTTTCTAGTGAAACCTTTTCAAAGGCGCTAGGGGACAATCAAAGTCCAAACTCAACATCTTCTAGTGAAATCTTTTTCGAGGTGCTAAAAGTCAATCAAATTCAAAAGTCAACATTCCTTAGTGAAACCTTATTATGGGTGCTATGGGAAAATCAAGACAAATTCATTGATGAAATCCTCATCGATGAACCAATAGCTGAGCACAATAGTTCTTCACTTCTTGATGAAGACATTATCAAATATGAAATCAATACAAATTCCAATCTAAAACATAATCAAATGGTAGTTACTCTCAATCCCAAATAATATAAAAATTTGGTGGTCCTATCGAGATCATATTCAAAAGTCTTTGGCCCCACCAAAACCAACATTATATAGAATCTAGAATCATCAACATTGTGTGTGACTAAAAGTCTTACTCTTCATTTTCTACCCAATCATTATACATTCCATTATCATCCACCTTTACATTACCAAATCAAACCTATTAGTGACTATTTATCCATATTTATCATCCTTGGCCACACTTTCCTTTATAGAAGTTATAAAAAAATCTTGTCTTGATAGTTGAAGAAAACATAATCAACAATCAACAAAGATCACAACAACATTATTGGCATCCAAATCTGCAACTAGTTCTTGACAAAACAACTATTTAAAAGAGGTGTGGGATATCATTTTTTGTGATTGATTATTCTAGTTGTCTCATATGTTGACTAGGATGTGCATCTCCAAGTCAGTAGGAGCATTAGAATCATTTTCCATTTACCCTACCTTATCACTTGAGGGTAACCTTATTACCATTATATCTAATTTCCATCTTATCATTCTTCTTTATACCATTTTACCATATCTTTACTATTGACCAAAGCTTATTTTTAGCTGCCCTAACTAGCACTTTTGGTCTTGGTTTTGTCTTTTCTTCCCACACCTTCCATGAGGGGATTCTAATCTAGTTTTGGTAGTTTTAAAATTCTATGTTTAAAGGATAGTCTATGAAAGTAGTGTTATAGTAGATCTGGAAAGTTATCTTTCATTTACATTTGACTAGTGCCACTGATTATAACTACCTATGGGAAAATTAGTGTTTCACCTTATGTTACTAATTATAACCACCTATGGGAAAATTAGTACCAATGACCCTTTTTCATTGTTTTCTAATTATAACCACCTATGGGTAAATTAGGAACAATGCCTTTTATCATATATTATTGCATCAAATTTCCATTACTATTCTCATTTGCCTTGTCATTTGACTTAATTTATGAACTTGTTACTTGGTTGGATCTCCCCACCTTTTATGTTGGTAGAACTATTGTAACTTGAGGTCCTAATAGGATTACATAAGCTATGTGTGATTCATGTTGAGGTTAACTCAATCCCCCTTTTCCATACACTCTCATTATTTTGAATGTAAACTAAGCCAACACTCAGTGTCAATTCTACAAAGCAGTTCAACCTAAATAGTATTTTACAGCTTCTTTGTATATATAAGTAAATATGGATACATCAGCACATGGTTTTTGCCTATTGAATGATTTTTCAAATTTGTCTACCACTGCCTACTATTCTTTTATTATTTTTCCACTATTTGGTAGGCATTATTGCCTTAACATGATCACATGGGTTATTTCAATTGACTTTAACTATTATTGGGACTTGTAATCTTGGGCATGCATACCCTTGATTAGTTGGTTCCCTATGCCATTGTTTATATACATGATCCTCATTACAATTAGTTTAGTTGTTGTTTGCACTCTTACTTGTGGAATTGCATCTCCTTAGTTAGGTAGTTACCTAGGCCTTTTGTTAATATTTCATTTTTATTAATTATCCTAAAAACAAAAAAAATTAAAAAATGATCGACAAAAGAAACCAAACAAAAATAGTGTCTTGTACTTTTATTCCTTCTAATCCCATGCTCTCGGTATTTTAAAAGCAATCATTAGAATATTCTCACCATTTTGTGAACCCATTTTCCTTATTTCCTCTATAACATTAATCATGTTTTCTTATGATCACTTTTATTCTATCCCATTTCTCGAGAGAACTACATTTGGCTTGAAGTGAACTCTATTTTTTTGGTCTTGTTATTTCTTAGAGTAGGGGTCACCCTGTTGTAAAGAGTAATGCCTCTATTACATGTGCACAAACCATTCACCTTTTTCTTTGCTTGTACTAACATTGTGACTAAATCTTATTTATGTGTGTTTAGTTGATTTTTATTATGGTTTTTTTGTGATTTGTTGTCTCTCTATTTATTTTTTAGTATTTTTATTAATTGTTCATTTGTACTTAATTTTTTATTTTCTTTTTATTTTTGGTGTTTTTTTGTATTGGTGTTTTGTGTTACTATTTTGTCTTATATTGAATTATTTTGTTCTTTTGAGTTCAAATACATTCTAAAACCACTTTTAATCTAGTTTTTAGTTAGGCTTGATTTATTTAGAGTTATATTTAGCTTGGTCTATTGTTTTGTTTTCCAAGAACTTCTTATTAATACATATGGATCTTGATTAGTCATATCTTACTTTCATGTTGTTTATTAAGGCATTCTTTCTTTTCTTTTATAAATTTTTGTTCCTACTTAAATACTAATTGTTCATATATTTATTTTAAGTTAGGTTACATTTGTGTATTATTTTTTATCTTTATTTTTATTTAAATATAAGTGGTTGTAACTTTGGTATTGGTAGTTTTTATCATTATCCTTAGTTATAAATATTCACATTTGCATTGGCCAATTGCAATAAAAATAAACTGGTAATACAAGTTACTCATACTTGTGATGCATAAATTCAATTTAATATATTAAACAACAAGTGCTCCAAGTCCAAAACTCAATGAAGCTCCAAAGATCATTTTTTAATGCACCATACCTAACACCAAACTCTATGTAAGACATGCATCTCTTGACATACACTATGAGTCCAATTGACTATTTCTATGAATAATTTGGGATGTGCATCTCATAAATTATATTTTAGCATTTAGTTAGGGCACTATCCTACATATCCACTACCTAACATGATTTCACAATTGAACTATGATCTATCTTTCTTGTATTCTTCATTCCTCATTCAATTTTATCCCATCTTTGGGAGAACTACATTGGCCTAAGGTTCATCTAGACTATGTAGGCAATGCTTGGATACATGATTTATCTTAGGTCAAGTTGAGCATCCTCATTCTTCCAATCATCTCTTTCATCACTTTGTGCATCCTCGTATGCTAGGTTTTTTGTGGATTCTTCAATCATTAGACCCTTGTATCTGCATTTTTGCCAGTTCATATTTAATCTATGCATTAAGTTATATATTTGAGTTATGCTTGCCACTTTACCTTATTGGGGCATAATATTTAGACCAATCATCAATCCACTCAGCCCTACCAAGGTAAAATTACTTATCAGTGATCAAAATCAACCCTACTAGGACCAAATAAATTTATCAACTGATCAAATTTGATCTATTGAAGCACATTATTAATTAATTAACCTCCTTTATCTAGAGCAATTCTTTCATTTTTCTTTTAATTCCAAGATCTGTAGTTTTTTCCCCTCATTTTGGTAATTTCAAAGTGTGCAACTTGTCTTAGGATTGATCATTCCCTCATCCCACAACTTTTGCCCTCTTTTAGGTATGTCAAAGTGTGTCATTTATATTTTGGTATTGCATCCTTTCCACTTCCCCTGCCTTAGGGCCCATTATATGATATTCTATTTTTGATCATTGGGAATAAATGTGTGAAAGCATTAACTCATATAAATTTAGTCTCATCTATGGGTTAATTTCACTCTTGCTCTCTTTTATGAGATCCATCCCTCTCTTTCATCCTCACATACCCACTCAAGGGGGCATTATGAATCATTACCTTCCAATTTCTTCTTGACAAATATTTCATTCTTTGAAAAGACATTACTTTGATCGAATGTCTCATCATGCCTCCTCAAATAGGGGTAAAATGTATACATCCAATTCCTATCACTATTATGCTAAAATTATCAATCTAAACAACATTTTATGAAAATACATAATTTGGGCCAAAATCACTAAAATGCACTAAATGGTTTGAAATTGTCATGTACAAGTGCCGATTTAGGCTAATGTATCCCTAAATAGGGTAATCTATTTTATATGATTATTATCTTTTATTAAATCAATTTGAGTCAAATTACAACCACATAAAATGATGCTCTAGACCATTAAATTATTCTAATTCAGAAGCACATGTCATGTACATGTGTTATTTCATGTTTGCAATAATCTAAATAGGGAATTAATTCATACACAACTGATACCTTCTTCTAATTACACTCCACTCAGATTATGACTCAATAAGTTAACATTTCAACTAGTTTGATTAAGCGAGCAACCAATTTTTAAAGAATTATATAACATTAATTAAACACACTTAAGTAAATTAAACCAAATTAAGAGCTTAAGTGAAAAATACATGGAAGTTATTGAAAATTTATTAATTGAAAATTCATCCTTTAATTTTACATCACCTTGTGACATCATTGGTTGGGTGGCATCCATAAGCCATTACTAGAGCACATATTTGGTTTAATCCCTCACATGCCTCATTAATGCCCCATTGTTCCAAATATTAATGGAGATATTTATGGATTATCCCTCTAAAATTAAACTGGATCATGGCCACACATCTTGATCTCAAGATGGATGGTCATGGTTGATTCTAATCATTTCCAAAAATCTATAAATAAGAGGGCCAATACCACCATTTTTAAGCTTCATTCATGCAAACTTATTATGCAAAAAATTTAATAGACAAGATTGAACTATTTGTACACATTGATCAAATTGATGAGCCTAAGAAATTAATGCATTGAGATATGATGGAGGAGTAAGCACCTCATCATTGACAAATATTTGGAACAACAATTTGGAGGAAAATCATGTTTCTTGGCCACTCTTGGAGGAAGGACACTCTTGGGAAGGTTTGATGGTAGTAATCCTTCTTTCAATAGCTCTTAAAATTCATTTGAAAAACTCCATGAGGGATTAGGCTTGGTACGTTATGTCCTTTATGATTATTTGGGTTTTAATCTACTAATGCATGGATGAACTTGATTTGGATTCCTACTTTATAGTATAACAATCATAAACAAAGATTAACAATAATAAATACTACATCTAATCATAAATGAAATAGTGCAAATTCAACCACGGTTTGTACAACATTACAACCACTACTATATAAGTATAATGTATAAATATTACAATTTTTAGTGATACATATTAATATCTCAAATGATTAAACATGATACAAATCTCCATGGAGTAGAGTCTCCCTAACTCAAGAGTATTCATGACTCATGTATCAGTCTGTAATCTCAAGTGTAGTCCCTAGTATAGTATTACAGTTGGAAGGAAGAACAACATCTGAGCACTTATCCATACCAACCCAAACCATAGATCCCCCACACTATCTCCCAAATAAGGGGATGGCCCTCCCTTCACAGATGGGTAGATAATGATGGTCTGGGAATCCAGAGTAATAAACTAGAACCCATGCATTGAAATTATCTAGTACATAATGTGTACCATAAATAAATTCATTCTTGTATGATATCATGAAAATATGAAAACTATATCAATGTATGAGATGACAATGTTTAATTAAAACATTACTTTGGCCAAATTTTGTAATAATAAATGATCTTTACGATCAATCAATTTCATACACACCATTCAATCAGATTATACCTCATCTTGCATTAATGGTGCTAATTAAGCCAGTGAAATCCATCTACTATTTATTTAGGGTCTTGAATGTGAGATTCAATAAAAATAATTAATAATATTAAAACCAATATATTCATTCAAAATATTTCCATTTAGCTAATAAAAATTATGCTAAGTACAAAAATATCACATACATTCATTTATTATATCAAATGAAATGCAATGAATCCAATAATATCTAGTTTATTACCAATAATAAATAGAATCAAAACAATCATTAATATAGCATACCATCTTAGAAATTATTATATCTAAACTTTAGTTACCCATATTACAAGTAACTTATAAATCTATTTCATCCTCTAAATAATCATTATAACACAAGACTATATAGTTGTTTATATCCCACATATAAAACAAAATCTATTCCAAAACATATTATGACTCTCCATATTTAAACTCATAAATACATTATTTTAATGATTTATATATAAAAATTAAAATATATAACAAGCATCCATTTACACACCATGTGGTAATAATGTTTTCAAGCATAACACTATTGAGTACAAAGATACATACATATATAAATGGTATAATCCAAAATCATGTATTTATACCATATATATACCCTAAGTCATGGATAGTAGATGTATTTTTAGAATATACCATCTACAATAAAATATTTGTATTGTATTAAAAAAATTGGAGAGTTTATATATATATATACACACACACATACCCTACTCATGGATAGTGGATGTCTTATTAGATTATACCATATATAACAAAATATTTGTATTGTATTAAAAACAAATTGGAGAGTTTTTATATATATATATATATATATATATATATATATATATATATATATATATATAAATATAAACTCTCCAATTTGTTCTTAATACAATAAAAATATTTTATTGTATACGGTATATTCTAAGAAGACATCTACTGTCTATGACTTAAGGTATTCTATATACATAATGCATACATATAGTCAATAAATAGTCCCATAGCCCCTTTTATAAACTAGATAAATCCTCATATGTACTTGTTTAAATAAAAAATACACAATTTCATATGATTCACATATTGCATACATCCAACTATTCATACCATTCATTTAATCAAATATCCCAGTTCAATCAATTTAAGATTGACATTTAAATTAAATACATATGAGAAAATATAACACACACACAACTGACTATACCCAACTCAATTTTCTAATTAAAAACCTAGACTTGGAAAAATAAATGTAAGAAAAATATATGATTAAACCTATATACTCAATCCTTATATTGACTGTATAAAACTCTTACATAGTTCAAAGACATTTGAATAAGCAATAATACACAACCACATCTAATGATATTTTTAGTTCATATATTAATTGAACACAATTAAAACTTAACTCTACCATTTAAATTTAACATAATTGGGTATATTTCTATTCCTAAATCCTAGTTCAAAATCTATAGTCACTCATTCACCTACCTGTACTTGGGTTACATGATATGACTTAAACTGAATGTTCCTAAAATCATAATGAAGAAGTATGCATGACGCAAGATATCATAACATAGTTGATATTATATAAATATAATTTTGACCTAAATGTACAAATTTGTTTTGAATATAAAGCAATGTAAATCTAATCAAAACCCCTAAACTTCAAGTTCATCTATACATGTATCTTCAACTTTTAAATGTAACACATAGTTTTCCCACTAAAACCCTATGATTCAAGATACAAGTACACACACACACACACACACACACACACACACACACACACACACACACACACACACACACACACACACACACACACACACACACACACACACACACACACACACACACACACACACACACACACACACATGTTTTCCGTATTTTTTTGGCTTTAATCAATCTCTATCTTAAAACTCCTCCATTTTGATAACTTATGTTATACAAGGGAATGAGTATTTATTGATGGGTATATATATGATGTGGCTCGAGCTAGCTATATTGAACCAGTTTGTTATATATTCATTAAGGTATTTATAAATATAGATTAATTTTTTTGACTATATAAGTACTTGATTGTGTAAACCTATTTGTACCTTTGGGTATACAAATGTGGGTTTGTTTATATGAAAATGGACTCTCTCTCTCTCTCTTTATATATATATATATATATATATATGATGTGGCTCAAGCTAGTTGTATTGAACTAGATTTTTATATATTCATTAATGTATTTAGAAATATAGATTAAATTTTTTGACTGTATAACCACTTGACTGTGTAAACCTATTTGGACTTTTGGGTATAAAAATGTGGGTTTCTTTATATGAAAATGGACTATATATATATATATATATATATATATATAGTCCATTTTCATATAAAGAAACCCACATTTTTATACCCAAAAGTCCAAATAGGTTTACACAGTCAAGTGCTTATATAGTCAAAAAAATTAATCTATATTTCTAAATACATTAATGAATATATAAAAATATAGTTCAATACAACTAGCTTGAGCCACATCATATATATACCCATCAAGAAATATTCATTCCCTTGTATAAATTTTTTTATCAAAATGGGTGAGGGGTTTTAAGATAGAGATTGATTAAAGCCAAAAAACTATGGGAAACCTATAGCCCTATCCCAATTCCCTCAGGTTACTTTGGGTTGGATGTTGGGATCTATGGAGGTCAAGCCTTCTATAGGGACCTACATATAACCCTCTTAAAAATATCATAACAGTCCAAAAAAAAGTAAATCCAGTAACCATTTCCATTCAAAATCCCCACCATATTACCCACAAAAATTTTAAATACAAAACTGACCTAGTAATTATGCTAAGAAAGCCAAAAATTCTCCTTTTTCTTTCCTCACTCCACTATTTTATATCCATTATATGTTGTGTGATTTCCATCCTCATATCCCACCTTCTCCTTTATTTTTATCCTTCTCCATGAACTTAATCACCACCACCTTTTCCTACATTAAGAGCTGATTAAACTAATTAAACATAATGCATTCAAAAATATCTTAACCAAACTCTACAATCTTCCACCATGTAATACGCAACATTTCTCCATGATTTTTATAAAATTATGGTTAATTTTAGTTCAACAAGTGATTAGAAACCCTAATCATCTCTAGGCTTCCAAAATAATTATTTTATAATCTATATTATATTTGCATGATATTGAATTCACAAACTGACCAAACAAATCAAATAAACCACAAGTCACATAACCCCAATGCTATTCCATGCAATAACTATTGACTTAGTCGATACGAACTTTCCATGCAAAGTCAAATACTTGTTTAACATATTAATTATATATAATGGGCAATACTAATATGTATTTCAAATATTATAGTTAGTAGTTACCATGTTATTCATAAACAACATTTATGATATCACAATGATTTTCCTTAAATAATTTAACAATAATAATCAACGTCTAATGTATTATAAATATGAAACCTTTGATCAACATTTAATCAAATACAAAGATATTTTTTAAAAATTCTATTTATATCTTTCAACATTTGGATATATATATATAATTTAATTATTATTACCTAAATCTTATAGATCAATAACAAAAATGGAATCCATCATAACATCATATGATTATACTATAAAACCATACCTAATAAGGAAGTAAGATAAGTAAAACATAAATTAATTCAATCATTCAACAAAATAATTACATCATATAAGATAAGCTATGTACAATCACATAAATTAACAAAATAACTTCAAACAAATCAACACGATCATAAAAAATAATCAAGATCACACTAGAAAGCATATTAACAATCATATAAAGGAAAAAAAACAAAACATGCTATGTTTTCTATCTCAAACAATACAAAACATGATATATTATGTGGTGTGTACATGGGTTTCTAGATATGTTCTCTATCATCCCCCAATGTCTCCATCTAAATAGCCCTCTCGGATGATATTCTCCCTCCATCATACTCTAAGGGAATAATATATTTTATATCCACCTCATAACAATGAAGGTAGTTATCTTGAAACATCATTATATCCATAAAATAATGTAATAAAATTAAGAAACATGATCACAATTTCCAAAATATAAAAGTACTGATAACTCATAGTAAACTAATCATGTAAATTAAGCATTGCATAACTATCCCATAATCAACATATGACATAAAGCTTAAATCAAATATTATTTAATAAACTAATCAACCATAATAATCAATGAATCAAATAGGTTATTCAGCTTAGATATGATTTGAGATGTGATATCCTTCCCCCTAAAGCTAGTCATCATCCTGATGACATTTATTCAAACACAAGTTATGAATTTAAAATATTATTCAACATAAAATAATGTAATATGCAACAACAAATGAAACAAACAAATGTGGAAATAACTTGTAAAAATCATCATAGTCCTCCCAAGTGGTACTATCTTTAGAATATTGGTCCCACTAGACCTTGCACTATGACACTTCTCTTTTATGCAAATGGAGTTTGTGAGTGTCAATTATTATGATTGGTTTTACCTTGACCACCCTGGGGTCCAAAACCTACAAAGCATTCCAATCCAACACATGTGAAGAATTAACAACATACTTTTTAACATAAAACACATGGAATACATTACGCAAAAGAGCTAGATATGGTTTCAAAACAAGCCTATACATTATAATATTGAACACTTCCAAAACCTTGAAGGGTCCCACATATCTTGATGAAAGTTTCATAGACTTCCTAAATTTAATAGAGCTTTTATAAGGCTTAACCTATAGAAACATTTTATCACCAATATAAAACTATCTATCTATTATCTTCAGATCAACATAAAGTTGATGTCTATCATTGGCCTTGACTAACCTCTACCTGATTATCTTGAGTTACTCTTTTATTTATAAAAGCATCTCAGGTCTAAAGACTACCCTATCTTCTAACCTATCCCAACTGATTAGTGTTATACACCTCCTTTTGTATAATGCCTTAAATAGAGCCATATTAAATGTTGATTAGTATGAGTTATTGTAAACAAACTCAACCAATAGAAGGTACTCATCCCACTTGTATTGTTAATCCATGCAAAACATATGAAGAAGATCTTCTAAAACCTAGTTAACTCACTCTATTTATCCATCAATTTGTCAATGATAAGCAGTATTAAAGTTTAACTATGTACCCAAAGCTAAATTTAGAGTCAACCAAAACCTAGAAGTCATCCTCAAATCTTGATCTAAAATAATATTCTCTAGAAAACCATGAAATCAATACACTTCCTTCATGACTCTCTTCACAAGCATAGGTGCATCATCTATCAAGTTACCTTGTATGAAGTGGGCTATCTTGGTTAGTTTTTTAACTAAAACCAAGATCATGTCATGTTGGTTTTTTGATAACAACAAACCTTAGATGAAATCCATACTAATCACCTTCTACTTCCATTTTGGTATATCATTGGATATATCAATCTAGCTAGATGCACATGTTCAGATTTCACATGCTAACATTCTAGACAATGAGACATAAAATCCGTTGCATCCTTCTTGATTCATGTTATGACATTAATCTACACCCTTGGAGAGATTTATTTAGGCTCCCTCTAACTAATCCATAATATTGGGACAATCCTAGGCTATGGGTAACCTATGATGGGGATGAACTTTTGAAGAAGGTCAGTTTTCTCTTGATGAATCACCTAAACTAATGTTGTCATAGGGAAAAGGGTTAGAAATGGGAATGGGGATCCTAAGAAGGTTAAAAGGTAATTCACCAAATAAAAAATGGGAAAATCTTATAAGCTTGAACCCACACTAGATTAACATAAGAAAATGATAGCTCACACAACCTCTAAATCAAGCTAAGTGGATAAGTATTTCATAGACTAGGTTTAAGAAGCACTGAATACAAATAAAGAGGAGTTATAAGGCTCACTAAGATCTTACATTAATGGTAGAAAGAACACTAATCTAGACTTGTAAAAGCTTAAAAGCAACCTAAAAGAGGTTAGAAAGGAGGACAATGGACGAGGAAGATTCTCCTTCACTATGCCATCATACACAACTCACTCAACACAAATCCAAAGCAAGAGATAGGTATAGAAAGTCTTATTACATCAAGAGGTAGTTCTTATAAATGCTTGACATGGTTTTGCCTAACCAATATGAGAATATCTTTTAATATCTCAAAGAGTCCCTTGATACTCCTAAAAATAAGTATCATCTTATAAATGGGAGATAATGATTGATATATAGAAAAGGGGAAAATAGAATAGGGAACATGTTAACCAAGAATAATCAATGAGTTTTCACCTTATAATGAATGGTCTACCATCTTGTTATCAAATTAGGGCTAGTTTTCTATTGACAAGCTATATTTCTTTTGAACTAATATCCCCTGAATCTCTTCATTGGTTGAGAAAAATTCACTAGAGGATAAGAGTTTTCCAAAGGTGATGAGTCATGATCCTTTCAAAAAAAAATATTTAAGATTTAAATAATATTGAATATTCTAATACTTCTCTCCAATCCCCAAACTTGTTCCTTAAACTCTATGCCACCTCCCACTTGACCTGCTTGTGAAGATAAAATATTCATATCTTTTGATCCTAACAGAGCCATGCCATGTTTGCTTTAAGTGGTAGAAAGTACCTGCTTTATCAAGGATGTGGCCATGTCAAATATGGGACACTTATTCATAACCATTCATATCTACCCCTAATTCACTATTTGAGCATAGGTCTATATTATGTATTGAAAAAAAATCCAATTTATTGGTTCTCATGTAGTCAATATGTTAATGAATAGCTTACAAACTACATAGCTTCTTTCTTGAACCATATTATGTCTAAATATCCCTATTTTTCCTTTGAAACTTATGGAATCCAAGGACTTATGTATGTAACATTGAAGCCATAAGAAAACCAAGTCTACATGCTTTGGATCCTCCAACATAGGTCTCAACTGAGTTTAATGGCATCCTTCAAAGTATTTGCTTTGGTTTGACCTAAGTTGAATTTGATCTCTATTGAAGTCCCTTAGCTTTCAAATTTTAATATGGACCATTGATATTGATTTGAGACTTCTCAAATTATGCCAAATATCATCTCCCCATTCATTACATAGGATATTTTTGACTCTTTGACTTTTTCTGCACCATTGATCTACTTCTTCATGACTTGAATGTGTACCATTGATTTACCTAGTAGTTGATGTAGTCATAACACTTTTTTTTCTTTATTTTTTCTCAAGATTCATTGACTCATTGACCTCTTGATTGCCATTGATTTGATTTTATATGGTTGATTACACACCATAAATATACTTATACCTACTAACCTTATTAGTCACCATATGCCATTAGATCCTCATTTATGTACTCATTATCTTGACACTTAGTAGTTGTGCATTTATGCTGACCTTTTGACTTGATGATCACCATTGATCTTTGACTTCATGATTAAACATGCTTCATTGAATTTTTTGGGCCACTTAATTTATCATTTTAGCACTTGCTATTATATATTCTATGAGCTTCCATGATTTTGACACTTTTTAGATCCATGTTCAACTTGGGAACTTTTGAATTCAAATGGCTATTTGCTGAGGCTTGAACTTGACATCTACGTGTATGTCTTGAACTACTTATTTAAATTTGAAGATTTATATCTTGAGATGAAAAAACCATCAAGATATTAAATTTACATGGGACCTTCTAGGCATGAAATAAACCATGTCCATACAATCTTTGAATGTGGTTAAATTTTTAAGTTCATATATCAAATATGTAATCAAGTTAATCCATTCATTTTTGTGTGACATTTTATGATGATCTGGTCTCTCTAAACTTGCACAAGTCATTTCTGATCATCAATTTTAATCAAGACTCTACTTATCTAATCTATCTAGGTATAATCTTGGTATATGGGAAAAAATTGGCCAACATCTTTAGCGACTCACAGAGAAGCATGCCTATTATGTTTCAGAACCTAGACTAATTGCCTTGTCTAGTCCATTAGGCATGGAGTCACATGTATTTGATCTTAGTTGACATGAAATGAATCAAGGATACCCCTTTAGATAACTTCATCTTGAATCAATAAGAACAATAAGAAACAAAACAAACAAAGTACCCAAGGAACTTTAGAAAAGGAAACACACAGTAGGAAAGGAAACTAACCTAAACAAAGCAAGGACAACTAACCTACTAAAAAAATATGCAAATAGATGCTTAGATAAAAGCATGAAATATAATCTAATATATAAAATATTATACATAAATTTATAGGAACATCCCTTCTAGGTCAAATGGTAAAATTTTAGTATCATTCACCTATAACAAACCAAGATGAAAAATACATTACTTTAGAGGTACCAAAAATGGTGAACTAGGCAACTTGATGGCCAATCCTTTTAATGTGATCTCCAATGGATGAAATAGAACAAACATGTCTCCAATGTATACATACTAGTCCAAGTCTTTCAACCTTGGTTCATGTTGGATTATAGGAGCACTTGATTGATGTTTCTCATCACCCTTGAGAAAGCCTTGCATGAAGACTTCATTTAGGCTCTTGGGAGCAATTGCACTTGGTTCACTTGATGGTTCAAAAATACCATGTTCTTCTACCTTGTCCTTGTGTAAATTAGAACTGGTCATGCTTAGAGAATCATGTTCATAGTGTTTTGGAGAAATGACATGTCTCTTAGCCTCTTCAAACTCTTTTGTTATAACATTGAACCATTGCCATAACTCTTCAAGCTCTTCACTGGTATGCTTCTCAAATTGCATCACTTGAGCACTTAATATGTCTCCTTCATCAAAATCACTTAATATTTCATCTTGTTCTTAAACTAAAAAAGAAGTTTGATTTATCCTTCCAAGGTTCAAAACATCACACCTATTTTTCTCAAGATATGATTTACTTTCTTCTAGATCTAACATATCAGGGCTATCCTCAACTGACACCTCATATTGAAGTGGACCAAACTTGGGCACCTAGCTCTAATCCTCTTCTTCATATATGTATAATAGACCTTTAGTAGTCCATTCAAGGTCTACCCCATGTTTAGATTGAGGATTATCTTCTTTAGGCAAGTTTGCAACAATAATCTACTCCATTTCACTCAAGAAATCTAAACACAAATGCTGCCATTGATCTTCTAAGTTTCTTGAGCTGACCTTGACATAGATAATAGGGTCATGAAGGTTGTCCTCTTGTTTCTCATCAAGCTTCTACAACTTAAAAGCTAAAACATGCTCCTCCTTATGAAGTGGGCTGCCTATCATGATCTCCTCATCATATATACTTATATTGCCTTCTTTAGGTTCACCTATGACTAAAATATCTTCCTATATCCTTTGAAAAATAGGTTCTTTTTTGTGAGAGGGAGATGGTGGGAGGGTGAATAAGTTAACCTTTCTTGCATCTTAGGAGAGTGTCCTTCTAGCTAGGGACTTTGAATGACTTCATTGGTGGCTCTTGAACTAGTGCTTGAGTTGCTTTAACTATCACCTCTTCCTTCTGAAAACCTTTCTAAATTGACTTATATGAGGGGAATGTTTAAGCAATATCCACCGCTTCTTGATTTTGACCCTCTTCCTCTTTCCACATCTTTATCTCTAACTCTTTGATTTGCCTATCTATATTCTCTTGGAAAATCCTTTCTTTAAGGTGGTTAGTGGCCTCATAAGGAGCACAAAAGGGATGGTATGAGGTACAAGAGGATTATTGAAGAGGATAAGTGGAATCTTGGATTGCAATAATAAACTTCTTCACAATAGTCTCCTTCTTTCTTTAAAGGCTCTCTTGGATTAAATTCTAAGAAGGGAAGGTTTAAGGAACACATGAAGGACTTGGGACACTTGGAATGGCCTCTTGGGGAAGAATAGGTGGCATATATGAGGGATAAGGTGGTTTATATTAAGACACATAAGGTTGATGGAGTTGAATATGTTGTTCTTCAATAAATTTTAGATTATCCTTAATGTTTGAATGTGACCACTTACATTCCTCATCTCACTTGAAAGGTTTTTACAATTTAATCCCTCAGTAGGTGCCCATTCTTCCTTCATTAACTATAATTCATCTTTTATACCATGAATAATGTGATTAGGGATATATTGACCATATTCCATTTGTGTATTAAGGTCTATTATGTACTTTTCATAGATTGAGAGAATTTGCCTCCAACTTGAAATGGATCAGTTTGAGGAGTAACTAGGGACATTTTGAGCCTGAGAACACTGATGTACATAATCTTGAGAATCATTTGTGAATCCTCAAACATTACTAATCTAATATGAAGGATGATGAGGCAAAGTATAATCATATTTATCAAAAGAGTGATGATACATACTGATTGATGATGACTAGGCACATGGGATAGTTAAATTAATTGATGAATACTTGAAGTCACCATTGATGTTTATACACATGCCTCCAAAGGTTGATTGGATGAATAAAACATCAAAACTCTTCACCAATGAATAATTATGTAATTCTGACTAGGTGTGATATAAATTGTTATGATGTTAATATGCATCCTTAGATAGTTTTCTTCAAGCTCCCTCTGACTAAGCCATAATATTAGGATAACCCCAGACTATAAGTAACCTATGATGGGGCTAAACCTTTGGAGAAGGCTGAATTCTTCTTAATGAATCACCTAAACTAATGTTTTCACAAGGAAAAGGGCTCCTAAGAAGGCTAGAAGGTGATGCACAAAATAAAAAATGGGAAACTCCCATGAGCTTGAACTCACACTGGATCAACACAAGATAATGATAGCTCACATAACCTCTAAATCAATCTAAGTGCATAAGTATTTCATAGACTAGGTTCAGGAAGCAATGAATGCAAACAAAGAAGAGTTCTAAGAATTACTGAGAGCTTACATTAATGGCAGAAAGAACACTAATCTAGACCTAAAAAAGTTTTAAAACACCCTAAAGGAGGTCAAAAAAGAGGATAATGGATGAGGAAGATTATCCTTGACTATGCCATCATGCACAACTCACTTAATATAGATCTGAAGTAAGAGATAAGTAAATAAATTCTTATTGCATCAAGAGATAGTTCTTACAAATGCTTGGTAGGGTTTAGCCTAATCAAGATGAAAATATCTTGCAATATCTCAAAGAGTCCCTTGATACTCCCAAAAATGAGCATTCTCTTACAAATGGGAAAGAATGGGTGATATATAGAAAAGGGGAAGAGAGAAGAAAGAGCACATTAAATAAGAATAATCAATGAGTTGCCACCTTCCAATGTATGTTTCACCATATTTTTTATCAAATTAGGGATATTTATCTATTGACAAGTTATCTTTCCTTTGTCCTAATATCCCCTAAATCTCTTCATTGGTTGATCAAAATGCACTAGAGTAAAAGACTTTACTAAAGGTGATGAGTCATGATCCTTTCAAATAATAAATATCTTTAAGATTTGAATAGCATTGAATGCTCCACTACTTATTTGTAATCCCCAAACTTATTCCTTGAACTTTCATACCACCTTCCACTTGAATTGATTATGAAGACAAAATCTTCATATCTTTTGATCTTGACAGAGCCATGCCATGTCTGATTTAAGTGGCAATAAGTACCTACTTTATTGAGGATGTGTCCATGTCAAATATGGGACACTTGTTCATAACCATTCATATCTTCCCCTACTTCAATATCTGAGCATAGGTCTATATTATATATTGAAAACCAATCCAGTTTATTGGTTTTCATATAGTCAATATGTCAATGAATCACTTACAAACTACATAACTTCTTTCCTAAACCATATTAGGTTTAAATAACCCTATTACACCTCTAAAACTTATGAAAGCCAAGTACTTATGTACGTAGTATTGAAGACACAAGAAAACTGAGTCTACATGCTCTTGATCCGCCAATAGAGGTCTCAACTTAGATTTAATGGCATCCTTTGAAGTATTTACTCTAGTTTAACCTAAGTGAAATTTACTCTCTATTGAAGTCCCTTATACTTCAAATTTTAATATTGGTCATCAATCTTGATCCAAGATTTCTTAAATTGTGCCAATTATTAGCTCCTAATTCATTCTATAGGATCCTATTAACTATTTGACTTTTCATACACTTTTGATCTACTTTTGCACATTTTTAATGTATATCATTGATTTACCTGGTAGTTGATGTAGGCATGACATTTATCATCTCTTTATTTATTCTCAAGATTCACTGACTCATTGAACTCTCACTTGTCATCGATCTGCTTGTACAGTTGATCATGCATCATCAATCTACTTGGACCCACTGACCTTGTCAAGCATTGTGTGTCATTGGATCCTTATATATGTACCCAAGATCTTGACACTTGTCAACCATGCATTCATGTTGACCTTTTTACTTGATGCTCACTATTGATCTTTGACTACATAATTAAACACACTTCATTAGATCTTTGGTTCCCACTAACTTTGTCAATTTTCCACTCATCATTAGATCCACTCTGAGCTTCTACAATTTTGACACTTGTTGGATCCATGTTTAACCTAGGAATTTTTGAATTCAAATGGCTATTTTTCAAGGCATGAACTTGATGTCTATGTGCACGTCTCAGACTACTTATTTAACTTTGAAGCTTTATATCTTGAGATAGAAAAGACATCGAGATATGAAATTTATAGGGGCCCTTATAGGCATGAAAAATACCATGTATATGCGATATTTGACCTTGGTTGAATTTTCAAGTGCATTTATCAAATGTGTAATCAAGTTGACCCATTTATTTCTATGTGATGTGCCATGATGGTCTGGTCTCTCTATACTTGTGCAAGTCATTTTTTGATCATCTATTTCAATCAGGACTATAATCAGCTAATCTATCTAGTTAGAAGCTTGGTATGTGGGTCAAAATTGGCCAACAATTCCTTTTCAAAAATAGAGTGGTCTAATTTCAACCATGACCTTGGTTACTCCTATATTGCTAAATATGGGGCATTATGAAGTTATTTTAACAATGTGCTCCTCAGATTCTCTCTACCAGGCACATACATCCTATCATTATACCATAAAAGATCATCATTCTCTATCTTGAATCCCATATACCTAGGATTTTGAGCATTCTCAAATAATGCTTTCCTAACCTGATCATAGAATTTTTATCTTGTGAGAATTTGATCACTTAATCTTTGAAATTACTCTTGATAGTAGCCATAGATGTTATTTACCTCCTATGACTTAGAGCATTAACTACTTTATTCTCCTTATCTTTGATATAGTTAATATTAAAATCATAATTATTTAATAACTCTAACCATCATCTTTGATGAGAATTTAGGTTCTTTTGGGTGAAGATGTACTTGAGTCCTAAGTTATCAGTCTTGAGCCAAAATGGTTTTCCCAATAGATAATGCCTGCAAACTTGTAAAGCATGCATAATTTCCATATGTTGTAAGTCATGAGGGGCATAATTCACATTATATGGATTTAGTTTCCTAGATTCATAGGCTACCATTGAGCCATCCTACATAATAAATCCTCCAAGTCCATCCCCACATGCATTGGTGATCAATGAGAATTAACCATTAACATCAAGAACTCTTAGCAATGGTGTTGAAGTAAACCTCCTTTTCAATTTTTAAATGGATACCTCACACTTATTTGACCAAATGAAACTCTGATTTTTATACTAAAGAGAGGTAATTAGATTAGTTATCTTTAAAAAATTGAAATGAATTTCTTATAATAACTCACTAATCTCATGAAACTCCTTACCTCATGCACATTATTTGGTGTTGATCACTCCATTATGGATCTCATATTTATTGGATATATTGAAATACCATATATAGAGATAATATGTCTTAAATAATACACTTTATTTTGGAGAAATGTACACTTAGATAACTTTCCATACAACTTGTGCTTTTGTAAACATTGAAAAACCAATTACAGATACTACAAGTTCTCTTCCTCATCCTTAGAATAAATGAGGATGTCATCTAGAAAGATCAAAATAAAATGATCCTACTAATCTCTAAATACACTATTCATACTATTCATAAATGATTTTAGAGCATTTGTTAATCCAAATGGTAATACTATGAACTCGTAGTGCCCATATCAAGTCATGAACATTATTTTTGGAATATCCTCTTCACAAATCCTTAGTTGGTGATAACCTACTCTAAGATTAATCTTAGAAAATACTATTGCCCCTCACATTTGATCAAAGAGATCATAAATGCATAGAAATGGACATATCTTATCGATTATTTATTTATTCAAGATCCTATAATCTATACATAGATGTAGAGTACCATCCTTCTTCTTGATGAAGATAACTAGTGCATCCCATGGTGACACACTTCATCGAATCAACCCTTTCAATAACTAAAGTTATGTCTTTAACTCAACCAATTTAGTGGTTGTCATCCTATACCTTTCCTTAATACTGTAGTTACAATCTAGGTATGATATCAATTGAGAAATCAAACTCATATTTAGGTGGCAATCTTGGTAATTCTTTTAAAAACATGTCATGAAAATTTCTTAGAGAAGGATAATCTTTGATAAATGGTTCCTTATATTATTACATCTCATTTATATTAATGATAAATTCCTAGCATCCCTTCCTTTGATATTTCTTGAGTTGAATTGTAGAAATCTACCTTAGCTTCAATTCCCTTTTCTCACCATGAAGTTGTGTTTGATTTTTAAAATCATCTTGACACTCAATCTTCTTTAGAAAATAGTCAATCTTGGCTTTATGCTTCTCAATCCAATTGATTCTTAGGATCACATAATATGATCCCAAGGATGCTTCAAAAATATCTACTATTTTAATGAACTCATACAACATAATCTTTAATTTGATGAGACACTCGTTAAATTTGACCTTAGACTCATTCCCATACTATACCAACCATGAATTTGCCATAAATCCAGCTTTTATAGAAAATTTTACTAATAATTCTAGGAGAAATTAAACATTTTGTATTTTATGTATAAATTGAAATAAAAATTGGATGATTAAAAAATACCTGATAATTCTATGGGTGAAGTTTGATACTCAGCCTGATGATTATAAATAGCTGTATGAATCTGTTATTGGAATGTACCTTACAAAGAAGAAAAACTCTTATTCTTAGACTTGTCATGAAGACATTTTAGATCAAAATGATCACCTTCACATATGAAGCAACCACCAATTGGTCCTTTCTTCTCAAACTATTGATTGCCTTTCAAATCAACCTTAAAACCATTACCAGGTTTCCTATTTCCTTAACCATTGTTAAACTTGGCACTCTGATTCTTGAACTGACCCTTAGATTATCCACTCCTCTGCTTCCATTTCTTCTTATTAAAAGTTGGTTTAGAAATTCTAATTTTTTTTAACTTATCTCTAACTTGGGCAAGAGATTTCTATTTTTATTTCTTCTTGACCACATTCTCAAACACCTAATCCATGGTAGATGGACCATGCACATCTACTTCACAACCAATTTAGGGTTTCAATACCATGATAAATTTCTTGATTCTGAACCTTTCATCTACTTGATATAGAGGTACATACTTAAGAAGCTTGGTGAATTGCTCCCAATATTCAATCACTTCTAAATCGCCTTGCTTAAGATTCTAAAAAACCACAAGCTTTTAATTGAAGTACAATTATGGAAGCCATCATGACCTAAATAGTGTCATAAATTGTTCCCAAGTGGTGGAGGTTAAATTGAGGTTCATCTTGAGCTTCTTGTTTTCACACCAAGTTGTTGATTCACCTTTAAGCTGATAAGCTGCTTAGACTGGTTTCATGAGTTTAGATTAATTATGAATCTTAAAATAATTCTCTATTTCTATCAACCATTATTTAGCTCCATCCCCCAAAATAGTTCCATCAAACTTGGGTGGATTTATCTTTTTCATGTCACATGTCAACTCTGTAGCTGCTCAATCTCTCACATCATCCTATGGCACTTCCTCATGCTTTTACTCATGAAGATCTTCCTAGTCATTAATATTCTCTTTAGGTTCCTCCTAAGCATTCTTCTCTTCATGACCATATAGTTCCTATTTTAGGGCCATGATTCAATCCCTAGTCTCTTTTATAGTTGTGAGGATTTGGGACAACTTTGTATCTTGCTCAGTGACAACTTGATTTGGATCAACATAGGGTTCGGTATTCAAAGTAACCTCACCTCTTAGTATAGCATGCACCATTATTATTCCTTATTATTATGAGAATAAGTTTTCATTAATGGACACATTAAGTCCTAGAGTTTGATCCTTAGCTCTAATACCACAATATAACAACCCTACTGGGTTTTACCAGAATATAGTAATTTTTAAAAATTAATTACACATATTTATCATACAGATTTTACCATGAGAAATATAATTAGTTATATTCAACTAACTGTATTAATTTATTTAACCAAAAGGTTTATAGCTAATACACTTAGCTAAGGATCACCATGAATAGATATAACAATCATGAACAAAGATGAACAATAATAAATGATGCATCTAATGATAAATGAAATAGTATAAATTTAGCTACGACTAATAAAAAATTATAACCACTCATATAGAATTATAATGTATTAATATTAAAGTTTTCAACAATACATAATAATATCCTAAATGATTAAACATGATACAAAGCTCCATCCATAATCTCAAGTGTAGTCCTAGTAAAGTACTCCATCTAGGAAGGAAAACATCATCTAAGCACTTTTCTAAACCAACCATGGACCATAGATCCCCAACACTATCTCCCAAACAAGGGGATGTCCCTCCATTCATAGATGGGTAGATAATGATGGTGCAAGAATCTATAATAATCCAAAAGATACTGCAAGCTTATGCAACTAAAATCTAACTTGCACAAAATAAATTCTATCAAAGTCTAGCTCTATAAATTCTTTGTTGTAATATCAAATCTGAGCATAAATCAAATAATATTTATTGAACTTATGAATCATGAATTATAGGGACGTATTTATAACCATAATATGATCATAATAGTCATACTAACTAGGATAATAAAATGAACTAATAACAATATGAAATCTTCTAAAATTATTATATGACTAACATATACTAATAATAACCTAAATATTACATGGTTTATTTTATATAATAACAACCACATTTACATAAAAAACTTATGAATTATTTTATTCTAACAGGTGGAAAATTCAGTTTTTCCCTCATATTCAATAATATTTTTACAATTTTCAGGACTATAATTCATTCAAAAATAAGGCTTGTTGTATCAAATAAATATATTGAAGTACCTTTAATTTTAGGAGGCTTTATAAGAGGTTTGAAATTTATTTTATGCTTAATTATCCCCTTTTAGAATTCTATATTTTTTGGGTTAAGATTTCAATAAAAAACTAAATTTTGTATTTTCATTTTAAGTGTTTGCTATAAATTCCATAATTTTATAATTTGGTATTAAAAGTGATATTACAAAAATATATAGCACAACACATCACAACATATTACATCATTTGAGGGTAGAGAAATGGAACCCTATGCAGGGGTGTTGTGGCATCATATGACTGTAGATAATCATATGTGGTGGATTTTGGTATAGGATCTTATCTAACATCAAGCATATATGGTTTTGTTTGTGAAAATCAAGTAACATTTATAATAGTTTTTATAGTTTATTTTGGAAGGTCTCTCTCAAGATTGGGTTGGTATGGTTTTCATGGCCTCAATTATGCAAAACACATTTACATTATTCTTCTCATTTTTTAACTTTTTACATTCATTGGTGGGTTCCATAACCTTTTGGATTCAAATATTTTGATGATTATATTTGTCACTCCTTTCAATATTCTTGACTGCTCTAACAATTTATAGAGTCCTAGGCCTATTCTATAATAGGCATAACCCTAGTACTGTGCTAGTAGTTATTAAGATTTATGCCATATATTAGTAGCTAGTATATTCTATGTTATATCATATGACTTTTTAGATATTATGAAATTATCTGATAGTCATCAAAATCTAAGCCCTATTCTTGTTACAATTAGAATTTGGGATCTACACAAATAGTAGGGGAGCCCGAGGCTCATAGTTATAGATGGTCTTCACAACTTATTGAGGTTTGACATATTTATAAGGTTTAAAATACACACCTTAAATTTTATACTTAGATATTTTATCGAGCACTTGTATATGTCTTATTTTTACATTACATGGTGTGATGGATTTCCTTAGCAGTCTCTAGATATGGAGTTATTAACATAACATACAACATCATAGGCTACTATTGTTACATATTAGAAGTAATAGAAATATATACAATAAGAATATATTGAAGTATATTTATGATTGAGATGTATATCAATGTTTTAATTCTATACATTTATATGAGATAGAGTATATTGTAATATAGACATTAGTATGGATGGTGTCTACTTTTTTTTAACTCTTAATCTAGTTTTTACCGATTTTAGCCTATGCTTGGAATTGTTTTATTTTTCTCTTCATTGTACCAAATTACCTCCTTCTATTCTCTCATCCTTAGTTACCTTTTAAAAATCCTTGTTATTAGATGTGAAAACCTTATCTTTGTTTGTCAATTTCCTCTTTTCTAGTTCTAATGGTATGTTGATAGGAAGCTTATTTCAATAGACATTACAACTCTTGCTAGTTAATGTTAAAATACTAATTTTACCTTTCAATTTGTGTCACATAGATTTTAAATACTAGTTGTATCACCATCATATTCATAAATTTTATCCTTTAAAAAAATCTATAGTATTATCTGGTGAAGTCACTATTTGTTCTTCATATAAGGGGAAAATATCGAGTGTTTTGTTTCATGGAGGATGAGGATGGGAGAGGCATTTGTAATAAGTTTCTGGAGTTGTATGAGATGGAGGAATATATGGTTGATGATTTAGATGAACCACACAAAGGTACCATAATATTATTTTTTCAAATAAAATAAGGAGGGAAGGATTTGGAAAAATTTCTATTGAAGGACATGGGGAGGCAACATTCACTAGGTATCATGATTTTTATTTATTTTTATGAGAATTTTTAGGTAATTTTGGTGACAATGATAAGTTTTATATAGGTTCTAAGGTATAGGTAGTATAAAATATTTGAGTGGTAGGTGACAATATCTCTTACAAAGGCAAGGCAAAGCTATTCCATCATTTGAAGGGGTCTGTAGACTTATGGGTAGGTAGACATGATGTAGTTTTAAAGGGTCATAGAGATATGTCATATATATATATATATATATATATATATATATATATATATATATATATATATATATATATATATATATATATATATATATATATATATTTTGTATCCCAAAGTAGAGAGGGATCATAGTAGTGGAAATAATGGGAGGCTCTCAAGTGGGGTTGTTATATTTCCATATGCATAGGGTCTTTGGTCAGAAGATCATCAGAACTTAGGGTCATAGGGAAGGTGTGACATGATTATTGAGCTATTTGATGGACTTATGGGTTTACCCAAGTTATTTTATGAGAGGAAAGGTTATAAGTGTATTTAAATATGAAAAAATAGGATTAGATTGGTACTAGGAAAATATGTGAAAAAGTGTTGGATTAAACTAATACATCTATGACTAGAGGCTTTTCTGGGATGAAAATCTCAGAGAAAATACTTAAAACTTTGGATTTGTCATGTTTGGTGGCCAGTGATCCACTATTATCCTATCTTTAATATCTTAGTTAGAGGTTATCTTGCATTCATTTTTAAATTTGAATCTAATGTTGGGAAAATTATGGGTAAGAGATGGTTTTGGGAGAGGCTCCATTATTTTTTTTAAAGTGGACTCTAGATTTTCATACTTGATGATATCTTTGATTCTTCCTATTTGGGTTAAGTTTCTAGGGTTACCTCTATATTTTTTATCATTATATTTTTTTAAGAATATAAGAGATAGTATAGGAACCTTCATAGAGGTATATGAGATTTAATTGATATAACCCACTAGGATAGTGGTCATAATTTTGGTAGATTTGAATTTGGAGGGGTTAGATGAATAAATAGAGTTGGATTATGGTTTTTGGAAGCATACTCAATCATTTTACTATGTTATAATTCCCTTAATGTGTTGTATAGGTCATCATTATGGTTATTTAGTTTCATATTATAAACTACAATTCTCCCATAAAGAATGGTAGAGGAGGTCAGATGTAGTCAATAAAAGGGTGAAGGAGAACATTATTTTTTCAACACCAAAAAGTGGTGAGTAGACTGAGGGGGTTAGGAAAGTTTATTATTTGGTGAAATGTATGGCCTCCCATAATGTGGTGAATATTTCAGTCCCTAGTGGATCTCAAAATTTGAGTAATGTGGAAGGGGATGAAGATGCTTTTTGATTAGGTGTTAGTGGAAGAGATGAAGCATTCTATGAAAAAAATTTCATGGTATGTTATAGTGATGGATCCCTTTATCTTCAGCATCTAATTTTAATAATAAATATTGGGGAACCCACTTTCAATTCATTATAGGTTGAGGTAGTCCCCTTCATATATAAAAAGTACACTATATTGAATTGGAGAGTGGTAAGGATGGCAAGGTTCATAAGGTGGTGAAGGAAAATAGGGATGATCCTAGAATGGTCTAGTAATTTCATGATGCTCATAAATTTAAAGGAGTCTCTCTCACTATTTGACATTCCTTTAAGCTAATTCCAATATCAAGGGGATCTATACAAAAACAAAGAGTTTCCTATAAATATAATACTAAAGATTCATTATCCATATCTAATCAAGTCAGATATCCTTTGAGATCTAAGATGGTGGTCAAGGTGGTGGAGAATGAGGGTATTGAAGGAGGCTTATGTAGATCCATGGTCTAGCAGGGGTATCATATGGGAAGGGGTGGGTCATCCCACTTGTCTCATGATAAAAACAAAGTGAAGAGATAAATATCTCAAGGGAAACCAAAAATTTTAATAGGGTAACTTATTTCAAGGCACATCTTGAGAAGTTGAACCAATGATATTTTTTTCCCTAAATATTAAGGGGTTGGGTAAATCCTCTAAAATATGGCTATGAGGAGGTTTGTATATTCTCTTAATCTTGACATGATTATGATATAAGTGACTAAAGGGAAGTGAAGAAGGTCATTGGGGAGTTGTCTAAAATATGAGTGGTATTTTCTTGTTATTGATTCTGATGGGCATTCTGGGGGGGTTGATTAATAGTTGTCAAATTTTAACTCTAAGGTTGGTTAATTTGATAATAATGCATGAAAATATTGGTACCAAACTCTACTCTATGGATTTAGGGAAGACCTTCTTTGTGGTTAATATTTATAGTCCATATGAAGAGAGGATGACTTTTTGGGATGATTGTTTCACTTAAGACTCTTTGAGATATGATAATATTTTTTTGAGGGGGGATTTAAATTTTAATATTAGTAAAGTTGAATTATGGGGGAGGTATGTTAGGGTTGACTCATTGGCTAATTTATTTTTACACAAAATTGAGGAAGTGGGGTTGGTGGATATGGAACCAATTAAGTTGGTTCTAACTTGGAGGCATATGAGGACTGGTGCTGAGAGAGTGGCTAATATATTGTATAGGTTCTTGATCTTAGAATATATGTTGAATGCTTCTAATAGGATTACACCTTGGGTGGATTTTGGAGGGGAGTCAGACCATATTCTTATTGTTATTCATATTGAAAAGGAAGGTCATAAGCCCATGAGTCCATCCAAATTCAATCCCACTTAGATGGAATATGAATATTTTATCTTGTTAGTGAACTATGAATGGTATTCTGATGGTACTTCCTCTTAGGAGTCAACTAGCCTTCAATTTGTTGCAAATATGAAAAAGGTTAAGAAAACTAAAAAAAGTGGGATTTTGATAAACACGAAGAGGAAGAACATAAAATTATTATGGTGGAACACTAGATTTAATTTTTTATCATGACTTTGAGAAGGATTTTGATGAGACCGGTAAATCCTTGCTCAAATTTTTGGAATAGAAGAGGAATTTGATGGAATATTGTGAAGCTTAAAGGAACCTAAAAATTTAAGCCTTGTGGTTGGAGAATGAAGATTAAAATACTAAATATTTTTACAACTTTGTCATTCATACAAAAATAAGAATACTATATGGGAAATGCAAAAGGAGAATGGTTTCAAAACTACGTCTTTCAAGGAGATTACAAACATGAGGGTTTTTCACTTCAAGAATTTGTACAAGGAACCTAATAGAGTCAATATTGTTGATATTTTAAAAATATCTACACTCTTTCCTTAATTTTTTAATGAAGATGACAATGGGAAATTAGTGGAGGAAGTCACTAAGGAAGAGCTAAAGTTTGCTTTTTTGTCCTTTCAAAAGGACAAAATCCTAGGGCCTAATGGGTGGATAGTTAAATTATTTTTTGGGTTTTATGAAGTTATCTCTAAATACTTACTAAGAGTATTAGAGGATTCTAGGATAATTGGGAAGATTTTACGTGCTTGTAACATTACTTTCATTGCACTTATCCCCAAATAGGATATTTTAATTTTTTTAATCATTTCAAGCATATTTTTCTATGTAACTACATCTATAAGAATAAAACTAAAATCATTGCCATTAAATTGAAAAGGGTTTTGTCTAAAACCATTTTCATTGACAAATTTGTGTTGTTACATGGTCGTTAGATTCAATAAGCCATTAGGGTCAGTCAGGAGGGGCTACATTCCATTATAACTAAGAAAATGCCTATTTTTTTTAAGTTAGATTTATCAAAGGCATATGATAGAGATAATTAATTATAACTATTCTTATTGCTAATACATATTGGTTTTTATGTTCAGATGGTTAACTAGATCATGGGTTGTCTGACCTTAGTTTCTTTTTCCATTTTAATTAATGGTTTTAGTTCCAAAAAATTTAGACCTTCTAGATTGAGGTAGGGATTTCCTCTATCCCCATTTATTTATTTATTTATTGTTAAAGAGTGTAGTCATATGAAATGTCCAAACTGGTAGTTTGAGTGTGGCTTATGACACCCTATCCATAACTCCTTTTTATATGCTCTTGTGACCCTTCTAGACACCTTTTCACTCATTACCAACCATTAAAAACCTTCTAAATGGTCATTCCACCTCATCTAGGCTACTTTTCCTAGGCTAATCGTATTCCCCTAGGTTTGATCCTATAAAATAAGGGCACCATAATTGGACTATAGTGCTAGACCCTAAGGTGTCCCATGTTTTTCACTCCTATCCATTTACATTTTAAGCCCAAATGATCATTTTCATCTAATTCCTATCCTTCATTATGTCAGCCTAACATGAATACATCTATCCCATGACCAATGGTTACCTATAAAATCCTATTCAAAGCTCATTTATAAAAGGGAGGTGATAAATATTAAAAATCAAGCAACAATACAAGCAAAATACTAAGGCAAACTTATTTATTCTCTACATATAGTCACCCAACATAGATGTAAACATATTCAAACTCTCATACCAATCCCTATCCACCTCAAACACTCTTAATTTGGCATTATTACATCTACATCACACTATTACATAAAACCCATTAGGTGGGAGAACTACATATGACTTGATCCCTCTTTGGAGTATTGTTATGTAGGTACCATGCCCACACAAAGGGTGTGGATCACATGTTTAGTGCATCTTACACAATCTAACCCTCCCATTCTCAAGTGATTCAAACATTATTCATCAAACATGATAAAGGGTTAGTGTTTGAAGATTAAATCAACTCTACAAGGAGTTTCAATAACAACCAACACTCAAGATTTCATAGGTAAGCTCATACCAACACAACACAAAAATCCAAAAAGTTTTAGGTCTTTATGACCAGGTTGGACAATAGTGGCAAAAGTGGACAACAATGCCAGACCCTAAAGTGTCTTATTTTTAGTGGTCCTATCCTTTCATAGAACAAAATCTAGATTCATGTTTATGACACTATCCCAGTATTGCACATCTATTTTTAAGCTTTGTTTCAGCTATCTCAACCTAGTTTCAAGCTAATTCATATTTCTCCTTATTTATTGGTATTTTTAGAAAGGTTTAAAAGACAAATAAATTATACAAATTAGGACTATAATTATTGCAATATTTTGGATTGATTATTAATCCAAACCCTTAACTAAAATAGGAATAAGACTCTATTATTCCCAAAAAAGTTAAATCATTTGGTGAACTCGACTTACTTTGAACAAATCTCAAACCCTAGGTACCCCTAGGGTTTTCCTTCACATTTTTGTGTAAAAATTCAATTTAAAAATTCTGATTTTTGTATAAAATTTTGCACATTTTTTTTATTCAAATTTATTTTAGAATTAAAATTATTTCAATAATTTTAAAATTATAAAACTCCAACCCAAAACCCTAGATTTCCAAACTAGGTCCTCAAATCCTAAGCCTTCCTCCCTTACAATTTATAGATAAAATTTTTGGAATTTAAAAAAAAAATTTGGAGTGTCAAAAATATTTTCAAAATATCTATGTTAGTATTCATTCTTTCACTAAAATGGCCACTAAGGCAATTCTTCCCTCTCATCCTATAGATAAATTTCTAAATTTTTCTCATAAAAATGACAATGAATAGATAAATTTACAAATTTTCACATTAGCCAAAAATGAGGGAAATGATTTTATTTAAAATGAAGACAATTAATATTATTGTAATTAGGAATATGATGATGCATATGAAAGTGATAGTATAGAAAAATTAGATGGACCTTCTTCTCTCAAACCTATCTCTTTTCTTCACTCTTCCACAAAAAATAATTTTAAAAAATGTGAAAGTTACTTTTTACCTCATTATCCTATGCACAATTCATCAAATGTACAAAGTAGTCATGAAATTCCAAGTAAACCTCTCATTGGTGATAATTTTATTTCATTTGAACCTAGTTTCACCCTCTCTTTTGCTACTTCTATGTTCAAATTACAATAATATAAATGAAATAAAATAAAATTTCAGATGCATAAATCAAATGATCAATCTCATGTTCTTAAATATACTTTGTCATCTCAAATAATGAAAAAATAATGTTTAAAGGATAACTCTCTTACTCTAAATTCTCATATTTAAAATGAAAATAATGCATGCACTCCATTCAAGGATAACATATATGCACATAGTATTCCAATTTCACATGATAATTTATTGCATATTAAAAAAAAATGAACATCTTATCTTACCCCTCTCCTTAGTGATAATGGAAGTGATAATGAGTATGATGGTGAACATGCAAATGAATATGACAATGAGAGTGAATATGAAAGAGATAATTTGACTTCTCCTCTTTCAAATGAATAAAATTTTGATTATGATAATGCATGGAATAATGATGACTATTATGCATATAGTGAGAAGAAAATGCATCCCATGATTTTAACTCTTATCTCACTCCTCTCAAACATAATGCATTACAAAATGTTTCTTCTAATTATATGCATGATTCTATTTCAAATGTTTTACATGTCAATGATAACATCACATATTCTATTCAATTAGAATGTGATTCACTAAATACTAAAGATATACTGAATCTCCCAAACCACCCCCTACTACAATAGCACCTATTTCTCACTCTCCACCCAAAGAGAATGGTATCCCACATCCCTTTATTAAGGCCCAAGTTACCATTCCTCCAAAGGTTCGAGCACACCCCTTCTCTATGATCCAATTACTAAATGTAACATTGCCATGGCTAACATAAATGATCAAATTCAACATTTAAATAAACCACTTCAAGATATTGATATACCATACTGATAGATTATTTATTTGATACATGAATTTGGTGAATTATAACACCAAGTACATCTCCTTGATTTGGAAAACAAGGCTTATAATTCTTGGATGGATGTTAATGACTTACATGGTAACCCTCTTTTGAAGACATTTGTCAAAGCTTCATTACCTAAGCATTTCTAGATACCATCATTGCCTCAATTTTATGGAATTGGAGATCCATTCATACACCTTAAATCCTTTTACAAGGCTTTGCCATCTCATGTGAGTCCTTTTATTCTACTTTAGTTGTTCCAATAGATATTAGTGGGTAATGCATAAAATGGGTTCTTTCATCTACTCCTTATTAGTTCCTTGCATATATATGATGTCTTAGAGGAGGCATTTATTAGATATTACATAGAAAACATGGGCCCTCATGTTACATATGAGAAAATTTATGTATTGCATCAGAATTCTTTAGAGCTAGTTAGTGATTATATCTTATGATTCAAGACTCACATGTTACGATCGATCTATAAACCAATAGACTTAGAGATTCAACATATATTTATTAAGAGGCTTCATCAACCCCTCATAAAGCATATATTATATAAAACAAAGTCCTCTTTTAGGCACTTATGTTATATAATTTTAACCTTGGAGAAGAAATTAGGATTAATTGAGTCAAATTTAGTTGATCAACTTACTCTGGATTTCACAACATTACCTCTATCTAAAATTCTTAGCACTCAACATCCACCATTTCTAAAACAAGATAGGAGACCAAAACCATAAAAATAACTAGTTAAGAACATAGACCCTATTTCCAAATAATTACCTATAGTATGCCCTATATAGAACTGTAGGAGGGCACCATTACAATTTGATTTAGAGTGCAATAGTTCATATGTTATATTATTAGCACTACTAGATAGGAGGTTAATTACATTGCCTTCTACTCATCATCAAGATCCACATCTCTTACATAAGTAACCACATTATCCATTTTATAAATATCATTATATCTATGGACACAGAGATAATGATTGTTATGGACTTAGGGACTGTATTAAGAGATGTGTTGATAACATCATAGCATTCACACTAAGGGTACCAAGATCTCCTCCATCGTAGAACCATAGGCCTCATTCTTCCACAACTGAGTCATCATAGGACATTCTTTCATAGGAATAATTGATTACACATCATGATAGTAATACAGTTTCTAGGATTGAGCCTCATAGGAGATATCTTATCTTACCTACTCAGAGGGTTTGGAGACTAGTATAGTGAAAGTAGCCTACATATAGTGGTGTAGTTTGTGTATTACATAGTTTAGTTACATATACATATCTATCATAGTCACAGACACTATAATAGAGTTTTTATGGTCCTATCTCATGTAACAACATACTACAATTAAGATTAGATAAACCCATATCATAGACTACTACTCTAAATATGTATTCACTACAGCTGATTTTTTAGGGACCTATTTCACATAGCAACCCACTATGATTGAGATTAGATAAGCCCCCATCATAGGTTATAGTTCCATCTTGATCTATTACTCATCCATATGAATCACAATAGAGGCCATAGGGTGTTATTTCACGTAGCAATCCACTATGATTATAGATAAATGAGTCTCTTTCATAGCACATAGTTTCAATTATGTATCTATTGAGGTTAAATGTTATAGAGTCTCAAAATATAGCTATAATTAGTGCACCATAGACAACATCATATGTAGGGCATGTTCCTACACAACATGAGTATTATGGCCACTTGTTTATTTGGCCATCAGGGTTCATATAGTGATACAGTAGTCATGGGGCTGATATGCACATAGTGATATCTTACATTAGTGATAATTTTAAGACTGTAGCCAATTTATATCTACATTATTCACATCTAGGGTAGTATCATTAAGGTCTCATGCCTCTACACGTAGAACACATTTTTTGAGAGCTTCTTCTACTATTATATTGGTCCCTAATAGCCCCATAGTTTCATCCACTTCTTAGAGTTATAGGGGACCCCACAGTTGGTTTCCACTATAGATATTTCAAATCACTTATAGTATACATAGCTTTAAGATTCACAATCTAAGCCCTTCCATCATGCTTCATGATCATTCATGATCCATCTCCTTGATATAGGACACTATGATAGGGAGTCTCTTATGAGACTCATTGATTAGTATCATTTATTCTCAGTCTTACTTGTACATACTTTCTCAACTTACTTTCTTGTACATAGTTTTCTTATAATTACTTGTACATAGCTTATTTCAAAATACCAAAAATAATATAATATGTCAAAATACAAAAAAATTCAAATATTTTAAAATATGAAAACATTTAAAAAGCTCAAAAACACCAAAAATATTTCAAATGTATGCATTATCCATGATTTACATTTCTACTACCCTATTAGACTTACATTTTATTGTTCTATGTTATTATTTGTCAATTTATCTACATTACCATGCTTTACTTTATCTTCTTTAAGTATACACCCAGATCCTTGATTGCTTCACTCTACCCATTGAGGGGGCATCCTACTCTTACATTTGAGACATACATCAACATATCTACCCACCAAGGGCATCTTTTCCATGACTACACCATCCAGGTTATATAATTCCTACACCACACACTTTAGTTATCATGATGATGTACATTAATTACTAGCTTACATAGATTAATTTATTGACACTCACTAATATATAGCACATTTGTATTTCTTATCATCTACCTACTCTTGTACTACATGTTTTGCATACTTTCACTCCTTGCTTTGATTAGTTAGATGCAATAGTATTTATAGAATTTACATAACTTCCTTTATTACTTTGAGTAGATAGATGTGATTACATTTCTCAGTTATTATTTTTTTACCTGTGTGTACCTTAGGACATTTGCCAATATCCTTTGATTATACTCTTGTTTGTGCTTGTGGCCCTCATGCCAATCTTACTTGTTTGCAATTATATGTGTATATAGGCATTTAAACATGCCTTATATGCTTGGTTTATCATTTTGAGTGAAATGTGCCCATGTCCCTTGTTTGTTTATCCCCTTATCCACTTTTGTATGCTTTTTTCCTTGCATTATTATTTGCTTCTCAATTATTTGTAGCACCATGATCCACATCATGCATTATCTTGCCTTCTTGGATGCCATTATGGAAATCATGCTCCATCCCTCCTTGACAAATAATAACTAAAAAATAAAATTTTATAGTTTTATTTCAATATACTACACATACTATTACATTATTACATCTATCTAGGCATACCCCTATTGATCTAACAATCTCTAATACAAACTATGTTATATCTTGAGACATCTTTTTGATTATCATTTCTATATCATGTATTTTGTAGCATAACACACTTATAGGGCTCTTTATTTTGAGGATAGCCATTACAAGGTCTCCATTCCTACCCTCATAAGAGGGGGAAACAAATAGGGGTTTTGTCATAGAGATCAGAACCTTTCATCGATAAAAAAAACTAGTTTTCAAATCACTCATAACAACATTCAGAATTCAAACCAAGTAGAATAGACTAGAAAGATAGTAATGAATATATAATAATGATTAGAAATAATAAAGGAAAAGAGCACCATACTTAGACTATAGTTTTGTATAACACAGTGTCTTATTTTTGACGCTCCTATCCAAATAGTAAAAAACATAGTTTTCCAAAAACAAATAAAAAGGTAAGATCAGTTACAATTTTGTTAACTATAGTACAATTTAGATTGAGAAGTTTTAGTATAATTTTTCTCAAAGAATATAGATTTAGGGGGCATCATGCATGGCATGATGGCTCTCAATTATAGTTTTAGATTGGGTAATTGGTACAACTTCTGGATCAAAATCCATGTTACATACATTAGTGATTAGGGGGAATGTGCATGGCACATTTGCCTTCTTTTCTTTTTAGTTCATTGTATTACCTAGGTATTCTTAGTAGTTGTGTGCCTTATTTCATATGTAAGTGGTTGGCATCATTTTAAAGTGGATTTCATATAATCATAGTTCCTAGTTTTATAGTGGTTTTCATACAAGCCTAATCTCCACCTTTTGAAGTGGCCAATATTGGCCTAGTTCTCAGCACACATTCAGCTATCCATGCCACATTTTAAGATTATAGAGCATTCATGGGCTTCAAGATCCATCTCATATGATACAAATTCATACTAGTATTAGTTCATAGTTTTGTACTTTAGGGGTAATGATGGAGCCAAATTACTAGCTAGCCTTTGTATTCTTGAGCCACCTACTTAGAGGGATTGGATACACAGTCTAAACATCGATCAACACATGCAAGATCACATAGTTTCACATAGTAGGCAATGATGGAGCCAAAGGGATAGCCTTTGTATTCTTGAGCCACTCTTGGGGAATTGAGCACTCAACTCCATTCATGATATTAATCTTAGTTTAACACATACCCAACATCACTTAACATCACAATAGGTTTTGTATTATTTCATATACCATATTTACACTTCACACTATGATCTCTTTACATACACTCAACATCACACTTCTTCATGGGATTCACCCTTACAAGTAAGTTCAGGTACATTGTCTACTTTTTCTTTATCCTAGTATTTTGATTTACTACATCACTAGAATAAAGGGGGGGAAATGTAGTTATATAAAATGTCCAAATTGGTAGTTTGAGTGTGCCTTATGACACCCTATCCATAGTTCCTTTTTACATGCTCTTGTGACCCTTAGAGATACCTTTTAACTCATTACTAGCCATCATAAACCTTCTGAATGATCATTCCACCTTAGCCAAGCTACTTTTCCCAGGCTAATCCTATTCCCCCAAGTCTCAAACCTATAGGATATGAGTGTCATACTTGGATTATAGCATTGGACCCTAAGGTGTCCTATTTTTGGTGTTCCTATCCATTTACATTTTGAGCCCAAATGGTCATTTTCATTCTATTCATATCCTTCATTATGTTGCCCTAACATGAATACATCTAACCCATGACCAATGGTTCCCTATAAAATCATATCCAAAGTTCATTTACAAAAGAGAGGTAATATATCTTATAAAGAAAACATAAATAAAAGAAAATTATTGAGGCAAACTTCTCTATTCTCTACATACAATCATCTAACATAGCTAAAAACATATTCAAACTCTCATACAAGTCCCTAGCCACATCAAACACTATTAAAATTGGTATTATTACATCTACAATACAATATTTCACAAGCACATTAGGTGGGAGAACTACATATGAATTGATCCCTCTTCAGAGTATTGGTATGTAGGCAACATGCCCACACAAGGGGTGTAGATCACATGTTCAATGCATCTTACACATACTAACCCCCCTTTCTCAAGTGATTCAAACATTTTTCATCAAGCATGATAGAAGGTTAGGGTTTGAAGATTAAATAAACTCTACAAGGAATTTTGGTGACAACCATCACTCAAGATTTCACAAGTAGGCTCATACTAGCACATTACAAAAACCCAAAAAGTTTTAGGTCTCTATGATTAGTTTGAACAATAGTGGTAGAAGTGGACAATAGAGTTAGACCCCAAAGTGTCCTATTTTTTGTGGTCCTATCCTTTCATAGAATGAAAGCTAGTTTTAGGTTTATGACATTGTTCAAGTCCTACAAAGCCTGTTTCAAGCTCTATTTCAGCTATCTCAACCTAGTTTCAAGCTAAGTTATATTTCTCCTTATTTATTGCTATTTTTAAAAAGGTTTAAAAGAAAAATAAATTATACAAATTAGGACTGTAATTATTGTAATATTTTAGACTAATTCATTAATCCATACCCTTAACTAAAATAGGAGTAAGACTCCATTATTCCAAAAAAAGTTAAATCAAAGGGATGAGTCACAATATTTTTGAAGCTAAGAGAATGGGCATGATCAAAGGTATTGAGGTTGGAAGATACATGTTTCTTAAACACCTGCTCTTTATGGATGATGTATTATTGTTTTGTGATGGTTATAAGAGGGAGATCTCTAAATTAAAATAGTTACTTGACTTATTTTTATGGATATTGGGATGGAGATAAATTTGTATAAGTCTTATATTTATTTTAATATGATGGAGGATGACCATTTTAGATGGGTTCTTCAATGTTTTCCTTTTCACAATAGTGATCTTCAAGATGGTTTCAAGTATGTAGGTTTTCACTTGAAACCAAATGACTATGGCAAAAGTGATTGGAATTAGTTATTGGTTAAGGTTTAAAAGAGGATAAATGTGTCATGTAATAGATGGCTTTCCATGAGAGGAAAATTAACTCTCTTTAAGTTTGTTTTATAATCTATTCTCATCTATTGGCTTTCATTATCCCATATTTTGAAGGGAATTTTAAAAAACATTAGGAAGATACATTTTATTTTTGTATGATTAGGTAGAAAGGATGAAGATGGCATACCCTTAATTAAGTGGTTGTCTTTGGCTAAGACAAAGGATGATGGTGGATGGGGCATTAGGAAAAAAAAATTGGGTCGACACCTACTACTAACATTTGGAAGCTTATTTCCAAGGAAGGGTTATGGAATCAAATTATTATTTAGAAGTATATTGAACCTCTCACAGTTGAATAATGGATACAAAGTGTATTTAACATATCCCTAATGTCTCCTTGATGTGGAAGGTAGTTTCTCAATCCTTTCCACTTTTTGGGGATTGGTTGATCTATAAGGTGGGGAATGGTGCCAGAGTCAAGATAGGAGCTAATCCTTGCATTGGGTATGGTGGAAAATAGGTTTCACTAATATTTTAAACTAAGGGTGGAAAAGTGACTAGACATTAGGTTTGGTTAATAAGGTTATTATCCATTGGGAGACATATGTGTCAATATTGAAGTGGAGTCATGTCATAATTAATGAAGAGGAGGATGTTCTAGTTTGGTCCAAAAATAAAACATTAGGTGTGTATACTGTTAGGATGGGGTATAAGGCTATGTTTCCTACTAAATATCAAGTTACCAAATCATGGTGGTGGAAAAAAAAATTATCAAATAAAATCTCCCCTAGATACCATCATATTTATGTTTTTGGCATTAAATAATAAAGCTTTAACCTAGGAAGTGTTGGAAAAAATAAGTTGGCATTGTCTTAGTTGATGTTCTTTACATAAAATGGAGAATGATACCATCAATCATTTATTGATCACTTATCCATATATTTTTAAAGTTTGGACTGAGATGTAAGCTTTGACAAGCATCAGAGATGGATGGTAAGGGACATATGTGGACCAGTGCTTGGAGAAGTGGTATACAAAGAGTAAAATAAGGGATTTTAGGGCCTTACCATGACTTGTGTCCAGGGCCATTTGGCTAGCTAAGAATGATTCTATTTTAATTAATAGTCTTATCCCTACTTTTAAATGTTCCTCCCAAAAACATACTATAATCAATCACTTCAAGAACCATATTAAGACTAAGATTTCTAGATAATTATTTCATCCTTCAATTGATAGTTCTAGTGTATAGGGTTACTTTTACAATGCCATATAAGTCATACCTACTATGTGTGGGGAAGGTGGTATCATTTTATATAATCCCTCTCATTTCATCAAGTTTTAGTCTAAGCTAGGAGGAAGAACCAATAATTTTGTGGAGCTAATGGCCCTTAAATTTACTAAATTTAGCAAGAATAAAGGGGTGGAAAAGTTGTAGGTTTTTGGGGATTCTTAGGTTGTTATTAAATGGTTAAATAGGGCCTATGGACTTGAAAATTTGAATTTATTACCCTTGTTTAATAAAATTAATAGGATGTGGTAATTAATTTCAAATGTTACCTTTTAACATGTTTTCAAGGAACTTAATAGTGTGGCTAAATATCTATCAAAGGAGGGATTGTTGCTGGAGGTGGTCAGATGGGTAATTTTTGAAACCATCAAGGGAGTTTATTTATTTGAGCACTCTTATTGTGATCTCAAATTGATGTCATCTTAATTTTTATCCATTGTTTGTTTGACTTACTGGTTTTCTTAGCCCAAGTTGTGAACTTTATTGTATTAATATTTTATTACCTTTTTACTATGTTTTGTACTTTTGTGGTGGTGGTAGTTTCTTGGGCCCCAACTTTTTCTAGTGCTTGTATTTTATGGGTTTAGTTTTCTTTGAGGTTTTTCCTATAGAATGCTCTTAGTAGCATGTGTGATTATAATTTCATATTTATTTTAATATGAAATTACAATTTTTTTAATTGGAAAAAAATGTAATACATCACTTGTAATACCAAATAGATCATTATCATCGTCCCATGACTTACAAAATTAAATACTAAACAATCAGTAATGGATCCTTTCATAACAAGGATATTCCCTTAAACAAAATGTGCACAAAAAAGTCACATGAAATTTAAATAATTGACATAAAACATTACATTATTATCCTCATGTCCACTCAATAACATTACCACATATTACTACATGTGCCCCAAATGACTTGCAAATTAGTGCATGGCTTGCATAGTGAAGAACAAACTCCTCCAATCAATATTATCAACTATGATTCTCATTCAAAAAAAGAATCAAACTTTTTAAGGAATTAAATGAAGATAGACTTATAAAATTACTCCAGAAATCATTGAAATATTGTGCTTGCATAAAATATTAACACCACTTATTGCAAAAATATATTTAGTTTTATTTATATAGATAATAGTTACAACTTTGTATAATAACATATGCACGTAACATTACAAACATATGTAAAATAATAAAATTTCACAAAACACCACTTAGACAAATTATTACACTCTCATATTTTTTGTTGATGCAAGATTGCACATGAACCTAGGTGTTTATACATCATATAGTTTAATAGGCACATATATTCATGGGGTGGATTCTAATTTATCAGGCCCCTATGTGGGAGACAAAGATGTTGAAATAATTAAAACTCATAAAGGAAATTACATATATGGAAACCATGGAAATGGAAATTGCATGAATAGAAATGACCTCAACTGTATTTGAAATAGTAATCCATAATATAATAATATACAAAACAATGGTAAATGTTCTAATGATTTTTTGATCACTCTTATGTCTACTTATGATTTATAAGTGAGAAAATTAGTTTTATTATTGATATTTATTTCAAAACAAGCCACAAAATGAGTATTTATAGATAATTCAATTTAAATTAGGACCTTACTAGCATAAAAATTGAAGTTCAACATCTATAAGTGAGAAATATGGAGAAAATGGGATGGGTGTGTGCCCTTACTAAGTAAAAACCAATAAATGGGGCTAGAAGCACCAATGCTTTTGACATAGGAACTAAAAATCATGTGAATGATAATAAATATTGTTTATGGGTTAAGAATAATAGTGCATAACCATCTCAAGTTGATAAACACACCAAAAACAGTAAATTTGGACCAATAATGCTTAATTTGGAATAATAATAGATAAATAGATAAGTAAATTAAAAGTACATAAAATAACACTAAATAAATGCCTCAGAGCCATTCTTAGGTGTTTACATTTTTCCCTTCTTTGATATGTGTGTGAGAGAACACATTGAAAAGTATAAAATAATATATTTAAAGGATATAAATACACATATGAATATTTAGTGATTATGCATCTTGAAACTTGTAAAGCCACTTGTATTTTATACACAACATTGGTAATTACAAAATTATATAAAATGATGAGATATTAAATACTAAAATAAAATATATCATTTGTCCCAAGTATAATAGGTTCATCATACCATTGAATGAGACTAAAACTTTTAAGTGGAGTTAAGAACTCTATTAGGCATGCACCTTCAAATTTAAACAATTTTGGGATCACTAAAAATTGAAGCCAAGAAACCCTATGAGGCACGTTCCCTCCATTTTCACTCTCATGATGAGTAATTTATATATGTAAACATAATAAATGATCAAAGTAACAATGATAATAAATATATTATGGTTACCCTTCTTGATATTCAAAATTTTTGCATGAGACATAGTGATAATTGGATATAAATAATGAGAAAATGATATTGCACCTGATGGAAAATGATGTAGAGCTTGCATAAGTTTCTCTCTTTTGTCATTGATCAATAGATCACTTCTCTAGTCTCAGGCTGAAAAAACTATTCACCATGCAAAAGTATAGAACCTTTATACTATTTTAATAATAACAAATCTTGATAATTATCATAAGAGTCTCATAAGAACTCTCACTAACCTCCTATTACTATTTCCAACACTTTCCCTTACACTTATTCAGCTCTACCAATTTAACTTGCATTCCTTATAGCCCTTTTTACCTAAAAATAGACTTGTATGGAAAATTACTAGTAGTTATGACTTGAAAAGTTTATATTCTACTTTTTTTCATTAATACACACATGTGTGTCAAATTTGAGGGTCTAATTCCTCTTCTAGACCCACTTTCCCTTTTGTAGCTTATCCAATTAAGCTTCTTTTAGCCCTATCATAACACAACTCTCTAAAAATTTATACACAAGGTCCGTATAGGATTGGAAATGTTAGATTCAATTAGGGTAGCCATAAAATACACTAGATCACAAAATTTTGTGAATTTTGGTCTGTTTAAACTCCTCCAAATGACCAAACCCTAGTTTAGGGCTTTTTTTACCCTATCACAAGCCAAGAGTGCAAATAAATTCACTAGGAACATTTTACAAGGTTTTAAGACAATCTAAAGGTTATAATATGTCTGTCTAGGGCTTACACATATTTTTCATTCAATGGGAAAGTTCTCATAACTCCCAAACCATTCACTAACACAAAGAACTCAGTCCTTATAACTGTATTCTACCCTTTTCAAACAAGGTACATAGGGTTACATTGTTTTTCTTCATCAAAAGTATATATAACCTATAATGGGTTTTCATCCACTCCATAGGACTATCCTAAACCCTTATATATCATGTTTTAATCAAAACAAGATTCAAGACCGAAGGATCTCAGTCTACATAATACTCTTTTGATGTCTTTATACCTTTAGTGAACAATAACACTGACCACTCTAAGTTATAACAACTATCGATCAAATGTACACTATAAAAATATTATATCCAATTGACCATACATGTTTTCACCTTTATATTCTCCACATAATTCAATAAAGGAAAGTATTTATGACTCTAACTATTCATTGAACAAAGTTTTATAAGTGCATTTTCTATTTGACAGACCTGTCTCTCTCCTTAAAAAGTAACTTCTTCCAACTCAAAATGAGTTTTCCATATATTAAATTAAAAAATATAGTTTTTTCATAACAATATCAACAAGTATTCAATAATACTACATACCACTCTAAGTTTCCAATCACATTGCATACTCTACTCTATCATGAAAATTCATCACTTACATAATTATTGCACCACAGGCATTCCTTTTCAACAAGATTTATTTCCATTCTCAATTCACTATCATCCTTGAATGGGATGTGCTCTTACAAATGTAAAACTAACTCAATAAAATTCCTATCCAAGTTCATATTTAATTCTTGGAGACTTTCCCACATAGAGGTCCTTCATTACATGTATATTCTTGATTTAACATAAAATGACCAATATAAGACCTTGAATATAGAATAAATAACATATTAAGGACCTTATCATAGTCTCAAAACCTCTTAGAAAAGTTTCTACACATTTCCACCTTCACAAACATATGAAATTCTGTAGACAAGGCTTCGAAAATTCAAATTTATAAAAAGAGCATTTTGGCGAGAAAAGCCACAATTTAAATTTTATGCACCTTCAAGCTACCTAGACCACACATAAAGACTTTTTTGTGACCTATAACTCCTATGAAACACTCAAAAGACTAATTCAAGCCAAAATTTAGTCATCATTGGGATCCTTATAGGATGTTCTTGCATCATACTACCAAGCTGAAGAATGTTTGCCATAGTTATTGACTTAGTGTATGCTCATGTTTACTTGCATTGTCCCTCCTTATATAGGGTGTATGCTTCTAATTTCCTCTTATATAGGTGAACATGTTTTTGGGCTCCACAATTAGAACTTCTCTAGTTCATCTTATTTAATGGTGTACTTGTACATGTAATAAACTTGTTAAGGAAAACATAGATGTTGTCCTTTACTACTTGTCTTGAGTGTGTATACCACGCTTCCACTCCTTCAAATTGATCCATCATAACCTTGATTCCATGTTACACTACTTCTATAAACGTGTCTTCTTTATCCTCCATCCATTCTTCTTGTTTTGTCCTCTTCACTTCATGTATGTCATACTTTTGGTCCTTACATGTTATATGCTTGTGTAATTGATTGATTTGTTGCTATAATTATCCATCATGACTATTATTTACCTCCTAGATACATAAGGACTACATTTTTTCCTCCAAATTCTCATTCTCTTTAAATGACACCCTCATAATATTGCATTCACTTGGTTGTCCTTCATGGACCTACTATATTTTACCTAATTCTTTGACATTCTTCTCTTGTTCTAGACTCTCTCTCATGCATTTGAGCTTAGTTGACATTTCATCTATAAATCCAAAAATTTAAATCCTTTTCAAGTGTTAAGACAAACTTGAAAATAATTCACTTACATACTTGAAAAACTTGTACTTGGAAAAGGTTCACACTTCTCATCCTGGGCTACCATAATCTCCTTGGGTTATTCTTCTATCTTTATATCTTCATCATGTTGTACCAAATCCTTGTTTCCTATAATCAAAACTTTATAAAAGACACCAATAATATGATCATCCTTCTTCAAAGGCAACAATGTGTTCTTTTTTCCATTATGTTCTAAAGAGTAGGTGTTCTTCACCCCATCATGACTAGTTAACTTATCAAATTTCCAAGGCCTTCCTAGAAGTACATGACAAACATATATTGGGATGATATCACACATTACCTGATCCTTAAAATTAACAATCTAAAAATCTACTAAACATTATTCATTTACAAGCACATGATAACCTTTCTAAAGCCATGAAACTTTATAAGGTTTAGGGTGTGGTAATCTTTTGAGGCCAAGCTTGCTTACAATTTCATTTGAAACTAAATTATTTAGGCTTCATGAATCTATGATCATCTTACAACATTTAACATGGGACTTACATGTTGTTCTAAAGAGTGTTTTCTATTGAGAAAGTTCTTTCTCCTTTGGTGGCTTTAGCAATGTCCTCCTCATCAAGAGTGACTCTCTTTCTTTAGATTATTCTAAGTGTGAAGTTGATCCAACACTTTTTTATTTTTATGTTGCACCACTTGATTTCTACTCTCACTTCTATGTGTTCTTTCTTGTTGCTCCTCTAGACACTCCCAATATCTATGACCTACATACTTATTGTATTTGAAGCACTTTCCTATGAATTCACTAGTCCCTCTTCCTCTGTAGTATGGCCTTCTACCCCTGTAACCACCTCTTGGTTTCATTTCATGCCTTTTTTCATTACTTTCACCTTCTTTATATGCATTCTTACTTTCATACTCTCCTCTTCCTCTCATTGGCTTACCTTTTCCTCTTTCTTAATGTGTGTGCCTTCTTGTCAACTTCTTTTTAGCTTTCAAGGCTACTTGATAAGTTTGTTCAACTATTTTAAAAGTTATAATGTTGATCTCATCTTGTATGAAAAATTTAAGGCTATTTAAGTACCTTTCTACCTTTTCATCGTCCTCTTCCAAGTGGCATGTTATGATTATCAACTTGTGAAAGTCTTCTGTATACTCCTTCAATGAATGCTCTTTTTGTCTAAGATTTTGTAATCTCCTAAATAAGTGTGTGGTAATCCTTGGGCATGAACTTTCCCTTCATATTCATCACCATATTATCCCATGACTGGATCTTTATCTTACCTCTTTTCCTTCTCTCTTCTTGGATTTCATACTACCATAAAGAAGCATGTCCTTTTAATCTTGTGACTATAAATTTGAATTTTTTGGTGTCATCAACCTCTTCATAATCAAAATATTTGTCCATATCTACCATCTAATCCACCAATTCATCCACATTGTGATTTCCTTCATACATTGGGATATCTAACTTTGGTTTTGAACCCATATTCATCATGGCTTTGATCAATATTTATTCCACTTTATCTTCTCTTTCTTCCTTCTCTTCTACTCTAGGAGCTTCTTCTCTATCATTATCATCTTTAGTTGTAACCCTTCTTCTTTGGGCTATCTCCATAGCTTCCATTCTTGCCTACTTATTCCTCATCTCAATGACCATATTTTCTATGGTCTGATAAATTCTCTAAGTTTTAGTAGGTTGTCTTGGTCTCCTAGCTACCATATTATCCTCCTTACCTTATCCTCTGACCTTCTTACTGTGATACCAAAATGATTCAAATATTACACAAGTTTCTCTATTTTATCCTTGATTAACGGATCACTTCTCTAGTCTCAAGCTTAATAAACTATTCACCATACAAAATGAGTGAACATCTATACTATTTTGAGAATACCAAATCTTGATCTTGATCTTGATCATAATAGTCTCATAAAAATTCTCACTAACCTCTTGTTACTGTTTCCAACACTTTCCATTACACTTATACAACTCTACCAATTTAACTTGCATTCCTTGTAGCCCTTTCTACCTAAAAATATACTTGTATATAAAACTAATAGTATTTAAGACTTGACAAGGTTATATTCTCCTTTGTCTCATGAAGACACATTTGTGTGTCAAATTTTAGGGTCTAATTCCTCTTCTAGACCCACTTTCCCTCTTATAGCCTATCTAATTAGGTCTCTTTTAGCCCTATCATGACAAAACTCTCTATAAATCCATACGCAAATGTTTTATTAAGTTAGGGCATAAAAAATAAACTAGATCACAAAATTTTGTGAATTTTTGTTAGTTCAAACTCCTCCAAATGACCAAGCCCTAGTTTAGCACCTTTTCTACCTTATCATAGACTGAGAGTGAAAATAAATTCACTAGGACTATTTTAAAAGGTTTAAATATAATATAAAGGTTAAAATAGGTATGTTTATGGCTTACACATATTTTTAATTCAATGGGAAAGCTCTCATAACTCCCAGACCATTCACTAACATGAAAAATTTAGTCCTTATAATTATATTCTACCCTTTTCAAATAGGGTACATATGGTTATATTGTTTCTCTTCACCATAAGTCTCTATAACCTATAATAGGTTTTCTTCCACTCCTTAGGACTATCCTAAACCCTTATCTATCATGTTTGAATCAAAACAAGATTCAATACCAAAGGATCTCAGTCTATAAAATTTTGCGTTGGTGTCTTTATACCTTCAGTGAATAATAACAATGACCACTCTATGTTATAACAACTATTGATAAAATGTACACTATAAAAAGCTTATATCCAACTAACCATACATGTTTACATCTCTATATTCTCCACAAAATTCAATAAATAAAAGGATTAATGACTCTGACTATTCATTGAATAAAGTTTTATAAGTGTAATCTATGTTTGAAAGACCTATTTATCTCCTTAAAAAGTAACTTCTTCCAACTTAAAATAAGAATTCCATATATCATATTAACAAATATAGTTTTATCATAACAATATCAGCAATTAATCAACAATACTTCTTACCACTTTGAGTTTCCAATCACATTTCACACTATGATCCATTAGGCAAATTCATCACATACATAATTCTTACACCACATGCATTCCTTTTTAATAAGATTTATTTTCATTATCCATTCAATATCATCCTCGATGGGATTTTCTCTTAAAAAATCAAAATTGACTCAATAAAAATCCTATCCAAGTGCATAATTGATTCTTGGAGACTTTCCCACGTAGAGGTCCTTCATTACATGCATATTCTTGATTTTACATAAAATGACCAATATAGGACCTTGAATATAGGATAAAGAGAATATTAAGGACCTTATCACAATCTCAAAACCTCTTAGATAATTTTATACACCTTTATACCTTCACAAACATATGAAAGTCCTTAGACAAGGCTTTGAAAATTCAAATTTTCGAAAAGAGCATTTTGGCAGGAAAAACCATAATTTAAATTTTATGCACGTTCAAACTACCTAGACCACACCTAAAGACTTTTTATGACCTCTAAAACCTATGAAACACTTAAAATACTAATTCAAGACAAAATTTATTCATCATTGGGATCCTTATAGGATGCCCCTACATCAAAAAATGTTATAAATTATCACATGTATCATCAATAAATATATGACATTGTAAGATATAAAAATGATAGATCATGTAATCAATTAATGTAAGAAAAATCATGTTAAATATCACCACATGGAGGCATAAAGTAATGTACCAAGAAATTTGATCATAAATATTTGAAATTTTATTGAATATGTAAACTAATGGAAAATGAATACTATATAATTTTTAGATTTTTTTCCTCATCATACAAAGTGAAAGTGAAAATAAAAAATCTCACCTCATTCTTAAATTTTACTTTTTAAAATAGATGAAGATAATTTTACCAATATGAATCAATGATCATTATTGGAAAACCAATTGGATTGCATGAGGGAAAATCCCACATTAGATCTAATAATACTACTATCCATAAAATATGCTAAGATAAAACATAAAGTTACAAGATCTACAAAAAATGAATGCCTTGGATGAAATAGATGTGGCATTAAGAAAAACATTTGGAGGAAACAAGAAAGGTAATACCAAGGCGTAAAAAAGGCCAACATGGTATAACAAAACCCTAGAAAAACACTATGGGAATAAATATCAAACACTAGAAAGAGAGCACAACACAAGTATGGCTAAAGAGGTCGAACACAAATCAACACACATTAAGTAATGAGAACAATATGAACATGCAAGGGCTAGTGATAAAGAATACAGACTAAAGGAAAATCCCTATAAAAACTAGAACTACCATAATAAAATAAATATATAACCCTAAATGGGTGTAATAAGTAATTTGTTCACCAAACTTTTTATTATAAAAATTGTTTTACATCAACATGATATATACACCCATACAACAATGTAAAACTTCAAATATAATCTATTTTATGTTAAAATAACTAAAAAATTAGACCTAATTATATAAATAAATGTTCTATAATAAATGTGTAAAAAGAGGATTATATAAAGGATACTGAATATTTGTAAATGTGTAGACTCTCAAAGAGTGAAATAAATTGCAAACATGTATAGGAACTTAGGTGAACATAACCTATAAATTATAGAGCAAACTAATAATTTTCAAAATTTAACAAAGATTGTACTAATACTTCCTATAAATTGTGGAATTTATTGAATTAAATTTGATAACTCTGATACTCTATTCCTAGTATTTGAAACCCTTTATTTCTTTTCTAAATTTCACTATAGATAATTGGGAAATTAATCTTCTTCATTGAAACCATAATCAACTCACAATACTTTGTAAAACCTTAAAAATGGGGTCGTCATTGAGGGGCCTACCTTAGTTAATCCCTTGATCTTAGACAAGCTGGAAAGAAACACTTAATGCAACTCCAAAAGAAATCATGGATGTAATCCCAAATTATTATATGACTTTTCATTAGGCATGAAAAAATGGCATAATGTAATATGAAGACTTCAAATCAAATCCTTCCTAAATACTTTAATATCTTCTCTTCAATAAATCTGAGACATCTTGATTTAAATTCAATTATCACTCTTTTTTTATTATCTTATATGCACTAATTCACATGTTTATGTGTGTGTGCACACACGCATACGTACGTGTGTGCACTTCTCAAATTCAAATTAGGACCTTATTAGTATTAAATCCAAAAAATAAGAGCAAAAACCTTGAGGAACAAAAGGTAAGTGTCAAAGGGACCCATAAAGAAAAGGTATGAAGACCATGGTGGTATGATCCTAGTCAACTAGGATTGTACTTCTACCATCTTAGTCAAAATATATAAAACACATAAAATAGAGGAGATAAATAAAGAGGGAGGGAAAGTAAATAGGGTCTAAAACATAAATATAGTGTGCCAATAAGAACCTAATATTAACTAATGATCAATAAAAACACATGTACCATAGGACAATACTATTTGACAGCTGAAACTAACCCTAAACTAAAATTATATGTCTATATAAATCCATATAATACTTACTTTGAGTTACTAATAAGACAAGTTAAACAATAAACTAATGCATCTAACATAGTATATTGTTTTTTAAGTATAACTCATCAAAATTAATTATAAAATATTTTATGCATGACAATATCAATTTTTAAAATATGAAATTATCCAAAAAATAAAAATGAGGATGCTAAAAAATTTAAGAGTATGTTGGATTGTTATTAATTTTCTTTAGAACAATGTATTAATCATGCCAAAACTTATATATTTTTCCTTGATAACTATGCAAGAAAAAGTCCATAATAGATAACATTTTGGGTTTCTCTATAGGTACCCTCAAAATTAAATATCTCAATGTTCCACTTTTAGTAGGTAGGCCTAAAAATAATTTAGGGGAAAACTTGATTTTTATCTTTAAAAAGAGATTGGTTGCATGGAAGGGAAAATAGTTTTTAGGAATGGGAAATATTTAAGTGGTCCAAGCTATACTCTAGGTTCTTACAGTTTATAATATGTCAATATTTTAGGTCATAAGACTTTAAAAGAGGCTTGTAGACATTTTTAAGAACTTATTTTGGAATGATGTTGAAAATAAAAATAAATTTATACTCATATAATGGGAGGAGGTTTGCAAACTAAAAGTAATAAGGGAACATGTTAATACACCTAGTTTTGGTACAAGACTCTTTTACATTGCATATTTTTCATGATCTATCACACTTGGACTATTTGTGTACATTTATCTACATATGAACACTTTCCACCCACATTAGACCCTTTGAAACTTCGTATCATCTATATTTCAACACGAGCACCTTAGATATGTTATTTATGAATATTAAGATCCCATTCAATCATCCTCTATTCAATTTGGTCTTTGTTTTGAGCCATTTTTCTTGTTGGGTCGTAATTGATAATTTGATGATTCTAACACTCATCTTTTTTTTGGCCCTTTTTGCCTTGGGATTATTATTGTGCCTTTATTATTGGTTATCACTATTATATATGGTTATCCTTCACACATTTTTGTCCTATACAACCCTATATATAAAATTATACCCTAACATATTTGGTATTTCCTTCTATCATCTATATTTCTTGAAATCCATGTCTCTCACATACATCTACCAATCTTTATGAACAGGAATGCACATTTTGTTAAGGATCCTATACATTGAGACTACATTTCATCACCATCATTCCAAGTGTTGTGCCATCACATCTTTTACTAAAATGAGGTCATAGTGAAGCATATAATTGCATTTAATTATCTATGGAAATAAGGTGAAGTTATTTCTCTCATTTGGGTTTGAAACACTCACAAGCACTATAACTACATTGAACCCTATTTTTTATCATGTGGGATATGTAAATACAACCCCTCAAGAGATTTATAGGGCCACTAACTTACACATTTATATTTTTTTTGACATTATGGTGAATTAGGTTTACAATAAAAGAGAATAAGTTTATAGAGTTATACAACATCAACTAGATCAAGCGAAACTAGGATTATGTTCATCATCTACTAATGAAGCAACACAAAGGGTTATAGTGATTGAAAATTATTAGAGGTCAAAATCATAGTAGTATGTTATAATTAGCAGCATAGGGTCAAATTAATAGTTGATTTTGTCCCAAGTCACAACTGATGGTCTTCTAACTTTGTCATTCTTCTCGAAACATAGTCATATTCTAAAATTTAAGCTCAATCAATCTCAGTAGCCTGTTTCCAATTTCATATTTTTTTATAGTGCTTAGGTGTGTCTATTTAAATTATTTATCTCTCTTTCCATTTTATTTCTTGTTTGATTCTCAATTTTATTTTCACTCCTTGTTTTTAGGCGCTAGATCATATATGATTGTTGTCATTTACTATATTATCTAATAGCTCTATTATGCCTTAGTTTTAGCATGTTGTGCATAGTATAATCTCCATTGTGCACCATTTTTTAGAAAAAATGTATCATAAAGTAATATAAATTGAATTTTTATTTATCATAAAATTTGTTGTGTCAAGCCTTTAAAGATAAGGAGGGTTCTTAAAGTAAATTCGTAAGGCGGAAATACTTTGACTTAGGTAACCATTTTATATTTTTTATGTAGAGGACTAGATGATGGGATCTCAAATTTGAATTTTTTTAGGAAATACAAATCTCTAATCATTGAATCTCTCTCCTAGGAAATCAAATATGGAAAAGTGTAAATTTTAGCAGGATGTTAGGAATCCTAATAGTCCCTTGCATCTCCATCCTATTTATGGAAATTTTGAAATTTTTATTCACTAATAAATAAGGTTCTAAATTTAAAAATTATTAGGAGATTAGATATGAAAGGTGAGGCTTGGAATAGTAGTGGAAAATATGAGAATTGATGGATTGGGTTTTGATCATAATGACCTCTCTTGCATTTCTAATTTTCTTCTTTCTCAAAATTTTGGAAATTCTATGGAAACACATAAAATCAATGGTAGTGGCCACCCATAAATGGTTTTTTAATTTAAAATTAGTTACTTGAAACTTAGTGATGATTGGGATTTACCTCCTTTTCCATCATATAAATTTTGGTGTCCTATTAGCCTCCAAAATATAGTTGGTTTTTTGTGGACCTTAATGAAGAAAAAATATCTCACTTGTAACACGGTTTAGAGGATTTTTTTTTTTTTTGAGATTTTATGATGTGCCCTTTATAAATATATTCTTTAAAATCTAAAACATTTCTTATTACACTACATATTTTCATGTAAAGTGTGGACCTATTTATTTAAAATAATGGGAAAAATTAGGGTTTCTTAGCAAATCTTTAGGGGATGATTATTGGTTGGGAGGATTATAAGGAGAACTAAGAAAGGAACCGATTTAAGTTGGCTCCAATTTTGATCCTCTATAATATTTTGAAGGAAAGGAACAATAAAATATTAAGAGACATAAAACTCTTAGAAGAAATATTTGTAATGAACATTGAATTGTCAATCAAGGAAACTTTCAAAGCTAAAGTTATTATTCCTAAAAATAAATTAACAAGAATTTAAAGACACATAATTTTAAAAATGAATATTATAAGGAACTACATGGGATTTAATAAGGATTCTAAAAAAGAGAGAAAGGAAGTTATGAAAAAATTGCCAATGGTAAATACTCTTAAGCATAATTTTGATATAGCTTTTAATCTTGGGGATTGGATACATTATTAGGAATAATTCAAGTGACATAATATTTGTTCATGAAATAAATATCCATATAACCATAAATAATATGGTTGAATCCTAATTTCTTGTTCAGGACCTTAAACTGACCTTAGATAATGAATTGAAGTTAAGGGCAACTCAAAATTAATCATATATGGTCTTCTTAAGGAATAGGTCACTAGCTGGAGGATCTAAATTTTTATTGATGAATTTCAAAGACACTCAATTTTTTTTAACTTTATCTCTGTTATACATGGTTATAGATAAATAATATGTCTGATAATATATTTGTTAAATTTATATGAAACATGTTGATAGAGGGAGAAATGGTACCCTCTTACAACTCTATTACTTGGGATAGAATTGAGATGCCCATGCAAGTTGATAAAAACCCCTAAAATAATTTGCTGTCCTAATATTATTAGAAACTTTGGCTTAGATGGTTTTGATGCTGACATTGTTGGGGATCAACCAACAAAGTTGATTACAATTATGAAAGCAATTAAACATGGAATTAAATCAGATAGATAAGTAACTAGAATCAGAAATAACAATGAACAAGAGATACAAGAAACCACCCTGAAAACTTGTATTAAACTCTTTATAGAAGGAATTACAATTGAAGAAACTTCTTTTCTTCCACACCTCTCTTAGATGTATAGATCTCTTTCCCTCAAGAGTTCTCTCTCTCAATTACAATCAATTCCAACAACCTGGATTGATACACATATACAATTCTTGTACTGTTCTATCCCGCCAATAAGCTATGAAGATCTATCCTATATATAATATTAGGAAACATGAGCATGCATTTAAAACCACTAGATGCACCTCCTAATCAAGGGCTCAAATCAGTTCTACTTAAAATAGAAATGCGAACTTAAGACTAATGCTTAATCCTAACATGCAAGCATTCTATTTTGTCTATGAAAATAGCATTCTGGACGCACAGGTGACCGACATCGATCCTTGCCAGTCTGCTTGTGACTGACATCAGCTGACCTACTACTGACATCAGTAGCCTCTAGTCTGTTCTTGCCCATCGATGGTGACTGTGTGAATCTTGCAACTTCTACATTCACTCATTTGGTGAATCTTTTAGCTCCATACCTTAACAATCTCCCACTTGGAGATAAACAACTGCACCAGTACCTGTACAGCAACATCTTCTAGATCCTCCATCTTCAAACTCAATCATGAAGACCAACAAAAGTTGAATGAAGATTCAACTTCTCCTTTGTTACCAGCTTGGTTAACATATCTACAGGGTTCATGTCTGTATGGATCTTCTCCAGCTTCAACTCACCATCTTCCAAGACCTGTCTAATGAAGTGATACCTAAGCTGTATATGCTTGGTTCTTGAATGAAAGGCTGAATTCTTAGCCAAATTAATTGCACTCTGACTATCACTATATAATTTGTAACTCTCTTACTCCTTTCCTAGCTCTTCCATGAATCGTGTCATCCATATCATCTCTTTGTTAGCCTTTGTGACTGCAATATATTCTACTTCTGTAGTTGACAAGGCAACAACCTTCTACAACTTTGAAATCTAGCTAACTGCTGTTCCACCAACAGTGAAAACATATCTTGTGGTGTTTCTTATGCCATCCAAATCACCTACCATATCTGAATCTACATAACCATGTAGAAAAGTGTTTGAACCACCATAGCACAAATGCCTACTGTTGGTCCCTCTCAGATATCTGAGAATCCATTGAACTACTTTTCAGTGTTTTTTTTCTGGATTGGCCATATACTTAATTACAACTCCCACTGCTTGGGCAATATCCAGTCTAGTACAAACCATTGCATACATTAAGCTTCCTACTACGGAAGCATATGGAACTTTCCTCATGTACTCTACCTCATCATGTGAATTAGGACACTATTCTTTACTCAACTTAAAGTGTCCAGCCATAGGTGTGCTTACTAGTTTTGCATCCTACATATTGAACCATTTCAACACCTTGTTCACATAATCCTCTTGAGACAAATCAACTTGTGATTTTTCTTTTCTCTCTTAATATTCATGCCAAGGATTTTCTTTACTATTCCCAAATCCTTCATGGCAAATGTGTGAGTTAATTTCACCTTAAGCTCAAAGATATCCTGCATGTGTGATCCTGCAACCAGCATATCATCTACATACAACAACAAAATAATATATCTACCATTATCCAATCTCTTAAAATACACACAATGGTCAGATTGACATCTACTATAGCCATGCTCAGTCATAAACCTGTCAAATCTCAAATACCATTATCTTGGAGCTTGCTTGAGGCCATACAAGCTTTTCTTCAATCTGCACACTAGCTTCTCCTTACCCTTGACCTCAAATCCTTCTGGCTGATCCATATATATTTCTTCATCCAAATCTCCATGAAGAAACATTGTCTTAACATCAAGCTGCTCAAGATGCAAATCCTCAATATCAACTAAAGATAGTACAGTCTGTATAGAAGTCATTTTAACAACAGGAGAAAAAATCTCACCAAAATCAATACCTAGTTTTTATGTAAATCCTTTCACTACCAACCTAGCCTTATATCTCATCTGTCCATTCTCACCTTCCTTTAATCTGTAGATCCATCTATTCTTTAGTGTCTTCTTTCCCACTGGCAACTCAACCAAATCCCATGTTTGGTTCTCTTTCAAGGAATCAATTTCCTCATTCATGCCTAGCTCCCACTGATTCTTGGATTCCACCTATATTGCTTCATCAAAACTCTCTGGTTTTCCACCATCAGTAAGCAAAAAATAAAATAATGAAGGGGAATATCGAATTGGAGGTTTACTTACCCTTTTTGACCTCCTGATGGGCATCTGAGACTCATTCACAACATGCTATCCACCTAAATTCTCTGACAGTGACTGATCTCAGTCACCTCCAGGCCTGTAACTAGCCGATGTCAGTTCTACCTGACTGATGTTAGTTTTTGTATTACCATCATCAGTTCCTATATGGCTGACATTGATTCCTACCTGAATGACATCAGTCTCTATGTTTTTCTGTCTGTGATTATTCTTTCTTGTGAGCTTATTTTGGACCTTTACCTCATCCAATTTTGCATTGCTCTGCTCAGATTGATTCAGCTTCTTGAGCTGATCACTATACATCACTTTTTCATTGAAAACAACATCATGGCTCCTAATTATTTTTTTAGTTCCTAGATTCCAAAACCTAAATCTAAAATCATCAGAGCCATAGCCAATAAATGTGCACCTCATAGACTTAGCATCCAGCTTCTTTCTATTTTCCTTATCAACGTGCACAAAGGCTTCACAACCAAAAACTTTGAGAAATGAGAGATCTACCTTTTTACCTATCCATGCCTCTTCTAGAATTCCACCATCTAGAGCTGTAGAGGGTCCTTTGTTAATCAGGTAAACTACAGTATCCACAACTTTTGCCCAAAACTCTAAGGACAAACTAGCATGCAACCTCATACACATTGCACACTCCATGATTGTTCTGTTCATCCTTTCATCAACTCCATTTTGCTAAGGTGTCCTTGGAACCATCCTTTGCCTATGTATTCCATGCATATAACAATACCAGTTGAACTTATAGCTACAGAACTCACCACCATTGTTAGATCTCAAGCACTTCAATCTCCTGCCTGTTTCATTCTCAACCATAGCTTTCCAAATCTTAAACATGTCAAAAACATTAGATTTCTTCTTTATACAATAGATCCATACCTTTCTTGTAGCATCATCTGTAAAGGAAACATAGTATTGTGATCCTCTAATAGAAGCAACCTGAGCTGGTCCCCACACGTCTCTGTGAACAAGTTCCAACTTATGCTTCTTCTTTATTGACCCAGTCTTGAAAAAACTCACTCTCTTCTATTTCCCAAAAATATAGTGCTCACAAAAATCTAGATCTATGCATTTCAAATCTGAAAGCTTACCTTTTGACTTAATAATTGTCATTCCCTTCTCACTCATGTGGCCAAGCCTTTGATGCCACAACTTTGCATCTACATCTGAAGTAGATAATACAAAAGGAGAATTATCAGTAATATAATTACATAAATAGAGAGTACCTACTCTCTTATCTTTGGCTAATACAAGTACACCCTTGGTAACCTTCCAAGATTCAGCTCTTAGAGTTACTATGCAACCCTCATCCCCTAACTTTCCTACAGAAATTAGATTCCTCTTCAGGCTGGGAACATGCATGACATCTCTCAACACCCATGTGTTGCCATTTTGCACTTTTAGCTACACTTTTCCTTTGCCAACAATTTTACAAGGCTCATCATCCCCTAAATAAACTATTCCAAAATCTCCATGGACATAGTCACTAAAATATTCTCTATTAGGGGTTGCATGGAAAGATGCACCAGCATATAAAACCCAAGATTCTATATTATTATGCAAAGAGAATATAAGAGCATCTTGTGCAACAATACCTACAACTTTTGCTTCTTCTTTACCTTCATGCTAATTGTCCTCTTTAGGTTTTGACCAGCAATCTTTGCTTATGTGCCTTATCTTTCCATAGTTCCAGTAGGCTATCCTCCTGCCATTTTTGGATTTGGATCTACCTCTCATCTTTGACTTAGACCTTAATCTCCCTTTCTTGCTCTTCTCTTTTTGCCTTTCGCTACTCTCAAAACTTAAAGTGTTCCCTGATGTCTCCTCTGTGCTTTTCCTATGAATTTCTTCATTCAAGATTACACTAACAACATCATCTACTTTTAAAATATTTGAAGTAGATGCAGTATTACTAACTGCCATTACTAAGCTATGCCAGCTCTCAGGTAAAGAGCATAAGATTAATAGAGATTTAATTTCATCATCAAACACTATTTTGACTAAATTTAATTGATTTACAATTCCATGGAAATCATTTAGATGATTAGATACAGATCCACCTTCCTGCATTTACAAATTAAATAACTGCTTCATAAGATATACCTTATTTGAAGCTGAGGGTTTTTCATATAAATTTGCTAAAGTAGTCATTAACTCTACCGTAGACTTTGCCTGTGATAAATTAGATATCACAGTAAATGCTATACTCAATCTTATAGATCCAAGAGCCTTTCTATCAAGAACTTCCCATTCTTCATCTTCCATGTCTGTGGGCTTCTTTGAAACTCCACCTAACGATAAGTATAGATCTTCTGATACAGATAATCTTCTATCTACATTCTCCATAATTGATAGTTCTTGCCATTAAATTCTCCATTCTAAGTTTACTTTCTTCTGCCATTGCTTCTCCCACTCAAACAGAAATCCCTGTGAGTAACCTATAATCAATACACACTAACCAAATTTGAAACACCTGTTAGTCAACCTGGGCTCTGATACCACTTATTGATGGTTATCAAGCTCTTGAACCTACAACCAAGCTCTGATACCACTTGTTGGGGATCAACCAATAAAGTTGATTACAATTATGAAAGCAATTAAACACAGAACTAAATCAGATAGATAAGTAACTAGAATCAGAAATAGCAAAGAACAAGAGATACAAGAAACCACCCTGAAAACTTGTATTAAACTCTTTACAGAAGGAATTACAATTGAAGAAACTTCTTTTCTTCCACACCTCTCTCAAATGTACAGATCTCTTTCTAGATCTCTTTCCCTCAAGAGTTCTCTCTCTCAATTACAATCAATTCCAACAACCTAGATTTATACACATACACAATTCTTGTACTGTTCTATTCTGCCAATAAGCTATGAAGATCTATCCTATATATAATATTAGGAAACATGAGCATGCATTTACAACCACTAGATGCACCTCCTAATCAAGGGCTCAAATTAGTTCTACTTAAAATAGAAATGCAGACTTAAGACTAATGCTTAATCCTAACATGCAAGCATTTTGTTCTGTCCACAAAAATAGCATTTTGGATGCATAGGTGACCGACGTCGATCCCTGCCAGTTTGCCTGTGACCGACATCAGCTGACCTACTACCGACGTCGGTAGCCTCTAGTCTGTTCCTGCTCATCGACGGTGACTGTGTGAATCCTACAAATTTTGCATTCGCTCATATGGTGAAGCTTTTAGCTCCATACCTTAACAAACATGATTTGAAATGTCTAATTATGTAATCATGAGCTTGGATTTATATTGATGGTTTATATGGGGTGATGTGTAGATCACCACCTAATGATGACATGGAGAATTTATTACCAATTAAACTTATTCTTTTTGTTTTTTATTTTATTTTTGTCTATCATCCAAATATTTTTATCATATTTATTATTAATTTATTATATCCTATGCATTCCTTTCTCCTTTTAGTTTTTTTGTCCACTACAATTTTAATGGCAAAAAGAGAAAGTAAGAAGGAAAAAATAAATATGAAGGTGTAAGTGGTGGAGAAGAAATAAATTCACAAATTTGGAGTGGTTTTTTATCCACATGATTCTACCTTTGATGATCCTATTGAGTATTATCTACTATATATGGTTTCCAATCCTTCTTCCTTTACTACTTTAACTTTCATTAAAACTACTATATGAGACATGACTTTCTAGACTTAAAAACTTGTAAATGGAAATCTAATGAGATGAGGATGGTCTTTGGAAAAAGGTTGATGTTATGGGATTTTATGGAATTATAAATAATTTATTACTTCAAGTTGTCCAAACCTACCATAAACTCAATTAAAAGTAAAGAACCAAAGATAGAATAAGCTAAACATATATACCATTTTTGAGGTGAGTTTTTTGCTTGCATTTTTTTAATAAAGGGTAAAAGTACGGGTTTTGATTTGGACCCACCCCATTATAAAAACTAGGCCCTATACTAGAGACTAAAACATAGCAAGATAATTAAAAGTAACACAATAAAATAGTTGTGAATAGACAACAAAGATACAACATAAACACAACCCAAAAACAACACAAGATAAAACAAATTATATTTTAATGTCCTTAATGATGTGATTCCATTATTTAACTAAATTATTGAGGAAAATCTCCATAACCTCCATCATCTTGTTTTCAATGTTTTCTTCCTTACCTTTATCAGCTCGTCTAGTCCTCTTTCTCAAACAGACACCAACATGTTTTTTTGGTCAGGGTTGATAAATTATTTAAGCACATTAATGTTAGAGATATCATTTCTTATGGTCATATTATTCATCTTCAACAATTTTTTATGTTACCTTCCAAAATATTCTTCTCATTTTCTAACCTTTCCACTCTAGTTTTCGAGTCTTGAATTCTCATACCCTCCCATTCATCAAAAACCTTTTGTTGTTGAGAACTAGTAGTATGGCTATCAGTATTATTGTTCTTTTTGTCTTTAAAAATATATGCCAACATACTTTTTTGGAGCGTAACTCAAAATAAATAATTATGCACACAAAATAAAGGATTATGCACATCATGTATAATGTAGATAAATGATAATAATAAAAATCATTAAAGTGTATTTTTAACACATGTATATAATCATTTAAAGATGCCATCATCAAATCTGTAATGCCTAAAATTTACATCTTGGACACACACAAAATCCACAATTTTCTTTACAACATTAATAACATTGACAAACATCAAGGTAAGGATAAATATAATAATCTGAACTAACTGATTCAAAGATATAGTTAAATAGGCAAAATTACTCTTAAGGTTACAAAGACTCTACATGGATAAATAGGCTACTAGACGAAACTGAAACAAATATCTAGACAAATTTTTACACTATAATAAATAAATGGTTTCATTCTAAAAACTAGCACCATTACAAGAGTGTTATAATGAGAGTGCCAGTCCAAGCAACACCTTGTTACATTTCTACCAGACTCAGAAAAATAATGATGAGTAGGGTTTAAGAAGGACCTATTAAAAATATCAAAAGGAGTCATAAAAAAAATATGAATGGTTGTTCATTAATAAGAAACTCAAAACAAAAGGATACATCTTCCACATTTTGGAAAGGCCAAACATGACTAAAATAACACACTTTCCAAAATTATTTTGTAGACCAAAACTAGAAACAACATAATATTTCTAAATAAATTTAATTCCAAATGAGCTATAAAAAAAATATAAAATGATCATGTTTTAGTTATTTAAAGTTATCTCCATTAATTTAAGCATAAAATAAAACACTATCAAGCTCCAAAAATGATATACTCTCTCACGCTTCTTTTGGCCTAGTGACTCCTAAGAGACTTTGACAACTAAAGGAAACTAGGAAGTGAATAATTTAGACAATTATCTCCAAAAATAGATTCACCAAAATACCTCCAAATGAGGTAAAAGGTTACATGTTGATAAATTATATTAGAACATAAGTAGAGGTTTTTAATTTTCATTTATGTCAATTAACAAGTACAATCATTTGTCTAAGTTAGAAACCAGGTGGTTTAAGTTGTTTTTATTTTAAGTTTAAATAGATTAACTTAATTAATTTATTTCTAATATTGAAAGAATCAATTTATGATTAAGTGATCTAGATAAATCCTTATTTGACATTTTTGAGTTATTATCATTACATTGTTTTTTAATATGTGGACAGTAAATATAGATATATTTAATTTTATGATTCTTTATCTTATCTGTCAAATTTACATTCTTTTGGTCATGAAAGTTTGTTTTAAAAATAATATTTTATTACATACCTACGATTAAATCCATATATTAATTTTTACAGCAAATTAAATAAATATTCAAAACACTATTCGATAATGAATCTTCACCAAGGTTGCTTCTAATTATAAAGGATTATAATAAAAAAAGTTTAATTTGCCACTTGTGTATATATTAGTGAATACTCTCATTACAGCATCCTAATAATACTCCACCATTTCCAAATATACAAAACATGTTGTGAGAAAGTAGATAAAGTATATTAAAAAGGGGAAAATTGATAGTCCAAAAGGAGTGATATTTGTGCCAAGAACATACTTTGACTTCCAAAAGAAATCATTCAATTCAACAACGACTCTTAAGTCTACTTTTATAAAATAGGATCATACTTTTATTTATGCAAAAAGGTCTCAAGGGGTCACCTAAAAGTTTTCTCAACCTTACTAAATTCATTGCCAACCCATAAAATGTCTCATACATAATTAGTGTAAACCTCCACTAAAAACATGGCTATAATTGACTATTTCCCCACTACCCACTTGTTACTATGAAGCTTATCAACTAAAAATAGTCAACCCAAAAGAGTGCAAGGACCCATAATATAATAATCAACAAATCCAAAGTTGAAGGGATCTAAATGAATGATTCATCCACTGGTTTATAGGACAACCCTATAATATTATTTGCTCAGGATAGTCTATATTACAATTGTAAAATCATCCATTAACAAGAAGGTGACTACTTCACTCAACTCTATTTTACCTATTTCATGTGTGATTAATTATCTTATGTCATATTTTATTTTATCTTATCTTATTATATTTTTCGTTGAACTATTTTGAATGGCTATAACCAAGTCACCTAATAAATCTTAGACTAACGACAACTCCAACCATAAGATTAAGAAATTTACACTAAGTAAATTATTTTAAGATAAATTTCAAGAGTGAAACTCAAATTACCACTAGTAAAAATTCCACAGTAAACCTTTTTAAGAACACATGAATATCAAAAGAACAAATATATTATATATACATATAATTCCATTAAAAACTCATTCAAATATGTTTTTTTCTATATCAAAAATAATACTAAAATGAATTTTTAGAATTAGATAGTGAATATAAATATATCTCTTTTATCCTATACAAATCAAAAATACATAATAATTTATACACAATCTCTGGATAGGCTAATACCATATGACAACAACTTCCTTATAAATATTTATAAAGGAATGTAGCATTAACTATCTCTATGAAACTAATCTAGGACTCTTTTTCCTGCATTATAAAATTGGACAACTAGGGATCAGCTAAAAGCGGAGTAAGTAAATATTCCTCATAGAGATCTTTCTTTTTCGAGAGTCATAAACAAGATAACATGAGACCAATATTCCTCTTAAATATGGTAATGTAAATATAGACATATAATTCTTTCATAGAATAAGCATTAAGATGGTAATAAATAAAATCTACACATCAATAAAATAAAACTAATTTCATCATAATATTAATTATAACATACATTGTCATCATCGGTTCAAACTAATTAGAGAATTTATTATCAAGATATTCATGTTTAGTCATTAGCATTAGTTTTAGAATATGAGATATGTAAGCAAATTAATGTTTCAAATATACCTCACTTCAATCACTGTCTCTACAAATTTTTCCTTGTGTTCGTGTCTTCATCAAATGAGTCTCACTCAAAGCTTTAAAAATACAGACGAGTATATATAGTTTTATACTTCCATAAATATACAAAACTAGATTATAATAGGCCTCACCTTCTTATCTGTAACTAAATATTGTATCTATACATCCCCTTTCAAACTAATTCTCAACTTAGATTTTTGAATATAAATATTACGAGTTTAAATTCCCAAAATAAATTTGTCATTCATATACCCTAATATAATATTTGTATTTAAAAAATCAATAATTATAATACAAAATATTAATCTAGAATAACAAAATATAAAACAAGGACCTAAATTCTCATGCATGAATATATAATATATATAAATAATAAAATAAAATGTAATTTATAAAATATAAATATAAATTATATTATGAATTTTAGGATTAAACAAAATACAAAGTAAATGAACCATTTAAAATTTCAATTCTTTAAACATATTATGAATCATAAAATAATAAAGTAATATATATATATATATATATATATATATATATATATATATATATATATATATATATATGTTAACAATTTAAAAAAAATGTAGATTCCAATTTTATTTTATTTTATTTAATAAAGGGAAAACCCTAGGCCAGTGGCCATGGCCATCGGCCAGCGTGATATAGGGGAGAGTATGAGGAGGAGGTTGACTGACTTGACCCCTCCTCCCTCCCTACCATGGGAGGGGGTAGGGATCGGTTCAACCACTGCTCCTCCCTTCCTATTATTATTATTATTATTATTATTATTATTATTATTATTATTATTATTATTATTATTATTATTATTATTATTATTATTATTATTATTTATGGTTGTATTTTCATTTTATTATTATTATTATTAAATGAAAATACAACCATAAATAATAATAATAATAATAATAATAATAATAATAATAATAGGAAGGGAGGAGCAGTGGCTGAACCAACCCCTCCTCCCTCCCTACCATGGGAGGGGGTAGGGGTCGGTTCAGCCACTGCTCCTCCCTTATTATTATTATTATTATTATTATTATTATTATTATTATTATTATTATTATTATTATTATTATTATTATTATTATTGGTTGTATTTTCATTTAGGTATACATCCATATATATCAGTTATATATACACATATAAAATGAAACTAGAATATATATATATATATATAAGATGTATAAAATAATTAAAGGAATTAGATTTTGAGTATATACATACACATATTTATAAATATTTATGTGTGTGTGTGTGTGTGTATTTGGTTCTATAAAATCGAGCACATGTAAAGAGGTATATAAAATAAATATATACTCCATTGTTAGAACCCTATCCAAAAAATAACTCCAAATAAAGGGGTTTTTTTAGATAAATTTTGAATGCAAACAACACAATAACAAAACCCCTAATTCAAAAATCTAAGATAAGTTTCTTTCATTTTTTTACCCATTTAAAAAACTAAGAAAAGAACAGATATATCTAATAAGGAATGTCTACTTGCCTAAAAACACTTGGATCTGCTACATTCAATTGATCTTCATTCCATGCTTTATTCTCCATCTCTCTTATTCTTTCTTACTTTCAAAAATCTCTCTCCAAGAGAGAGAAAAACACCACCAAAACTAAAATGCACAACAACACAACTCTAAAGTACTAACTAGGTTTTGACTAAGTTTACACATTTAAAATTCAAAACTCCAATTTTTAATAATTTTTTTTTTTTAAAATTCCCAACACCCTCAAATGATCCATCACTTTCCTTGGTCAAATAGAGTACCCTCTCTTACAATCCCACATGGGCTCTTACAACTAAATAAATTTGAAATTGCCCTACTCCCAAAACACTCAACCAAGTGGGTTTAGTACCTATACTAGGCTAGGGTCTAAGTAGGCTTTCTAGAAAACCTATAGGGGAGGTAGAGCTCATAGGGTCCCTAGGAGCCCTATGACTCTCCTCAAAATAATCAAAGCTATTTTATAAATTTATAAATTCATCTAATAAATATGAGAGGCTTAACTTTAATTAATCCTTTTTAATTTTTAATTAATCTTTATTCATTAATAATTCAAGAGAGAAATTAATAATATACCCCAATATAGACAAGATATAACAATGAATCACAACAATATAATTACCCAATGTGAATAAGGCATATTAAAAGACATATGGAAAGTGTTTGCCCTAATATAACTAATGTAAAATATATAGACACTAGGGTGTATCATGCTTGAAATATATATATATATATATATATATATATATATATATATATATATATATATATATATATGAAATAATTAATAGTAATAGGACATGCCTAATAATAATAGTAGAAACCATGGAAATGTTGGCAAAAATCCTAAAATCACCCAAGTAATAGCATGCATGGTGTAAATCATGGCACCAACCATATAATATCACATACTATGGTCAAGTAATGTAATCATGCATAATTATGTAATGACATATCAAAATTGAAGCACCACCAAGATAAATGCAATAATTAAAATAAAATAAAGCAATAAATCACACATAAGTGACATAAAATATATAATTAAAGGATCTCATCTATAGATTACAATAAAGGCATGACACAAGCCATCATAGCAATCAATAGGTAAAATAAGTGAACACACAATATGGAAAACATGTGAAGAAATTTAGAAGTAATCCAAAGTACTAATGGAATATAATACATATGTTATACACTATATCAAGATATATTTAATAAAATAATAAAAATATAACCTGAATCACAACTAAAAATGTCCCCATGTAGGGATGCCCCAATGTTAAATATTCCCCTAGTGTAGGCATGATAAAGTTACTAAGAAACTATAAGCTCATATTTGCATATAAAGCTATATATCCTTCATCTAACTCAATGGTACCATTAATATCATTTGGAGAAATAATGTATATGTAAAACCTCTAGTAATAGGTAGATAATAATGATATGCTAAACTACATAAAAATGTAACACACAAAGACTAAGGCAAAGAAATTTTTATTTTTGTTTCATCATTTTTAAATAAGAACTAGCATAAATAAATAAAGTAAGAAATAAACCAAGAGATGAAAATTAGAAGAATAAATAAGATAAGGATCACTTTGAACACTCAACTTCCTTCGAATATATGTGTACTAGGGTGGAAGGCCTCAATATGTGTGTTATCATCATTGGGAAGTATGTGTAGAATTTTGTGATGGAAAAAACAATCAAATGTAATAGCCAAATAAACAATGTAGTCAACATAAACCAATAGGTTAAACTAATTATATACAAAATTTAAGATATAAAACATAATGAATGATAAAAAATATGAAAGAATGAGGTAAATTCAAAATCCAAACAAGATAGATATTAAAATCAAAAGAACCTAGAAACAACAAAAAAGCCAAGAGAGAGTAATAATAGGATTTAAGGATATAAGGAAAAATGTGAATCCAAAATCCATACATGAAGTGAGAGCTAAAGGAAAGACTATATATACATAAAAAATCCAAAAATAAGTAAGCTAGGTACAATATATTGTTCAACTCAAGAAAATGGGGTTAGTAATCAATCCTAGACCTTAAAACCATCTATATAATCATCTATGTTACTATAATATGCATATAAGGATGAAATTTATCTTCATAGTCAAGTTATGTATGTATCAGTGACCATGAATCTAATAATTCCAATGTATCATCATCACTATTATCATCATCAGTATAATCATAAGCTATATAGTAGCTAGAATCATTATCCCTACTATTGTGATAATTATCATCATGAATAGTCATGATAGTTATATTATCATCTTATAAAGAATCAATTTTCTTAGTCTAAATGATGTTTTGTATAGCTAGACCCTTGATAGGTCTTTTATCCCTAATAGGTGTACAAGGCTATGATAAGACTACTTTAGTGTGTGGATGAGTAGGTACTTAAACTCTAGTTTTTTTCAATTGAGATTATATATTTACTCTTTCAGTATCTCTTTAGGTAATAACTTATATGAAACATGTGTTAATTACTCATAATAATTTCCTTGAATACTAATCATTTTATTTTCATGCATAAAGTTTAAGCATTGATGTAATGTATAAGGGATCACATTCATTTGATTAAGCTAGGGCCATCCCAATAATACCTAACATGTCTCATTATTTGAAAATACATAAAACCACACTAAAATAATCTTGATACCTATGGTGACTGGTAATGTGATACCCCTTAGCGGTGTCTAATTAAAACCATCATATCATTTAATAACAATGATTCTACCATCTAAATCCTTCTAAGTGTATCCATAATAAGTAAGAAATTGTATGGTTCATATGCTTATACTTAAAACATTATTGAATTTAATTAACCTTAAATGTGTATCATTGAAATAATGTACTAAAAATATTCCATTGTTATATTTATCATGCGAGATATCATTGTCATATAATGTAATTTGTGGAAGCTCCTTATGTGATTATTTGACCACACCTATAAACCCATCTAGAAGATGGGGATCATAAATTGGTGGAGATTATTTTTGAGCTATCATATGAACATATTCTTGGTTTTTATTTTTTGAGTATCATGATTTGGAATAGGGTTTGTAAAGAATTTAAAATGTTGAGTTGGTTAAGTAACCTATTCATTCAAAGTACTATTATTTCCTTCCATTTCTATTTGGTTGTTATTAGTCAAGTCTTGAATCTTATGTCTTAATGATAAACATCTAGTTTGAGTATGACCTAAAGATTTATAATAATCATAATATGCATTAGCATCATAGTTTTAAGTAAAGTCCAAGCTGATTCAAACTCAATACAGTACTACATTTTTATGATTCTATGTCACTATTAGTGTATAAAACAAGAAAATTAAAAATCAAAAAAAAAAAAAAAAAAAAAAAAACAACTTGATGTAGGATTTAAAATAACATAAATTGCATAAAGAGAGCTAACACCAACCTAAATTGATTTTGTGGAAAATTTTAGGCAATAAATTGGAAGACTTTAAGTTGACATTATTTACATCACGATAAATTTGTGTCAGAGGTTTGATTTTTTTTCCATGTTTTTTTTGTGTAATAATATTTGCATCAAAAATGTTGTGTCAATATTCTTGCATCATTGGTGTCAATTGTCTTACACTTGATGCAAATTAAATCATAATTTTTTTAAATGTAATTTTATGTAGTTTTGTTTATAAAAATGTAAATACATTCACATTATATCAAAAATGCAAAATATTAATTATATTATTTATATAAAATTTATTAATTATTAATTACATAAAAAATAAACTTAAACTGATTGAATGTGTTCTAAAAAATATATTAGAAATAATAGAGAATATCAACAATTAATGTATTAAAAAATAATTTTGATAAAATAAAATATTTATTTAAGATAATTGAAAAATAAAACTAGCATTCATCATGAGCATTAAATAATACTATATTATATATAAAATATCCATAACTATTCTAAAAAAACATTAATATAAGTAAACTATAATTTATAAATTAAAAAAAATGAAACATCCCATCACATAAAATAAAAATGTTTCTTTAATATTCATCATCATCATCATCATATTCATATCAACATCATCATCATCATCATCATCCCCTACACCTACACCTACACCACCAACACGACCACCACCATCATCCTCATCATCATCCTCATAAATCAAAAGTATCATACCCTAAAAAATTAATATAATATTATAAATCAAGTTTTAAATTTAAAAACTATAGTAATTGAAATATTATTTTGAATATAATAATATTTCAAATAACATACATTGTGATGTGTACTTTAGGAGGATCCTAATGTTCCCTGTATAACAAAAAAATACAAATAATTGAGCTCTTACTTAAGAAAATAGAACCTAATTCAAAAAATTTAAACCTAATTTAAAATCTCTAAATCTCAATATTAGAATTATAGCATAATATTTAATTAACAATTTTGGAAACATAGTTAATTAATACTTACTTTAATGTCTTCCACTACATTGATGTGTCTCAAGAGTGTTTTCCAACCTTCCTTCATTTCCACCTATATGTCATCATCAAGTGATGGGATTTAAAACATGGCTCCCTAAAAAAATAGAAGCAATTAATATTCATTTATAAATAAATGACAAAGTATAAAAATGAGAAACATATAAAAAAATTGCATGGCATGAACTAACTTACATATGTCATGATGACAAATTACTGCAAGCTATTATTTTTAAGATGTTAAATATATTCTTCAATTTGTCTACATTCATGTACCCTATGATATAAAAACATTAAAAAAAGCATTAGTTATTCAACTATAAATATAAAGTAAATTCAAATATTCAAAATAAATAGCAAAGGTATAAAACATACAAATTTAGGTAGCACATTTTTAAGGCATTTTTGGCATGTGCAATGAGTAATGGGATTTATCTTAACCCTATTTTGGCGGCCTTGAGATACCCATAGTTTTTTTCTTTCTCTACAGCCCTTATTCATTACCTTCCTATTTTGTAATCAATTTTTCAACCCCTCTTTGGTACAATGGGTGGTGCAAATATATTTCCATTAGGATTTTTATTTTATTTTTTTAAGCTTCTTCCCTTTACCTTCTTAAAACATCACCTATATATATTAGTGTCTTCTTATTGATGAGATTTGGCCCATATTAACTTAACAACAACCTAAATAAATGGTGTTTGTACTCCTAGGGAAATTGGACCCATCAAGGTGGTTTAAGGCTTTGGTTCTAGGAAAGTGTCTAATCACTTATTTAATATTACCTATAAATAGTTCACCATTTGTGGGCCTCTTCAAATGACACCCACCTCATTGAATCAAATCAATGTGTCAGTAACACCATATTCAAGGAGCATGGAATAAATTAAGTCATAGGTGGATAGGGAAGTGTTATGGGTGTGAAAATATATTTGATAATTAATTTGGGCATCCTCTACATATGTTTGCTTTGTGTTTTCTAGACCACATGGTCTAAAAATGTTACTCATATTTTGCAGTCTCTTTCTAATTGAAGGAGTTCTCTCCAACTTATAGAGGTTTTGGGGTTTTTTTCATGCACCTTAGTACTACAACCTCAAACTAAAAAAATTATTAAAAAATAGATTAACATTATAAAATAAAAAAAAATCCTAAATGAAATAAGATTTATGTTTAAAAATTAAAAGATAAACTTAAGAAATTATCCTCATGGTCAGAAGAATATTTTGCATCAATCAAAAGGACATTTTTTATACCATTCCTCCAGATATAGTGGTTGACTTTCTTTTTTTTTCCATTTTTCCTTATTTATCTTTTCTTTGCCTACCATTTTATTTCAATATCTATTGGGAATGTAATTACAGTGACAAATTGAAATGCTAGGAATGAAAGAGATACTAATAACTACACCAAAAATGTTTATCTAACCCACTCTATTTTTCTAGAAATAGAATTAAAAAAAATGAAAGAGATTTCCCCATCTTTGTTAAAATTTTGAGAGCCATTTTTTATTTATAGATATAACTGATGCAAATCCTAACACAATTATGTTCACACTAAACACAATATTTTTGTCAACTTTTGTATCATTACTAGAATAAAAACAAGTTAATCTTTAAGTTATTTACGTTTAAAAATATGTTTTTTTAAAATTTAATAATAAAAAGATTGAAAATTAAAATATTATTAATAAAAATCTAAATATTCAATGTAAATTTTAATTAATTTCATGAAAAGTAAAAAATACTGAAAAATAATGAGTGGATTGATTTTTATAACACCTATATAACATTTATATTACATATATAACAAGTTACATGAGTTTTACGAACCATGTTAATATTATTTTTTTAGATAAAAAGACTATTTTTTAGTATAGTTTTAGAAAATATAACGAGTGTTATTATTTATGATAAGGTATAAAATAAAAACATGAAAATTTATATAGGAATACATGATATTGTAATCTAATATATGGGTTCCCAAAAAATTAGATGTCAACAAATTTTAAAAATTTAAAGAATGGTTATTTTGAAATTATAGGTCTAACAATCACAATAACCCCTAAATAATAAAAACTAATTTAAAACCAAGCCCTAAACTAATTAATTTATAAATATGCTACTAACTATGATCATATGTCATCGTCATCATCATCACTATAGCTTAGGTGATCAAACAAAGTATATTCTTATTGGGACCCTTCTTCATCCTCTTCTAAGGAGTAATATGATGAGTCACATTTGTTAAGTGATAAAAGGAGATCTCCAATCTCCTTTTTTCTTATTATTCATCCTCCTCTAGTTTGTAATTATTATCTTCCTCCTCCTCCTAATCATCATCTTCCTCCTCATTTACTTCATCCTCCTTGTCACCTTATTAGGCACCAATATCATACTTCACTTTTCGACCTTCTTTAGAGGGTTGATCATAACTCAATATTTCAGCCTCTTCTTTCATCAATTTTAGTTGGTTGGTAGCTTTTTTCTCTCTAGGAGTCATTTTTATAACTTTATTTTATGTTTTGTAGGGGCACATGATGGATTCTATAGAGATATGATGTACAAAATTATAACTCATAGTTAAATAATATGATGTTGGTGTTTGAATTTATAAGGTTTACATTAAGACTTGTAAAAGAGTACTTGAGTGCACTTGCAATGTAAAAATCCATTAGGACGTATAATAGTTCATCATTTTGTGAGTACAAGTCTCAAATATAAACACTTATAATCATGATGATGAAGATTTGTTAGTGAACCTATAAAGTACAAGATTTTTCACATCCTTCTATGCAATCTTAATTGAGATTCTTTATAGAAATCACTTTGTTAATAATATTCCAACTGTATTGATGTAGGTGACTACACATCCACCTATACATATAAATTAGTTCATCATTATTTGTGTAATACTCCTACATATAAATACTTATAATTGTGATGGAAAAGAACTATCAGTGCACTTGAAAAGTACAAGATTTTCCATATCCATCTACACAATCATAATTGATATTCTTGAAATAGTCACATTGCTAAAAATATTCCTAATATAGTGATGTAGATGACTATAAATCCACGATAAGTATAATTTAATTCATCATTATTTGAATAATAGTCCTACATATAAAAACGTATAATCATAATAGTGAATATCTATCAATTCATCTACAAACCATAAAATTTTCCATATTAATATACATAATCTTAATTGAGATTCTTATAATAATCACCTTGTTGAAAATATTCTTAATATATTTATGGAAGTGAATACACATCCACAGATATGTATAAATAAGTTCATCATTCTCTATGTACTCCTACATATAAAGGTTATATAAAGGCTTATAACTAGGTGTGTTTCGTAAAGTCTAAGTCCACTTTTATGGGATTTCACTTTTTAATTCAATTCATCAATATCTTCTAATATTGATAATGGAAAAATTAGTTAAAAACAACCACAATTTTTTTATTCAATATCATAATGTATATGATGAAATTGATGTGGTGTAGCCTAGGAGAAAACACATTTGTATACAATAATAAATTAGAAGGTCTCCATTTAATTTCAACCTAATGGATATGATGACCTTATAAATCATCATCATGTCAACCCCATAATAAAATGTGAGTATTAGATTGTAAATAAGGAAAATTTAGATATTTATATAGATCCCAAAGGGTACCTTTTTTTCACAACCAAGTATAAGGCTGCCATTCAATTATAACCACATGGATAAATTTTATTTCTATTAGAACCTTGTAGTTAGAGAAACTATGGAAGAGGAAATTAGGGATAAATTCCATCATGAAGATAATAATTTACATAATATATGAGTTCGATATATGTATATGTTTATGTATGTGTGAAATTTTTATTTTATAATACTATATGTTACAATTTGTTATAGCTCATATTTATTTTAGTGTATATAAATGACTATCATCTCTTCAATGGAATTATTAAAATATGTTTATATAATGTTAATAGAAAATCTAATTTTTAGAGTATAGGTTGTGTCAAGTGTTTTATAGATCATGCTTGTGAATCATTTTAGTATAAAGATTCCTTGATCTCCAAAAAACCATTTTGAAGGTAGATGTGAAAATTTCCCCTTCTATGATCTCTAAAATTAAGATTGTAAACACTCAAAAACATCCCCTCGACTAGTTTTCAATGTTGCATCTTCTTGGACCTATCAGTTAACTATCCACATAGTTAACTCACCCTTAAAACACCTTTCTAAACTTTGAAATTTATTAACACACCTAGGACACTTTAGCAACATCAACTTAGACCCATTTTAACCTTTTTATACTTAAGGGTACAACCATTGATGGTTAGTCTAACTGTTGATGGTCGGGTATCCAAACATACAACAAAAAAACATCCAGTTGTAAGCCAGGCATGTACAAGAAAAATGGAAACTTTCCCATGCACACCTTATAGCTTTCATTCTCTTTGAATTGGCATTTTTATCTTGGACCAACTTAGCAACTTTCTCTCACCTTACTTAGCAGTTTTATGCTATAAATGTAAGGCACTTGGAAGAGTTGTGGATCTAGAAAACTTGCATCCAAGCTCTCTTATTTTCTTTGTGAAAGCATCCAAGACCATAGAAATTTATCCGCATGACTTTTAAAGGCTACGGTACTATTATGCTACCTAACTTCCTTTAGGTTTCAACTATCACCTACTTGGCATCACACAAGTACCCTTCTTTTTTTCTTAGTATTTCTTTCTTCATTAGGTTTTTCTATTTTGATCAGTTCACGTGCACATCATTCCTTACCTTTAAAACCCATATTTTACCCTTTTCCCATCATCCACATTCCCTTAAATCCATTTCAATATCTTACCTAATTCTTATAGGTAACCATAGTTAGTTACTATAACCATCGATGGTTATCGTAACTATTGTCAGTCACCTTGACTGTCGACGATCACCTATTAGGTAAAATAATAGTTTGTTATTTTAGACCTCTTCACACCCTACCAGACCTTATTTTGGCTTCTAAAATATATACAAACCTTGATCAAATCCTTTGAACCTAAAATTGATACACTTTTGCATTGTATTGACCCACCGTGCTACATTTTCTAATGAACAGGTATGTTATTTATTTCTTACATATACATTTATGTTCTTATCAATTTATCATCTTTCATTTCTATTATCAGAACATTTTTACCATTAAGGGATTGGATTAACATCCATCCAAGGGAGATTTTTCTTCTTGGATCTAGTGTGTTGATAGGTATTCCACCCTTCATACTCATCTAACAAATAAGTTGGTTTAGTGTGGTCTTGTTACAGGTAGTCTTTCCTCACCAAAAAGGAGCTCCCACTTCATCTGGTCATCAATGAGTGCAATGTTTAACTAGGTACACACCCCTCATCTGTCATTTCTCTTCTTTTTCTTGAAAGTTATAAATAGAGTTAGAAATTGTAGGAAACATTTTATCACACCTTGTGGGACCCCTTATGGGTTCATAATCATTTTTAGGCATATAGTTGCATTAGTGAAATTCATGTTCTCACATTTCTATTATTTCTAAATTCCAAAAGATAAAAATTTATTTTCTCTTCTTTTCTAAAAATCAAAAAGAAACAAAAAATTTTCATCTTAGGGATAGGTTGCATTTTCATCTTGCAATTAAGTGCATTTTTAGTTATTCCTTGTTTGCATGCAAAAACATCAAAAAATTCTTTTGGGTTAAAATTGAGTGCATTCATTGTCTTTCTTACTTAATACTTAGCTCACCTAGATTATCTAAAATAATTTTGAATTAAGTGTAACACAATTACGCTACACTACCAAACCACTTGCATAAAATAAACATCAAAACTTACTTGAGACAATGCCCATTGGGATTTCATCACCCTCTAGATCACCTTACCCTACCCAATGATCCCACTTGGATTTCCTTACCAAGGGGAGGACCCACTCCATTCTCTAGTGGAGTATAATAGACAAATTATATCTATTTGCTAAGCGGTATGGCTCAGATTTGGGTTCATGAAGTGCAGGGAGCAAGCCCCCAGTACCAGGCTATGTACCTAGTCTAGTGAAGATTCTTTGAGCACCAAAATTTAACTCAAAACCATCCTTATATGGCCCTTCTAGTACTTGAATTAAAATCCAATTTACCCTTTCAAATTCACTCTTTAAGGCATAATCTAAAAGTTATTTAAAATGAATCCTAGGATTAATTGCACTTTTAGTGTGTGTTTTGATTTCTTTGGGTTTTTCTTTATTTGCTCATTATTTGAGGTGAAAGGTTCATTATCCATTTATAATTTCTCATATGGTCTTAACCAGACAACAAGAGAGAAATCAAAACAAATAACCACCATCTTCCTCTTCATCCTCATCCATGAATTACACTTTGGATGTTGATAAATCACCCTATGCTTTGTCGTACCATTCTCCCCCACCTACCATGCCTCCAATGATTCCTAAGGGTGATCCATATTTTTTCACCTTTATAGATAACAATTTGGTGGCTTTGTAACACTATCTTAATACCTTAGCCTACTATACTTCTATGGCTCTGGTTCCTCTGATGGATTCACCCTATGGTATGCCATACCACCTCATGGTCTGTGCTACATCAACCCAACCTTCTATCAACCAAACTTCTTATTCTACCATTGGTTCATCTAATACCACCATCCAAAAACCTATTACCATAACCAATACTTTTAATGTTGGCTTAAATTTACCCCTTATCACTTATACCCCTTCTATCGGCATGGTGTCTTCCACACCCATGTCTACCATTCCCTCCAGCTTAACCAATATACCAACCATAACCCCGTTTTAGAGCTTGGTGATATCCAAACACTCCCTCCCATTGGTACTAGGGTGACTACCCATTAATAATCTATAAGAAATTTAACATTAACAACCCAAAACATGCCCCCATTAACCAGCCAAAATATACCCCTAAACCAACCATTATCATTTCCCCTACAAGTCCCTACAACACCCTATTAATATATTCCCAACCCACAGGGATATATTGCACCTTCCACTCAACCCTTAATGCCTATTAGTCTTGTTGGGGCACTATCCCAACCTAAAGCCACCACATACCAATATGTGCCCACCTCCACACCCCCTGTCGCATACCAATTCATAGCTACAACCCAACCTCCATAGAACATACCATTGAATTATGCATCTCCCCAACCCTAACCTAACCTAATAAGGATGCTCATGGATAAGATGACCCATCTTGAGTCATCTATTTCTAGGTCCCATAACCTTTTATCTTATGACCAAATTTTTAATGAACCTATCAAGCCATTTGTTCCAATTAATGCTTATCCACCTCAATGGGAACTCCCCAAATTCTCAAAGTTTCAAGGTAAAGAGGATCCTCAACAACATTTGAGGGTGTTTCACCATTATTTTCACTTAATCAAATATGATGACACCCTCCTCCTTTAAAATTTACCTATGTCTTTATTAGGGCCCACCTTGGATTGGTATAGTTTCTTTCCTAGGAACTCTATCTTTTCATTCTCCCAACTCACCCAAATATTCTTAGAACATTTTTCAGTGAACATATCTAAGAAGGTCTCCATAAATTACCTCTATTCTATCAATCAATTTGATGATGAATCAATTATTGAATTAATTGCATGATGGCAAGGTCTCACTAATCAACTATCCTTTTCATTACCCCAAATGGAACTCATTGAACTTTTCTCTAGGGGTTGTGTAAAACACATTGCTCCCACCCTTCAAGTGCAAATGTTTAAAACCTTTGATGAAGTGTTCATAATGGCACACAAACTTGAAAATTGAGCCATAAATGAGGGTAAATTTAAATTAAAAAATAAGAATTCCAATTTTAAACCTAATGACCCCTCTTTTATGAAAACATCAAACCTAACTATACCAAAGCTAAAACATCCACAAATGCAGTTGTCTTAAAACCTACGACACCTCTGACCATTAACCCATCATGTCAAACCACTCTTTTAAACCCTTATTACCCACCAAAATAAAATCAAAATCAAGTTCCCCCTAAAAAATTCACACCTATAGGAGAATCTTATGCCTCTGTACTAGATAAACTACTCAAAGATAACCTTTTTCAACTTCCACCAATCAATCTACCTCAACAATTTAACCCCTCTCACCCCTTGCCTGGGTTGTATAATGAAAATGACCATTGTGATTTTCATCAAGTTATTAGACATGACATAAATTAGTGTAACACTTTTAAAAGCCTTGTCCAGAACTTGATTGATAGTGGTGAATTGTAATTTGACAACCCTAATGCACCTCCTAATCATTCCCTCAATATTTTCCACAAACCTTTTCCTAACCATGCTCCACCTACCCAACCCTATGACAACCAACTTGAACCATCATCATCTCATGAGGAACACATAATCAACACCATCATAAATGAGCCCATGGTGGATGAGCACCACATTTCTATTGCTCCTTCACCAACCTCACCTATGGAAGAAGCAAGTTCACCTCTTATCCCTTTGGAGAACCAAATAGAAGAATTTATAACCCCTGTATCTTCACTTGATCAAACCCTACCCATACTCACTTCTCCTTTCATGGAAGCAATTTTTAATTTAACCACCTCTTATTCTACCCCAACAAATGAAATGGTAGAACCCCCCCTCTTTTCTTTTGGATACCCTAGCAAGGGAAGGAATTGGGACCATACCTACACCCCCGATCAAAGAACCATCTCCTCCCTTAATCACCCCACAAGCGACCATCACCTCATTTACCCAACTAGGGATTTTGGAACCTTCTAACTCAAGTAAAGATGAAGTAACCCTACCTTATTCCTTGACTAATGGTTTAAAATTTGAAATGACTAATCAAAGAATCAAACCCATTTACAAGTCCTTTTTTTGGTTAGTGTAGAGTCTAGAATTTGCCTCACAACCTAACCTAGATAGAGCCACATTTTGGCACCATTTTGGCCTCCCATACCAAAATAGAATTAAACCCTCAACCTCATTAAAATCCACCCTTAAACCTATAATCACCACATCATTGAACATTCCTTACTCTTAAGACATGAGATAACTGTATCACCCACCTCCACCCAAATCATCTCATAATTTTCTCGCTAGACCAGCCAAGCCTCTAGGTATCCTTCCCACAACTAACATCTCCCATCCACCCATCAAATTAGACCTAAACCCCTCTAGTCCACCTAAAAAACCACCAACTAAGATGGACTGAAGGGTGTAATTTCTTAAACCTCATCCTTGAGCTTGACCTATGCTACCTCTTTCTCATTTACCATCTATTTTGGGACCCCACCCTTCTAATATCCCAGTCACCTATTCTACTTTAATTAAACCAATGCCCTTTTATATGCCTACCCCTCCACCACCCAAGACATCAACTTCTTCATCATTCTTATCTAGTTTATCCCCTTTAATTTCCCACCTATTATCAACACCTCATCCTCTACTTAGAAACCATCCACCAATAACCCAATCACAGCTAAGCCAACCCAACCCAAACCATATACCAAAGTTTCTCACCACCTACCCTTTCTAAGGTCTGAACCATGCCTAAGAAGGTTATTATTTAATCGATGAGCATTTCAACACCCCCCAACACCTCTGAATGAATCTTACTTAGTTATTTTATAGAGATTGTTGCAAACATCCTTCATTAAACTTCCACCTATTAAGCCATTCACCCCCTCTAATATCAAGCCCTCTTGGTTTGATGATACTTAGATCTATGTGTACCATAGGATTCTAAGACATGACATGGAGAACTATAAATCTCTCCAATATTTTTTCATTATTTATATGATGATGATTATCTATTGTTAGATGAATCATTGTCACCTCCCTTATTAACCCAACTAATTCAACCATTGTCCCACCTACGCTGACTTCCCCACTTCCACCTAAAAGTGAGGGGGAGGAACCGAGGTAATCACCTAGTTTGATTGAGCCCTTTTTCCATACCATCCACATGATTACCCAATATTAGGCTCAATAAATAGGTAAAGGAAGAGCCAATGTGTCTATCTCATAGACATATCCCTCAGACTCCCAACCTTCCAACCAATCCCCAACACTAATGCCTTCAATTATGCCATCACCAAGGCCTAAGATGTCCATCCTTGGTAACCCTCTATCTAACCCTTATGAATCCATTCAATAAACCATGTTGAAGTAACTCCACCAAACCCTAATCAAGATGAGTCTCTATGAGTTAATCAACATGTCACCTCATCACCACTAAGCACTGATAGAGTCTCTACATTCCATATTGGTTTAACCAAATGACCCTCAAACTCTTGTGTCCTTAATTAAGGCCCTCTAACATTCTACCATCATCACCTTTTAGGACTCTAAGATACTTCTAGCCCATTTAGAGGACTATCACCCTCCTCTCTTTGTCACTATATACATTAATCATACCCATGTCAAAAAGGTAATGATTAATGGTGGTGCCAACATTAACATAATCTCATCCCATGTTTTTGATCAACTACATTTACTAAAAAACATCATGGCCAAAAGCATAGTAGTTATTCACTCCTTTAATGACATGATGGCTACTACATTGGGGACCCTTGTCCTTCAAATATGTTTGGGGCCTTACACTATTCCTGACCTATTTTTTGTTGTAAATGGTGATTTATAATATAACATTCTACTTGGATACCCTTGGATCTAAGCTATGAGTTTTATCCCCTCTAATTTACACCATTGTGTCAAATTTGAACATGAAAGATAGGTTATAACCATCAAGGCTTATCCCAGTCCTTTTAATTATTGCAACATGACCTATAGGCCTAATGATGTCTTTCTTCCACATTCATCTCCCACATATTAAACCATACCCATTAACACAATTACACCACCAACCATGCCCCATAGTGCTTTTACCATCAATAACGATGAAGCCTCAACTAGTGCATCTATCCCTTCTTAGATTCCCATTGAAGATTCTTTAGCAAAAAAATTCCATTATCTCTCCCTTAGGGAATATTGACTTATAGTTTTAGATAAATTTCCCACTCTACATGAATATGTTAACCTTCAAAATAACCCTTCTTATGACCCCAACATAGGAACCATCATCCCCTTTGGAGTTCCCAATAATTAAACATATTTTATCTATGGAGGACTTGATCAACCACTCCTCGCTTATATCACCACTCCATATATTCAACCTTTCACTTCTGATTTTTCCTATCTAAGAAATTCATCCTTTGCCAAAACTTATCTTCATCATTGTGCTTAGAAAGGATTTGGTATGGGCCTTTATGAACAAGGACTTCATGAATTTCATGTTATCAAAACACAAAAACCTCATGAGTTTTTTAGTCTTAGGTTCAAACCACTAGATAAGCCCACCTCACCAAAACGTATTGATACACCCATAAAAAAGATTCCATCCTCACCTAGTTCATATTCACAATTTGAATACTCTGACATCATCCCATCCAACATTTTTTTATCAATACCATTAGTCTAGGCCCACTGACCTATCAATAAGGTGGCCAAGACAAAACCTTTCCCCTCATCCATCTCAAGATTATCAACCTTGATTCACCTACCATTCATACCATTTAGCATCAAGATGATGATTTCATCCTCACCTATCTTAGTGTAAGATATTTTTCTATCCATAAATCTCTCCCTCCTAAAAACTAAACCATACTCAATGAATCAACTATTGATATTAACTTGGGGACCAAGGAGGATCCTCATATCATTAAACTTGGCCAATCCTTAAACTCAGATGAGCAATGGGATTATCCCATTTTCCTTCAAGACCATATAATTGCATTCACATGATCTTATCGGTATATACCTAAGATTGACCCATCCATCACTCTCCATAACATCGTTACCCATCTTGAGGTTAAGTCGGTATAGTAAAAGCTTCACAAAATTCACCCTCACATAGCTCTTCTCATCAAATAATAATAACTTTAACATCTTCTATCTATCAAATTCATTCAACCCATTGACTATCCATAATGGGTCTCTAATATTGTTCCCATTACCAAACCCATTAGAGGACTCCATCTTTGTGTGGATTTCCATGACCTTAACCTTACATGCCCCAAAGATGACTTTCCTTTACCCAACATTGACCAGCTAGTTGATCTTACCATGGGCCATGAGATGTTATCTCTCATGGATATATTTTTAGGATATAATCAAATCTTAATCACCCCCTCATATCAACATAAGACCACCTTCATTACTCCTTGGGGAACCTTCTACTATTGGGTCATGCCTTTCAATTTAAAAAATGTAGAAGTGACTTATCAATAGACCATGACCTATTTATTCCATGATCTTATCCATAAGATTGTAGAAGATTATATGGATGATCTCCTTGAGAAATCCAAACACCTTAAGGATCATCTAGTTTTTCTTTCTATCATTTTTGATCAACTAATATAATTCCATGTCTAGCTCAATCCTAAGAAATGCATTTTTAGGGTTCTCTCTAGGAAGCTCCTTGTATTTATCATTTCCCTTCATTGAATTGAAATTGATCCTGCTAAGGTCAAGACCATCCTAAAAATTCCTCCTCCAACAAACCTTAAACAACTTTACAGTCTACAAGAGAAACTCCAATCTATTTATCGCTTCATCTCCTCATTATCAGATAGATGCCAACCCTTTCACCATCTCCTAAAGAAAGGCACCTACTTTAAATGGACCAAATATTTTCAACAAGCCTTTGATTCACTCAAGGAGTACCTACTTTCTCTACCAGTTCTTATCCCACCTAAGGATGACCAACCTTATCTAACATTGATCACTCTTTAGGTACAATGTTATCTCATCAAGATGAAAAAAACAAAGATTAAGCCATCTGTTATATTATTTGTAAACTTTTAGAGTATGAGACATGATATACCCATCCTAAAAATATTTACCTTGCTCTTATTTTTGTTGCCTTTAAACTCTGTCATTACCTTATCAATCATAAAACATACATTATTACCAACACTGACCCACTCAAGTATATGCACTCCAAGCCATACAAAAATCAACATATGGTTAAGTAGCCCATGCTTCTAGTTAAGTTCAATCTTGAGTTTATTTAATAAAAATCCATTAAAGGGTAGGTCATCACTGACCAATTGGCCAAAGATTCCCTCTCGAATAACCAACCCATTTTATTAACCTTTCTACATGAGTCCATTGCAACTCTTTCTTAAGAAAACTCCCCTTACCAAATTACCATATTTTTTTATGGCTCTAAATCCTAACATGGTGGGGATGTGGACCTAATTCTCATTCCTCTTCATGGGGAACCTCTTCCACTTTCCTTTAAACTCAACTTTGAATGTACTAACAACATGGAGGAATATGAATCTTTGCTCATTGGTCTCCAAATCACTCTTGACTTGGGAATCAAAACCATTTTTGTCTTTGGTGATTCCCAACTTATGATCAACCAAGTCAATGGGTCCTATCAGTGTAAAAAAGATATTTTTCAAAACTATAAGCTTCTCATTGACAAAATCTTAACATATTTTAAATGTTACCAGATCCAATTAGTACCTTAATCTACTAAAAAAGCATAGATACAATGACCTCCATTGCCTCTCAATCCATTGAATCTAAACTATTTATCACCATCCATCACTTTATCAGGCCTTCATATATAATTTTAGACCTTTCTACCATTTTTAGTGTGGAGGCATCTCCTTCAGACATCTGGTATGACCAAAATTTTAACTACATTAACCTTGGCATCATTCCACCTGACCTCACAAAGAATTCCTAGAAGGCCTTTATTCAAGGTACCTCTCATTATACCATATTGGGGGGAATCCTTTACAAGTGTGGATTTGATGGCCTTCTTCTCCTTTATCTGTGGAGTCATGATATTTTCCACACTATCAAGGAAACTCATGATGGAGTCTATGGGGGACACTTTATTGGCCTCACTATCACTAAAAAAATCCTAAGCCTTGGCTACTATTGGCCTACCCTCAATCAGGACTATTGTGACTATGTAAATAAGTGTGTCAAATGCCAATAACATGTTAACTTTCATCATGTGTTGATTCATGGACTTTAGGTATTAAAAGATTATTGGCCTTTATTATAGTGGGGGCTTGATCTCATTGGCAAAATCAATCCTTACTCATCTAAATGACACTAATTTACCATCACTGCTACTAAATATTTTACTAAATGGGTGGAAGCCATTCCCCTTATCTTGATAAAAGCTAAAAAAATATCAATTTCATCAATCACCACATCATCTATCATTTTGGTGTCCCTCACAAAATCATCACTGATAATGGAAAATATTTCAAAAATAAGAAATTTTAAGCCTTCTGCAATGATGTCAACATCAAGCTCAGCCATTCCTCACCTTATCATCCATAGGTAAATGGATAAGTGGAAGCCTCCAACAAAACCCTCATCAAGATGCTAACCAAAGTTATAAGTGCTTTAGGTTGGGATTATCACCTGCACATCTTATTCACTTTATGGGCCTATCACACTATCATTCAAACCTCTACATGTGTTACACCTTTTTCCTTGGTCTTTAGAATAGAGGCCATCTTGCCTCTCAAATTCTAGATCCCCTCTTTTCACATATCCTTATAAGACATCATTTTTGACAATGATTATTATCAAGAACACCTCACACACCTTGAGTTGCTCAATGAACATCACCTTGCTTCCCTTAACCATCTTCACATCTACCAAGAGCGTATCACCCATGCTTATAACAAACATCTTCAAGAATAGGAATTTAATATTGGATACCTCATCCTTAAAGGAAACCAACATGTAACAAATATGGAGAAAAGAAAAAAAGGGTAAATTTACTTTCAATTGGCTTAGACCCTATATCATCACCCATAAGTATGGATCAGGAGCTTATCATTTGTCCTCTCTTGAAGGTAATCTAGAACTTGAGCCTCTCAATGCTTTGCATTTGTGCCCTTTCTACTGTTAAGGAAGATTTGATAAACCTTGTTGTCTAACTTAAGCTCATCCCTTGGTTTATGATATTCTCACCTCCCTTACCCTATTACCCTATTCCTCTTTGGGATATTTGATTACAATAGACCCATATGATTATCCATCATAAATTTTATCCTAATCTTAAACATGGGTACCATGACTCTAACCATGGCATGGTTCTCATGGATACTTTTCATCTCTAACCAGATGGAATCCCATGGTCACTTGATTCTCCAAAACCACTTTCTATTACCTCATAACCACCTTTTATGGTAAAAATATTACCCCTATAAAGGTCAACCTCTAAGCTTGGATAGATGGGTCCATGTCTAAAACAACATTCAAATATTCTACATGGGATATAAAATATTATTTGGGTCAATTTTCTTAAGTAAAAACCATTCCTTTGAAGGATAACTACCAAATAAAGTTAAAAACAGATAGATTGGTCCCTCGAAGGAAAACTATCAAACACTTATTCATATTTATACTTAGACCACTCCCTTGAAGGATGGCTAAGCCAAAATGTCAAAAATAATCTGTTCATATAAGCCATAATTGACTCAATCAAAGCACTCAAATCTTCTCTTATTGATCAACTTTACCCTTTCCATAAAAGCAATTAGCAAAGGACCCCCATTAAAATAAATTTATTCCAAAAAAGGGCCACAATCGGCTCTCTCATGAAAAATTATATATGTAGGCTTCCCACATCGATCAGTCTACACCTTGTAAAGACATAGAATTGTCTCTTTTAATTCTCATGTCACCTATCAAAAGGGTAAGTAAATCCACATTAGGTTCCTACATCATCTTGTTTCCCTCCATTTACCTATCATCCCCTTTTCTTATATACCCTCTATCAATCAAAAGACTATGAACTCACTTGGTACCCTGTGTTTATGATGACACCTTTTCACTAAAATCACACTAATGCAAATCATATGAAAGGTTTATTTTTATTAAGATCAATCCACCCTACGTTTAACAGGGCCTAAGCCAATGAACCGAACATGCCTTTTTCTTACTCTCTCTTATATTAGTTCATGAGGATGTTACTTCTCATCATTATTTTCCCCACATTTAGTTTGTTACCTAGACTTACTTTATGTGTTTTCATTCAAACATTAAATCCTATCTATACTCACCACAATAATATTAATGCATAATATAATCCATAATGAACAATATCTCATGAACCATGGAATCAAAATAAACACATCATACTAACCATTTTATTTTCATATATTCCAAATAAAATCACATTCACACATTATTTAAATATCAAAGCATGTACATCATAAGCATTAACCACACATTAGAATCTATCCATATAATCTAAATCAAATCATCATCAAACCATATATCATCACATGCCTATACTAAGAACATCAATCTAAATAATCATCATAATCATAAGTCAATAAGAAATCATCATCCATAAATTTTGAAGTATAAAAATCACACATTAACATTAGTCATAAATCATCACATCATAAACATGTACTCATTCATCTCATAAAACATAAAAGCATAATCACAATAAAACATTTGAATCATCTCATATAAATCATCTAAATCATATACATCAATAAATGTATATATCTCTTTCTCATATACATCTCACATTGATAATGCACAGGTCAATATCAAAATACATATATACATATCAAAAAATATATTCAATCTCATCATGGGCTTGTACCTAGAGTAAGACTACCACTAGCCCCATCTATACATGTACCTAGTGGTGGTACCCTTAAGACCCTTGTGTGACCCACTATCATAACCCATTGACTTAGGGAACCAAGCATAGAGCCACCACTTATGCTAGCTCTATACTCAGTAAACCTAATGGCATGGGGAAACTGATCAAATATCATCACCTCATAATAATGAAGCTCCTATATAATGGCTAAATAACATGCCTATGACACTAAATCTACTAGCCCTCATGTTGTTGCTATCACACCCACACTAATTTTTCCCTATAATTTTCCTATCTAGCCCTATAAACTAGATACATATCCCTATAAAGTAATGACCTGGGCCCATGCCTGGTCCCTTTCCATCATCACAACCCCCACCTATCCCTATATATCCATAATCTAGCCCTGTAATGTGACCACCTCCCCCTATAATGTTGTAATCTAGGCTTAGGTAGCAACCAATGTCATTGCTACCTAAGGATCACCTTATGTTAGTCTTTATGTTGGGTCAATGTCTATGGGTCTCTGACCCCCATTACCCCAAACAAAATTGGTTGCCACATATCTACCCCAAAACCATGCAAGATAATTAACTGTGATGCCCACATTATCTCTCACTTTATTAAGTAGTTCATCATGATCTAACTCCTACTCCTATAGCTATGGCTCTAGCAATAAAAACTCTTCATCTTCCCTCCTATATCATGCAAAATTATGTGGGATCCCCTATCTATGTCTAAACTATCTTTACACTCTGTCAAATGGGATATGCTCTGTCTCACCATCCTATCTACCATATACCCATCTCTAGCTCTATAGTAAATATGTATGGTACCTATATGTAACCCACATTGGCTAAGTCATGTATGGCCTCCAAACTATATCTCTAGGTGCCAAGCCCTCCAAATCATCTTGAAACCAATTAATATCCCTTGTACCACCACCAGACCCTATCATCACCCCATCCCTCCACCAATAAAATTTGACTCTATAGTCCATCAACAAGTAACCCTCTATATGTAGGCATAATGGTCTCATCAGTTGTATGTGCTCATATGACTAATAATGTAGTAAAAACTCTACACTATACTATAAGGCTGGTGTGCTCTGAAGCCCATAGCTCTCTATAGATCTACACTAATAGAACCTAGGCCCATCTAAAGATCATCCTCCCATGTACTAACTCCACAATTACCCCTAGTAAAACATAAGGGAACCTCCTTCCAAATTAATATAGAAAATCATAACAAGTCACCACTAGCTACATCATCATCAATAGGTACCTCTCTCTAAGGGCCAATTATTATAATGGCCTAATGCTGAATCCACCTATATGAAACTATGTATCTACTCTATCATCCCCATATAATAACTCCATACACTCATTGATCTCCTCACTCTCTATGTGGTAGATAGGGTCTCCACAAATAGGCAAGCACATGATCTAGTGCACATCCTCTAACAAGATGCTCATCTCCCCCATTGGTAGCTAGAATGTGTTAGTCATCAGGTCCCATCTCTCGATGAGGGTGACTATCATCACGACATCCCTAAGAAGGTGTTGGTAATGGTGTATCCATCCAAATCTAATTGCCTCCATGTTTTTCTAGTCCTCCATGGACATAGCATCTCTCACCTCCATGAAGATCGTAGGAACTTGATCTCGTAGTTAGATCTACTCTTGAGCCTGCAAAACAATCATTCCACGAATTATGTGACAACATATCCATATTTGCATGTTAACTATTAATCACTAGTATACCTACTCATAATATCTCCTAAAATACAAAAAATAATTTCAAACCTTCATGGATTTCACACACCTCACCTATTCAGTCCTAATTACTCATCCTCTCTTTCTAGAAATGGTTATTTAAACACACACCTACCTCTCATCTCTAGCTGAGTGTCAACTATCTACCCTTAAAATAGTCTTCTTTTATTTCACCTATACCCATCTATACCCTAACCATATTTTCTCCCCAAATCTGGTGTTTACCTTTGTAATCATCATATACTACCCTACATCTTTTCCTGGATGACTATTATATCAATGCCCAAATTACCTACATCTCATCTCTAAAAAACAAATACCTATTATCTCCATCTTATTAACCTATAAACCCTCAACCCTTCCTCAAAACATTCTTTCACACACTATCTACATTATTAATGACATAACCTATCATTAACAAAAAATATTAATAATCTTCTATTCATCAAATTCACACACACACCCAACCATTCTTTACAAACATTAGAATAACAACTATAAAACCAAACACAATACACATGACATTCAAAGCCATCTATAAAACTATATTTTTTATTAATCAATTAAATCAAAACCCCCCACCCTCCTTCCCATTATTTTTCCCACCTAAAAATCCCTTCTCCCTCGATCGTTGATTGTCTCCTTGGGGCATTTTTTACCCCTCAAGTCAACTTACGGCAGTGAACCTAGACCCCCCAACCTCCTCTACAACACCCTAATCTACCCTACAGCTCCCTTCCCACCATTTTTAAATTCCCTCTACACCACTACATACCCATTACCACTCTCAAATTCTACCCACATTCCCCTACACTATCATACACCCTCAAAACCCTAGGAAAACCAAACCCTAGGGCATCTTCTACCAGTATTGTCTACTACTAACATGAAATCACATCTTATTATTATAATTTACAATCCATATCAATTTAAATTAGGGCCTACTCATTTTATGATTAGTGGTAATGTCTAAGTCCATATCCAACTACCTAACCATGTGCATCTCTAGCATCCATCTCAGATCCACTTGATCACACTCTCACTCATAACCACCAATCTAGTCTCGACACCTCAATGCACTTCTAAGCACTCATGAGTACTATTCATACACAATGCTCAAATAAGACAAAACCACAAATCACCAAATTTTTAAATAAGGATAAATGTTTGACCATTTACCTTTTTATCATGGTTTTAGGTTTTTCACCCAATCATTGATGGTTTCCTAACCATTAATGGTTAACTCTAACCATTGATGATTACATACATCTTGATGGTTAACCCTAACCATCACCGATTAGCCCTAACCATCAAAAATTAGGGTTATGATTTATTTACCCCACTTTTCATCTTTTTCTACCTAAATTTAACCTTATAGCACATATAAATGGGGGCAACCCATTTCTTACCACACCTTGACCTATTCAGGAGTCACCCTCTCCCCCAACTAACAAGAACTACATTAGGCCTGAAGTCCATGTTAGATCCACTATCTATGGGACTATGTAGGCAATGTCCTCTTGCCTAGTGTATTAGGAGCTATCTCAACCACTCCCAACCAACCACCCAACCCATTTTTCCATGTCTACCTCAATGTTGGCACCTTTTTAAACTAACCTATTCACATGCTTTGTGATGACCTTGCTTTGGTCATAATGACTACCTTAACCGATTTTTCCATGTTGAACTTTTACATTATGCACCACCTCATGTGCAACCCAACCATTTATGTTTTTTTTCAAGAGAACTTCCTACCCTAGATACCTAGGTAAAACACTGACCATATCTAAGTGACTTGATATGCATAACTTGATTAGCTATGACCAATGCTGGGGACCAAGTTACCTTATCACTTATCCTAGAACTCAAACTTATTATCAACATTGGTAACTTTAATCTTTGCATGATTTTTACTATCACACTTAGTCATATTTTATGCATGTATTTGCATTTAAAATGCCCACACCATTTTTTACCAAACTCATGACCTCCATTTTACCCTTTATCAAACCATGACATGATATCAATGTTACCTCATTGACTCCTAGTTTTAGGGGGAATACCCTCCTACCATACTTAGAGAAACCAAACCTTGGCTAGTCATGACTTTTTTTTGTTTTATAGATTATTGACCTAAAGCTACAAAATAAAAAGGGGAAAAATTTAGACACTCAAAAACATCCCCTCGACTAGTTTTCATTGTCGTATCATATTAGACCTATCAGTTAACTATCCACCTAGTTAACTCGCCCTTAAAACACCTTTATAAACTTTAACATTTATTAACATGCCTAGGACACTTTAGAAACATTAACTTAGACCCATTTTAACCTTTTTATACTTATGGGTATGACCATCGATGGTCAACCTAATCATCAATAGTTAGTGTGACCATCGATGGTCAAGTATCCAAACCTGCAACACAAAAAACATCTAGTTGTAGGCTAGGCATACACAAGTAAAATAGAAACTTTCCCATACACACCTTATAGCTTTCCTTCTCTTTGAATTGACATTTTTATCTTGGTCCAACTTAGCAACTTTCTCTCTCCTTACTTAGCAATTTTGTGTTATAAATGCAAGGCTCTTAGAAGAGTTGTGGATCTAAAAAATTTGCATCCAAGCTCTCTTATTTTATTTGTAGAGGCATCCAAGACCTCAAAAATCTATTCACATTAATTTTGAAGGCTATATCACTATTATGCTACCCAAATTCCTTTAGGTTTCAACTATCACCTACTTGGCATCACACACGTACCCTTTTATTTTTAGTGTTTTCTTTCTTCATCAAATTTTTTTGTTTTGATCAGTTCAGATGCACATCATTCCTTACCTTTAGAACCCATATTTCACCCTCTACCCATCAACCACATTCCCTCAACTCCATTTCAACATCTTACCTAATTCCTATACGTAACTGTAGCAAATTACTATAACCATCTGATGGTTATAGAAACCATCACCGATCACCTTGACCACTGATGGTCACCTGTAAGGTAAAATAATAGTTTGTTATTTTAGACATCCTCACACCCCACCAAATCATATTTTGTATTATAAACTATATACAGACCCTACTCAAATCTTTTGGACCTGACCTTGATACACTCATGCATGGTATTAACATGTCGTGCTACATTTTCTACTAAATAGGTACGCTATTTAATTTTTGCATAAGAATTTATATTCTTATCAGTTTATCATCTTTAATTTATATTATCAAAACATTTTTATCATTAGGGGAGTGGATTGATAGCCATCTAAGGGAGATTTTGCTTCTTGGATCTAGCATTTTATTAGGCCATCCACCCTTCATACTCATCTAATAAACAAGTTAATTTAGTGTGGTCTTGTTGCAGGTAGTCCTTCCTCACTAAAAAGGCACTCCTACTTTGTCTGGTCATCAATGAGTGAAACATTTAACCAAGTACACACCCCTCATCTATTGTTTCTCTTCTTTTTCCTAAAAGTTAGAAATAGAGTTAGAAATAATAGGAAATAATGATAATTGTGCTTTAATCATGATCAAATCCTAACTTTGAGTAAGAACTAGAGTATCATATAGTGCCTAGTGATTGTAAGTAATATATTCTCTATAATTTATATAATATTATATACTTTACTTTACTTTTTTAATTATAACACTAAAAATTAATATAAATGTGTACATAATTAACACTTTGTTTTTACTATATTGAAATATGCATTGCCTCAATGGTTACTTTCAAGTTCTTCTTTTAGAAGCTAGGGAATAAGAAATGAATAACCAAATAGGCCATTCACTCTATTTTGGAGGAATTCTCTTTGCCACACATGGCTACTCTTTCAAACATTTTAATCCAACTAAAGTAATCAAGATTTTGAATCTTGAGAAGAAAATAAATTTATATTAATTTTCCCTATACCATTGATTCTCAAGATATTGTACACAATAGAAGTTGGTAATAATCATGTTTTATCTTTGATCTAAGGCTAAAGGTGAATGCACATTCTTAACACCCTTCAAACCTTCCTCTCCATTTATAGTACTAAAGGAAGCACCAAAACATAACTTATAAAACCATGAGTATCTAAATGATGCAAGTAACTAACTAAGATCATGGAGTATGATCTGAAACATTGATTCAAAAAACTTGACACAATTTTATTTAGAAACACACACACTACTATATGAATTGTGTAAAAACTATTTATCTTAAGAGATTAACGTATGTAATAATTATTTCAAATCTTAGCCCAATTTATTTTTTCTCCTATACCTGATATAAATATAAGAGATTTAGCTTTGCTTATATATAGTGATAGATTGATGTGTCCTTGATCATAAATTTCTATGCAAATCAATTTAGAGTGTCAAAAATATCACTACATAATCTCAATTAGAACTACAAAATAATTGATTTACAAGGTTTACTCGCTTATATCAATATATTCATGGGTCTGACATAAATATTATCACTATAAGAATTTTATCAATTACGGTAACAATCAAGATATGGAAAATCTTTTACTTTACACATGCACTTCTCAAGTGTCGAGAAAAAAATTTATTTATATTATTAATATTATTGGTGATTTGAGTCCTTAATTTTAACCCTCTTTGATGGATTAAAAAAACACCTAAACAAATTTCATAGAGTGGGTAACTAAAGAGCATGGTAAAAATTTGACAATAGAAACCCTTACCCATTTTTAAATTATAATGTTTAATATTTTTTATTCAACTAAGGTCATTTGTATAAATAGATATCATTTTTTCATGGTAATGGAAAAAAAATGAGAACATGTCCTAAAATTTTGAAAAAATATATGTAATAAGATTCAATTTCCTTGTTTCATTGATGAAAAATGATCAATTTAGACATATAAAATATAAAAATAAATATATAATAAGAATATTGCATATATATAAATTATCTATGCTAGTAAATTAAAAAAAAAAAAAAAAACTATTTCTCAACTAAGTCCATGACTCAATGACATACATCCAAGAAATCGTGAACAAATATTATGTTTTGACAAAGTTATGTGTGGTGTTTGATGTCCACTAGTGTCTATGGTTACATTGATGGTGGGGCCTATTTTATTTTTTTATAGACTCAATCAATGGGATCCTAAATGGTAAACAAGTAGAGATATAACTTGGGATAAAAATGATAAATGAGGACGGGGCCTCTACCCCTACTGAATACCATTTTTCCCTCTAGATTGGATGGGTTATTGAAACAAATGGGGGAGCCAAAGGAATAAAAATCCAAAAAACAATTCAATTCATACCAACATTTTCATTATAAAATAAATATTTATGAACAAACATTAGTAGATCAATCTTTCTTACACCTTTGGTATATCAATAATATGGGTCCTTTGGCTAGGGAATAAGGTAAATTAGGAACATTAATAATTGATGAAAGTGCATGTAAACATGTCAATTATAGTCAATAATAATCCTTGTCCAACTTTCATTTGTCATTTCTAGGTCATTTGGTGGTGTTTCTAGGTTTCCTAGCAAAAGTAGAAATTCAAAAGTTTGAATTTATTGCTACAAGTTTGAAGGTTTGGGGCATGTTTTAAATGTTTTAATCCTTATTTAATGTATACTTATGGTCTAAACACATGTATTATATGTTCTTAAATCATTAAATCATCTTAAATTTATCTCAAACCCAACTCAGAGTTATGCAATGTGAGTTAATGGATAAATTAGGCATGTTTGGACTAATCATAAGGTTGTTAGGAAACTTATAGTGCATGTATAAAAAAAGAAACAAGATTAAACATCATGATAATATTGTAAAAAACAATAAAATGATGTAATAATTTTTTTTAAAATAAGGATAAAAATGTGAAAGAGGCTTTTGTGTGTATTGGTGGTGTAATTCTAGGATAGTCTACAATGGTTTGTGTATCAGTTTTAGAAGACATAAATAAATGATATTTTGTCATAGTTTTTGAAATTATGAATATTTAATTACATGATATTTATTTTTATTTATCTTTATTCACACTTTTATTTATTTTTATTTAGTCTTGAAAAATGTATCTACAATCAAGCAAATTTGTCTTTTTACCAATTTTAAGGATTTTTTAAGGTTTATAATTGATTTATAGGTAATTATAATGGTGTTTAAAGCTGAATATAATTAATATATTAAAACATATATCTCAATAATTCAAATTATCCATTTTTATTAGCTCTCGACCTGCACATAGAAACTAGAGTTTTAAGAGCATTAAAACCTTTATAACTTTAAAAAACACTTCATATATTTTGAAATTTGGTATATGGATGCATGCATATTTTTATTAGGTTTTAAAACTTTTTTCAATTGTTTTTAACTCTATATATGAATATATTGACAAAATACAGTCAGCAGGTCTAAAGGTGAGGGTTTTAGAAGGGTTTATGAAGATTAAAAAGTACATAACTTTAAAATAAATGATTAAAATCAAATGAAAATTTTTAATAATTTTTAATATTATTTTTATTACTTTAAAATTTTATTTAAAGTTAAATAAATTTTTTTCAATAAATATATAGGTAAAACTTAGACTACAGTCCTGTTAAGAAGGTTAAAACCCCTATTTTAGCAGTACAAAAAATTCAATATCTCAAAATATAATCATGAAAATGACCTAAAAAATTGTATATAGGTTTTTTTAAAATTTTTTGATTTATTAAAAAAAAATTGAGTTTTTTAAAAATATAGAGAGATATTATGGTCAAAACTTGGATCTGCAGACCTAGAAACAAGGTCTAAAATCTGCATGTCTTTTTACAAGAATAAAGCATATAAGAGGAAAGAAACATATTATATGAGTTAGGTAAAAATTAAATTGGTGAAATAATATTTATGAAATCCTAAAAGAGTCAATATTCAAGATAATAATAATAAAACATCTGTGGAAGGAGTGTGATAGATCTAATAAGGGTCTAAAAAGACAAAGTCTTAATAAAGTTTGTATTTACTATTTTTTACAAGAATCTTGTAAAGAGGAATGTTAATGTGTGTTTATTGGGATTAGTAACATTAAATAGACTATAAAATTATTATTTTAGTCATAATTAATATTAAGTGGATCATTGTTTTTCAATATTGAGTGTAAGGATAAGATAGTCCTATTCACATATAAGAAACCTAGTTGAGGAGACCTAGAAGACCCCAGTTTACATCAGATTGATATTAGAGATGGAACTAGAGAGTGTGGTTTTCATTTTTTTTGTTATTAGAGATTATAAAAATATCTTCATGAGATTTTATGATAAAATATAGTTAGAATGAGTTTTCATAAGTGTAAATTGTAGAAGTGAAGATTAAGGGTAGGTAGAAAAACCTTTCAGAGATTTGAGAATGTTAATAAGTGAGAAATAAAGAAAGGTTTTGTAGTCCTATATTCCATTGAAGAGAAGAGAATATTGAAGCTCAAAATTAATAAACCTAAGGTGAAATAGATTTGGAGGTGTCCAAGGTGAAACACACTTGGAGGTGTTAAAAGACCAGGTAGAGACTTTGGGTGAGACATAAAAATAAGTAAAAAAATGGAAGAACTGAAAAGAGAGAGGAACCAAATAAAAAATAGAATGAGGTGAGAAGAGAAAAGAATAATAAAAAATAGATATATGAGATTACTCATACCTTAATATAATTAATACAAGGTTTGTAATAATTGATCCAAGATTAATCAAGGCAAGGATTCTTCAGAAGGTTCAAGGTGTTCTAGTGGCCAATCAAGCAGATTGTAGAAAAGAAAAGAAGACAAAAAGAATTTAGAAACTGGAAATAGATGATAAGGGTGATAGAATAATAACCCAAGGATGAAATTGAAGAGGCAATTAAGCCTCAATATTTTGATTATAATAATATGTCTAAATGTATGATTATAGGTATGCATGTTAGTTAAGACAAGTTGTTAATGAAACACAAAGATATAGTTTCATATGTGAAACATGAGGAGCAAAAGAAAATAATAGTTCTCAGCTCAGAAGATGATATTAGAACCAAGTGATATTAAGGTGATAAATAATAAGTTCATGTTATGAATAAGGAGGCATAATTCATGATCCATGATGATCATGAAACAATCAAGGTAGATGAAAGACATGAATAAAGTTCTCAAAGGCATTGCAAGTAGATTACAGGACAAGTGATAAATAAGGAAGATGGAAAAGTCTATATGCAAATAGGAACAAGTAGAGTTATGGGTATATGTATACTCAATGCCATAAACAAACCATAAATATAATCATGAAATAAGATAAAGGAACAAATGTGGGTAGCCAAGATTTTAAGGGAAGAAAAGAATGATGATGAAGAGCATTGTATTAAAGAGAAACTTCAACAAAACCAAAAAGGAAAAGTGTAATATTTAAATCCAACATCCAGGCCAAGGGATCAAGAAGGAATAATTAAGAAAATTATGGATGAAAAGAGGTTATCCAATGATGAAGAGCTTATAAGGATGAAAGGAGTATCAGGAAAGTCTTATAAGTAACTTGAGAAGGTCATGGAAAAAAGAGAAGATGTGGAGGATTATAATATACTTAAAGAGACCATTGAGTCTCCTAAATATGAATTAATTTGTGTTGAGAATGTTATCTATGTAGGTATAGAGATAAAAAGGTAATATTTCCTTATCCACATGGAAAAAAAAGAGGTAAGATACAAGATCTCAAGATAAAACAAGGAAAGAAGGAGAACAACCAACTCTTCATGAAGAAAATAATTGGAATAAAAAGGCAGGTTTGATGAAGGATAATATCAATCCAAAATTAGGAAAAGTTCAAACCATCATTGGAAGATCAAAAAGAGTTAAGTCACATGGAGGAAGAATTACAAGGAAAGAATTCACAGAAGATAAACCAAAAATTCAAATGCAAGGTGAGTGCATTCATTGCTTGGTAATCATATTTTATGTATTGGTATGGTGTTACTCATTATTGAAATTCCATGAAGATTATATGAAAAACATTTTTACAAGAGTAAATCAACATGAAGTTTGAGAGAAAGCCTTAATAAAGTCAAGGGGAATAATTTGTGAAGCAAGAACAAGAGTAATACTTGAGAAAAATTCTCCAAGGAAAAATTATGCACATGTTTCCATGAAATAACTCAAGAAGATGGTTTAAGTGAAAATTCATGCACATATAGAGGAGAATATGATCATAAATCATCCATGTATGAAAGGATAAGGATATAGGAAGAATGAAAAGAGGATCAACATAGTTGAGAATGAATCTTTTGGAATCTATGATGTGAGACATAAATATATAATTAGTAATGTAATAAATTAGAATGATATGCCTCAAAGGCATGATGTAGTAAATGATGAAGCTATTGATATCTTTAATGAAATTATTTCATGTGCAAGTAAAACATTAGAGAAGGCAATAAAAATGAAACATAAATGTGGATTAATTGAAGATTTTCATATGTATGAGTAGCTAATTAAAAAATATCAACAAGTAAGGAAGAGATAAAATGGATAGAATGATAATATGAATAAGTAGAAAAGAAGAAGAGAAAGACAAGAAGGTAAGAATAATTGGAAGACAAGAAAGAATCTTCATTTGATTTGGAACTCAAAATTTTCCACTTGTGTAGTCTAATGTAGGTGCATGTAAATAAGTAGTTAAATTATGTTTATTTTAGTCTTTAATATGTCTAAGAGGTCAATTATATTCAATAAAAAGCCTTGTATTTTATTTGTCATTTCTAGGTCATTTGGTGGTGTTTCTATATTTCCTACAGAAATTAGATATTCAAAAATTTGAATTTATTGTTAAGAGTTTAAATGTTTTGAGCATGTGGTAAATGTTTTGATCCTTATGTAAGGGATAATTAGGGTCCAAACACATGTAATAGATGTCCTTCAATCATTAACTCAGCTTAAATATATCTTAAACCCTACTTAAATTTATGCAACGTGAGTTGATAAATAAATTAGGCATGCTTGGATGAGTCATAGGGTTGTTAAGAAACTTATGGTGCATGTAACAAGAAGGAACCAATATTAGACATCATGAAAAGGTTTTAAATAGAAATAAAATGAGCCAATAAAGTAAAAAATTACAATAGAAGAATGTGAAAAGAGGCTTTTAAGTGTTTTATTGGTGGTGTAATTCTAGGATAGTTTGCAGGGGTCTATATATCAATTTTAGAAGACATGAATAAAGGAAATTTTGTCATAGTTTTTGACATTATGAATCTCTAAGTACATTATATTTATTTTTATTGATATTTATTCATGATTTTATGATAATTTGTTAAACTATAGAGGTCTACAAACACAATTTAAGTGATACAGTCTTGAAAAGTGAATCTACAATCAAGTAAAATTCTCTTTTTATCACTTTTAAGGATTTTTCAAGGTGTCTAAGTGATTGGAAGAGGAGAATAATGGTAGGGAAACAACCTCCATGTGATATATTAAAAAAATATATCTCAATAATTCAAGCTATCCATTTTTTTTACCTCTTGACCTACACACAGAAACTAGGGTTTTGGGAACATTAAAACCTTCATAACTTGAAAACCAACCCTTACAATCTTCTAAAATTTTATTTATAGATACATGTAGATGTTTATGAGTTTTAAAACTAGTTTCAAGTTTATTATAGGTCTATAAATTAATATATTGACAAAATACAATTAACATGTCTGAAGGTGAGAGTTTTAGAAGGGTGTAATCACCTAAAAGTGGTATTTGGATGCTAAGAGTGCTGATTGAAATAACCTATTCCTATTTTATCCCTAGACCTATCCTAGAGCTTTAATAACCATTACGTAGAACATAGACATCCCTAGTCATCCAAAACACAGTCTCAAACCTACATTTCTAGATCCTAACCCTTTGTGCCTAGCAACTAACCAGCTGGACACTAACACCACATTAAGGACACTATATCCACATGGCACTAGTGTCCCCAACATGGTGGTAGTTTCCATTGACCTAAATCTCCCAAAAATATATATTTTCAAACATGTAACCCTCTTAAGGTCACCCTAAGCACGTTTTAGTATATACACCAGCTATGAAACACTATAAATACAAGACTATTAGACCTATATACATTAGATGGAAAATAGATGCAAAAATCCTATTCAAACAAGAAACAAGTTAAGCAAAATCAAGTTTATTAATCTTCATTCTACCTTAATTATTCATACTACCATCTAAAATTTCCCTAATCCCATATTTTGAAGATTTCCAATCTCAAGCACACTCAAGGTATTCAAGACCAATATCATTCTAGCATTTACTTACACTTGCACCAAGCACTAGGTGGGAGAACTACATTAGGATTGATCACTCTTTGGAGTATTGGTATGTACTTAAATCTCTTCACAATTGGGTGTTGAGGATGTCCAGCCTATCCCACTAACAAATGCACATTTTCATCTCATGCCAAACCTACAAGGAAGAGTAGGGTTTTCAACTTAAATAAGCTATTACAAGCACAATACAGAGTTCCATATTTCATGCATGTAAGAATAGAACCTAGAAACAGAGGTGAAGGTGCTTCCATAATTTAATAATAGTCCTACAAAAAGGACATTAACACCATGTTTAGGACACTAGAGCCACATGGTGCTACTATCTAAGTGGGGTGATACTATTCAGGGAAGAATTTTGCTTAGGGACCCTATTGACAACACTCGGACCTATTTGTAACCTAGTTTTTAGAACCCAGATCTTCCATGGAAATTATTTTCTAGATATGTCTATATTTGCACATATTTATAACTATTTTTAGAAAGTTAAATAAATTCAAATTTGTTAATAAATTATTGGTTATTTATTGCATATTATTTCATTGATTTAGACAACTCAACCCTTTAATCTACACTAGAATTTACATAGCTAAACCCTAAAAGGTTAAATCATTTATTGAACCTAACTTACTTCAAATATTGCTCAAAACCCTAGTTTACATTCTCTAAATTTTTGTGCACGAAATTAGGGTTACATAATTCCATTTTTCTAATTTTTTGGCATAACCTAGCTCATTAAATCAATCTCACATTAGGTTTTCATTTATTTAAACATAGTTTATTTTTAAAAAAATAACCCTAATTTAACAAAATCGCAACCCTAGACATGCTTAGGTTTTTTATCCTTTTTCTATTTATACTCCAATTTTAGTTCTAAAATATCAAATTTTCTTCCATATTTCTTTTTTACAATATTTCTTATATTAATATTCTTAAAAGGTTCAAATTATACAAAACATATTTTCCTACCTTCCAAACTACAATGGTATAATTTACCAATAGATTTGATGAGATCAATAAATAATAATTACAAAAATTTGTGTTTAAACATACGAATATAGAATATAACTTCATTACTATTCTACAAGAAGAACTCAAAAAAACAAACAATGGTCACTCTTCAACTCCCCCAGTTAATAATGTTGTTACACCTATAGTGGGGCCAACTTAGTCAACTTAGCTAACATAACCTAAAATTATAATCCAATAACCTTCAGTGATAGCTACACATATTTTGGCTAGTTCCTCCACTCTAGATGTATAATCCATTATGTACAAGATTCATACTCTATAGTCTAAGGTGTTATATCTTGAGAAGGGTACCACTAGGCCATCACATGCTTTAGATTCTAATATTCTCTTACATATACCTTTGGCACATCACATAGTGTCAACTCATTTACCATCTAGTTTTGTGGCACTTAAGCTTACATTATGCAATGGCAAAGGTGACCCAGAGCATCATCTCATATATTTTCATGTAGCATGATTTAACTGTGTCCAATGATTGGCTTCTCATGAAGTTGTTTCCACATAGTTTAAACGATTATTCCATACAATGGTTTTATGATTTACCAAATCAATCTATCACAATATTCAATCCTTTGGATGAAATTTTCTTAGCACATTTCTCTATCAACATCAGTGATAAGATATCATATGCACAAGTGGCATAATTGAAATAAAATTCAAATGAACCTATTGCAGATTTTGTCTTATGATACAAGATTATATTAAAAAAATTGACTAGCCCCATGGTAGACAAATACCTTCAAGACATATTTAAAAAAACTCTATTACCATCATTACATAAAGCTATCTTATTTAATAAGTTTCCTACATTTACATATTTATGCCACATGGTCAAAAAGAGAGAGGTTAAGCTCCTATCAATGGGAAAACTCAAGTAGCCATAGTCACATCTTTTCATCCATCTCCTAGATTGGTTTTATCCACTCCTCAGTGTCAAGCCTTCACTAATCTTCCAAATTCACCAAGATGGGTTTTATAGCAGCTCTTGGAATGTAATTTCATACCTCTCCCTCTCATTAAAGAGGTTGATGCGACATGACCTCCTAAAAATAACTATGATTCTAATGCATTTTACGAGTACTAAAGGGCACCAAGCCATATGATAAATAAATGCATAAGCCTAAAGCATTAGATATAAGATCTAATTAAGGCTAATATTATTTATGTGAGAACACATATAGAGGCACTAAAAGTAAAATAAATATAAGTTAAGGTACTAAATATATTCTCATATCCAATCCCAAATCACACAATGAACGAGGTAGGGGGCACATCAAGTGTTCTCTACACATATCAAACACATCTACCACCATCTTTATATCATACTATTATAGAGGAGTCACATTCATATTAAAAAATTATTAGAATGTACCATATTATAGTGACACTTAGACCACTCATCAAAATCTCAGAGTAGGAGATTGTCGATGATGATACAAATTTATAGGCACTCTTTATACGAGCATATATAAATCATCATCCTATCCAGAGTGTTATGGTTGATAATGGGTCAAGCATAAACATGTGCACTATGACACTTTTACAAAATTTGGGGTACCTAGAGTAGGATATATTCCCCATAGATAGTCATTAGTGGTTTTAGTGGTCACATTGAGATCTCTATCAAGGAGATTATGTTTCCATTACAGGGTAGACTAGCACACATATCCACTCAATTCCTAATAATACCTAGTGTAGGAGTGTTTTATATGCTATTGGGTAAGATATGGTTATATCAAATTTGAGCCATCCCATCTATAGTACACAAATTACTAAATTACATACATGTGAATCAGGTGGTCAAAGTTGAGGGGCTCCCATACCAGTATCTTTTACCCATCTCATAGGCAGTTTCAACTCAACCATCAATTATAGTTCCAACACTGTTACCTAATATTTCATAGTTATTAGTTACAACCTAAAGTATAGTTCCTATGAATACATCATTAAGTTCATTAGAGCCACCAATGAAGGTGAGATATACTCCTATGATATTGACACATATGCATACTCTCCCATGGAAACCATTATTATAGAGACCACTACATCATAGATATGTCACAGATTCTAGAGGACCTTTCTCCACTCAATTTATGCCAAGATCAATATAATTAGGTCTTTGAGGTTCTTAGCATAGGTCACCTACGTCACTTATAAATTATTCTACTAGACGGGTTCTTAAGACCCTTACAGTTCACAAGGCATCATAGTCAACTTCACATATTCATAGCATCACTACATAGGCAAATACAAATAGAGATTACTCTACAAAATAGTTTATGGGATCATAGTTTCCATTTTACATAGAATTCACAATCACAATTCCCTTATTTGACATAGGTCATGTTGATAGTGAGTATCTCATGAGACTCATTAGTTAGTATGACTCCTACCCCATTGTACATACTTTCCTTCTCTCTTTCTCCTTGTACATAGTTTATTTTAATTTTATTATACATAGATTATATACAAAAAATACAAAAATAATATAACATGTCAAAACACAAAAAAATTTAAATATTACTCAGAAAATAAAAAAGTTATAGATTGTATGCATTTTTATGTTTACACTTCTTATATTTTCTAGACACTACATATTATAGATATCTTAGTATAGTATTTTTATCATACATACATGCTTCACTTGTTTTTTTTGAGTGCTTATAGTTTACATATAGGACTCAAGTACACTACACTAATTTAGACTTACTATCATCTACCTAATAGGGGCATATACACTAGCCCAAGTTTATTCATTTGATTAAGCCACCCACATGAGGGAATCTCATACATAGTTTCTACTACCAAGTTCTATCCTTACATTCTATACATTCTATTTTTATCATTATTATAACCCGATATTGATCATTATTATTCATACTCAGATTTTTTATCCACTATCACTAGTTATAATTAGCATATGTATATCCTAACATTTACATAGATTTGTACTACATTCATACATACTTTCATTTCTAGATTTCCTAGTTTAGACTTGATTATGTTTTCATATGCTTCTTCTATTCATGGGAATTTAAATATGTCATTATTCTTTATCTCTATGTTGATTCTATTCATGTATGCCTTGGACATGTGAACATATCCCTTATGTGTAGTTTCTTGATTGTGTATATGAACATTTGAACATGTATTTCTATGTAGCTCTAAGGCAAATCGCTTATTTCTTTCATATGTGGACATTTACACATGTCCTTATATGTCTTTTATTCTCAAATTTAGTGAAATTTGCCCGTGTCCATTGTATTGTGGCCCCTTGGCCTATTTTACATGCTTCATGTGTGTTGTATGTATGTTTTCTTGTATGCATGATCACCATGATAGTTTTCTTTTATTTTTACACACTAATCTTTGATGCCATGAGGGAGCTCATGCACCTACCTTTCCTACTTGGGTGCCATGATGGACATCATGCCCCATTCCCCTAGGTAACTACTCAATTTTTTTTATATACATTGATTACATCTATCTTGAAACCCTTGTGTAATGTTAGAAACAACATACATGTTACACTACATACTTATGCGCATATTACTTTACATTCTGATGTTATGTTTGAATATTGTATTAGATTATCATGTAATTATCATATATGCTATGGATAACATAGTTTTTAGAGCTATTTTATTTTGAGGATGGTTCTTGCATAGGTCATTAACTAATCTCAAAAGAGGGGGAATTTATAGGGATTTATCATACATATTAGGCTCATACATTGTTATTCATAGATCATTTTCAGCACATAGGCTCAATTTTAGGAAACCAGACACAAGTAAGACACACACAAAAATAGGGACTCAAAAAGTAGTTTAGAGACTCAAATTTTAGACCAGATAGACATTACTACCTATATTGGGAAATTAGCACCACATGGAACTATTGTCCACTATATGGTGCTAATATATAGTGGACCCAATCTTAGGGAATTTTAAATTATCCAGAGCAATACACTAGATATAGTATAAATTTTCACAAATATAGCTACAATTGTAATAGTTATGTTTAAATTTTGCTCAAATACACTCATTTTAGCTTAGATTCATATTAGTTTCTTATATTAGGGCATCATGCATGACATGATCATCCCCAGATTCAGTTAAGATACATAGATATAGTTAGTATAACTTAGTACAAAATCAATATACTCAAATATCAGATTGGGGGCATGCATGCAACACATAGTTTTCATATGCTCAGTTACACACAAGTTGATCAAATGGAATGGTAAACTCCATTTCATTCTCTACACTATATACACTTGTTATCATATCTCATGTTTTCACTAGTTTCATGCCTTACTCCATTTGTAATGGTTGGCATTCTCGAGTGTCCTAGAGCCACCTAATGTACTCGAGTGCCCATAGAACCAATATACACATTTAGATATGCCTAATTAGACATTTTTAACACTTTATGTAGTTCAATTTTAAATGCATCTACTACACATGAGTGATAAATTATGGAGTTATAACCAACTTGAGTTCTTGAGCCACCTACATGAGAGGGTTAGACACACTTACAATCTAATCCAATACATTCATAGGTCATGTTCCACTAAGTAGGGGTGGCCAATGATGGAATCAAAACTAGATTGAGTTCTCAATCCACCCACACATGAGGATTGAGCAAGCTATCAACTCAATCCAATTTATTCAATGATTTGATCATTATGTACATGCATACACATATGTTGTCACCAAGATTATGTATTGGTTTACATACCTAATGAGGAGTATTCATTCTTTTCCTCTTTTCTATCTCTTTACTTAGCTTTACTCAATTATTTTATTCAACATAGTCTTTTTCTTTTGATATCTCTCAAGTAAGGACTAATTTTTTGCATGTTTCATTATAGGTCATGCTTTATATATGTAGGCCCAACTTTACATACTCAAACTCAACTAAATGGGTTTCATTTCCTAGGTAAGTTTAGGTATGCTTCTTTTTCCTTTATACTAGTTATTTTGCTTTGTTGCATTTCTAGCATAAAGGGGGTAAATGTAATCACCTAAAAGTGGTATTTAGATGCTAAGAGTGTTGTTTGAGATAACCTATTCCTAGCTTATCCCTAGACCTATCCTAGAGCCTTTATGACACTTTTATAGCCATTATGTGGACCACAAACATCCCTAATTATCCAAAACATAGTTCAAACCTGTATTCCTAGATCCTGACCCTTTATGCCCACCAGCTAGCCAGCTAGACACTAGCACCACATTAAGGACACTTGAGTCACATGGCACTAGTGTCTATTTACTTAACTCTCCTTAACAGATATATTTTCAAATTTTTAAAGCTCCTAAGTTCTCCCTAATCACATTTTATTATCCATACAAGCTATGAAACACTATAAATACAAAATTATTAGACATATATCAATTATATGGAAAATAGATGCAAAAAGCATTTTGAAACAAATAATAAGTTGAGCAAAATCAAGGTTATTAATCCTTATTCTAGCCTACTTCTGCATACTACCATCTACATCTTCCCTAAGCCTAGATTTTTAAGATTTCCAATCTCAAGTACACTCAAGGCATTCAAGACCATTATCATTCTAGAATTCACTTACACTTGCACCAAGCATTAGGTGGGAGAACTACATAAATCTTGATCCCTCTTTGGAGTATTGGTATGTAGGCATCACTTTTCATAGTGGGGTGTTGAGGATGTCCAACTTATTCCACTAATAAATGCATATTTTTAGATCATGCCATACTTATAATGAGGATTAGGAATTATAACTTAAATCACTTGTTGCAGGCATAATATAGAGTTCCATATTTCATGTGCACAAGAATAGAACATAGAAATATAGGTGTAAGTGCTCCCAAAATTTAGAAATAGTCTTGTAAAGAGGACATTAGTGCCATTTTTAGGACACTAGAGACACATGGTACTAATTTAAAAATTGGTTGCTACTAGCCAAGGAATAATCTAACTTAGGTACCATATTGATGACACTTAGACCTATTTGTAACCCAATTTTTAGCACCAGATCTTTAGCAATAGTTATTTTCTAGATAAGTCTCTATTTTCAAATATTTATTACTATTTTTAGAAATTAGAATCAAGTTAAATTATATAAAAAATTATTGGTTATTTATTACATATTATTTCACTAATTTAGACAACTTATCCCTTTAACTTAACTCAAGATTTACATAATTAAACCCTACAAGTTTAAATTAAGGGATTTAGGAAGATTAAAAAGTGCATAACTTTGAAATGAATGATTAAAATGAGATGAAATTTTTTATGAATGTTAAATAGTATGTTTATGACTTATAAAAATCTTATTTTAAGGTTAATAAATTACTTTAGATAAATATATAGGTAAAATGTAGACTACAATCATGTTAAGAAGTTCAAAAACTTTGTTTTAATAGTACAAAAACCTCAATATCTCAAAATAAAATACTGAAAATGACCTAAAATTTATATAGAGGTTGTTTAAAATGTTTTTGAAGCATTATAATTAGTATTATATTTTTTAGATAGATAGATAAATAGAGAGTTATGGTCAAAACTCAGACTTGCGGACCTAGGAACAAGGTCTAAAAATTAGCATGTTGTTCTTTCATAAGAATGAAACATGTAGAAGGAAAGAAACACATTATATGAGTTGGTAAAACTAAATGGGTGCATTAATCTTATTTAAATCTTAGAAGAGTCAATATCTAATATAATAAGAATAAAACATCTATGGAAGGAGTGTGACAAATCTAATAAGGGTCTAGAAAGACAATCTGAAGAAAGTCATTATTTTCTATTTCTTGAAAGAATATTACAAATTAGATTATTAAAGTGTGTTTCTTGGGATTAATAACATTAAGGAGACTATAAAAATATTCTTTTAGTCAAAAATAAGCTAAAATAGATCAAATATTTTTTCAAGATTAAGTGTAAAGATAAGACAATCTTATGCAATTATAAGAAACCTAGTTGAGGACACATAAAAGACAAATGTTTACATCAAATTAATATCAAAGATATAATCAGAGAGTGTGTTTATCATCATTAATTATCATTTTTTATGTTTATAATTAGTGTATTGGTTTTCAATCCCATCAAATAACTCTTATATGTAATTTTATCATGTTTAGCATCCTAAATAAGGACTAATTATGATAGATAAGATATTTTAGTCTTAATCCACTTAAGTGCACTTGAAAATTATTAAGTATAATTATACCACTCCCCACTTCTAGATGAATTTAAATTAATATTATAATTGAGATTATTTCATCACACACCATGATCATGGTGCATATATAGTACCTCCTATAATGAAAAAAAAACTAGATAGACATCTCGTACACATTAATATATTTATAATGTTACATAGATACTATTTGGGAGAGAAAAGATATTTAAATATAGATCCACTTGAGTGAATCTAAGAAATAATAAGTATAGATACCCCACTTCCCATATCTATATGTACTTCAATCAATAATATGACTGAGATTATTATAACAAACACCATATAAAGGGTTGTCTAATCTAAGTATGTTTTGTAAATTATAAGTCTATTTTGATAGGATTTGACCTTATTTTAATAAAATTATATGATTTCCTCCATTAAAATTAATGGCATAATTAGCTGAAGAGAAACATGATAATAGTTTTTTATCAAGATCAAAATGTATATGAATTTGATCACATGGTGTAGCATATAAAGAAAGGAAAAATGTATATGCACCAATTGAGTATAAGGCCACCACTCAATCACAACCTTGTGGATAATAATTTCTAGTCTACTAATCAAAACTACTTAAGAAAATATAATAATATAAAATAATTAATGTGTGAGTTAATTCATGGAATCGAGAAGAATTAACATAGAAACATTTATCTACTTTGCATGCATATAGATTTGATCCATCTCCTACACATTTATTGCCTCTACTTGATTCACCTACAATATTTAATCCACCATCCCTACCACCTAATTAGACTATTCCACCTTGAATAGTATCAAAATTGACTCCATCACCTATACCTAACATTCAACCCTTATAACATGCATTAGAACAATCATGGACCTATTTTGATCACTATCAATACATGAATAATCACTCACATGATCTTCATCAATGTATATAATTTTATGAAGATTGATGATCAAAACCAACTCACCAATTAAACTTGAGGTAGCCAATGCTCACATACAACTCAATAAATATTATCCAAATGGGTAGCCACTTGGTTATTGGAAATATTACCCTCATTAACTGTCAACTCAAAGATATAAGTTTTTGAAGGTGTTGACACTATATGTGCAACAATAATCACTTATAATGTCTGGGGTACTAAACATTGCATATATAAAACACATTTTTTTGAAATTGAATTAGCACACTTGAAATTAATCTCAAATGTTGGGAAGTGAATGCTTACATAAATAAATTTTAGGAAACAAACTAAACTATTTTTTAATATTTGAAGCTTCCCACACTAGAATTAAAGTACTTATGTGAAATTTAAACAAACACATACATGAAAATAGATTAGTTATGCTTAAAAATTCAAGATGCATACACAAAATTGAAATGAAAATATTCACATAATAGAAATAAACAAACTAATTAATGGATCAAATTTTCACCACAATACTTTACAAGTGGTCCTTCATCAGTTGGACTTGTATTCCAGTCCCCTCCTTGGATACAATTTTTCTACTTCAATCACCTTTATTGCATCAACTAGGCCTCTGATAATGATATGATTGTTATAACATGGTACAAGAAAATCATAGTATTTTTAAGATTAATTTTACTTTCTCTCTCTCTCTCTAAATTATATAACTAGCCTATTACCTATAACTCTAATACTTATATATGGTAGATAGGCATGAATAAATATCCTTCTAAATTTTGGATGTTACAACCATAATGCTTAAGAAACCAAAATAGTCTGAGAAGAACATTAGAGGTTGAAACTGAACTATTATGCAAATAGAAGAAATAATTGCTCGGTCTAATGAAGTGCCTATGAGGTTATAGCAATGTCTCATCAAATTACATGATTCCTTAAGTTTTTTATATTATTTGAAATTTTTTTGGAGATGGGTGAATTTTGTAGCATTCTATAAAAGTGTTCTCCTATAATAGTTACTTTAGGTAATTATACTAGTTATTGTGGGTGGTCCCAACTACTTGTAGGCATCATGAATTTTAACCCTATCCATCCAATAAGATATCCCCTTAAGAAACTCATATACCTACTAATTCTTTTGTTAGTAGTCCTGAAGTTATGTACATAGTAAGGTTCTCTTTATTGCATGAAAGGAGTAAGTTATGCCCATCTTTCCCTAAAGGTAACATATGATTCATTAAAAATTTGATTAGATAGATTTTTTCCCTAGCTCAAAACTTCCCTTTTGTATATTTGAATAGTTTTATTAAATTATAAAATCATGGCTAGATCATTCCATTTTTTTATGACCATTTTGAGCAACCAATGTTATGCTCAATTTGTATAGGAATAGATTATTCCTCTTCACTGTAAGATATAATTTATTGTTTCCTTTTGAGCTCGTCTCAAGTAATAATAATACACCATTATTTGTTCATGCCCAATAATAACATTGAGATTCCACTTGTCATCCAAGGTGACTACCAAACCATGTTTGAAGAATTTACATAACAAATCTCATGTTTCAACTAAGCCATAGAAGTAGGCTTCACATAAGGACAAGGGAATTCATATGTAATGTTTATCTCCTGAGATTATCCTGCCTAATTAAAACTAGATGAATTATTCCATTAGATAAAATGCATAAACTATAGAACATGGTTTACATTGTAACATTTGCATGGACATTTCACAAATCTTGGGAATCAATGCTTCAAAACTGGAAACAACCATCTCTTTCTTCCTTAGTTCCTCATCATTTTCATCCAACTATCTTTTAAGGTTTTTTATTTTATTAACTAGTGTATTATTTATTGATGACCCCCACAAATTGCATAGCACTTCATTTTCAATGCACCAAATATGCCCTAATGTTACATTATATATATTAAATCAATAATTACCTCATTATGAATTTTAGACACACCTAGATGTGTTTCAAAGTTTCCAGTTCCTTCTTTGGTGATAGAGGTTATAGGCTCCTTAGGAATGGAGGTAACTAGGTTCCTCAGGTATAGTTTTTATAGGTTATTTTTTTTGTTACAAGCCTTTCTTCCTCATTCATTATTTTTTCTTTCCCTATCACTTGTGCCAATGTATCCAACCTATTTATTCTTGCATCTAATTCCTAAATCCTTGCCTTTAAGGACTCTATTTATTCATATGTAAGCATAATTTTTTCATAATCAATAAAATTTTGACTAGAAGAGATAGAGGTGTGTTCTCTCCCTTCTACTACAAACTCTTCTTCTTCCTTTTCCTAGATCCCCTATTCAGTTATAATTTCTTCATTTTCCTTCATGGATTATGAGCTTTCACTTGCTTCCTCTTTACTAGTGTCCTCATATAATTCCTCCTTTTCTTCACTACCACTATACTTTTCCTCTTTATGACTCTCTTCCTTTGATGAGATTTAAAGCATCATGGTATTGGAAGAGGATTGAATAAACCTTACTTATTTTATCTTAAATTTATAGGAGGATTTTTTTAAGGTATTTTATCTATTAATAGGGAGATTAGAAGATATGGGTATGACATTTTTTAGGTATTCTAGACTGAGCAAAAAAAATTATGGAAGATGGGGTAGTGAGATAAAATTCTCTCATGAAATATCTCATTTGCTAATGGCCAATACCCCTTTGACTATTAATGTTATCAATGAATGGTGGGATAGGGCTAAAATTTTCCCTTTCTGATATTATTTAGCCATATTTCCTAGAAAATGTAAGAAATGGCACAGTCATAATGATTCCATGTCTAATATGGCTAAAGATATTCAAGTGAGGATTAATACTAGGGATAATTTACCTTCACATGTAAATTATTTAATAATGAATATATCTACCAAGAACCATGGAGGAGGGAGTGATAGTATTTTTGTACCTTTTGCATCATACTCAAGCACTTCCCCTAGTCTACTAAATCTAGCACTAGCATCCTCAACTATATGTTGTTTTATCCATTTTTCCTCTATTGTAGATAGGTTAGTAACCTCTATAATTAAATCCTTAATTAATACTACCTCTAGACCTTTGATATTATTCCTATCATCCTAAAATGTCTAAGCCAAAGTAGGAAAAATATCCAAGTTATACCATGTGAATTTTTTTATGAATTCTATCCATCCTACACTTAAAAAATGGTCACCAGTTGTGGACTATTTATTAAAACTATGTGGTCACTTGGTTCCATCATTTTTATGCTTCCACATCCATTTTTATCTTGTGTATTCTACCTAGTATTTACTTATCTAATACTTACACCTTCTCATAATCTCTATCAAATTTGAAAATTGCATGTAATCTAAAAAATATATGAAATGCCAAATCTAGGAGGAAATGAGAATGATTGATTATACTTTTTAACCATTAGAAGTGCAATTATTCTATACACATCATGTTTTATCATTTTGAATCCTCTCATAATCTATACTAATTACACATGTTAACTTACCATCAATTACCCTCCCCCCAACTTTAGTCTTTCACATGTCCTCAAGTAGAATGAATCTTAGTTTTGGATTCTCACACAACCTATAGGATATGAGATAATAAAATTCATAAAGGTGATGGGAATTAAAGAATATTAATTGGAATGTGTCATGAAAAAAATAGTAGTATGACCTATAGATCAAAAATTTAAAATGGAAAGGTATTATGTGGAGGTATGATGAATGGGTGTGATGTAGGAATAGTCAAGGGTTTATGAAATCTTAAATCAACCAATAATAGACTGCAGTGTGTTTTATTTGACTTTTTGGTTGTGGCCTTATTTTTGTGAGCTTGTTTACATATTATAATGTTGTTGCAAAATTATTCCTTTGTTGTGTAAAAGCACAAAGATATTTTGATTATTTCTTTTAGTCAACATGGATTGTTAAGTTAAAAACACTTATCATAATTGGTTTTTAAATTTAAGTAATAATTATATGATTAAATTTTATGAGGTCATATCATATAACACTTACAACATTTTTACCAAGTTTCAAACCATTTGGAGTTACTATAGAAATGTATCAAATGTTACACTTGGTAGGAGGTTTCTCTAATTTTGGTAATGTTGAGGTGAGAATTTGAAGATGAAAATTGGTGGGATCATATAACATAACACTTAAAACATATGGAAAAAAATTTAGAACATTTAGATTCACCATAGAGTCATACTACATGATTTTATCAGAACACTTGGCAGATGGTTCTTGACCTTGTGGAAGATATGTGGTAGGAATTAGGCTACCAAATTTGGAGAGGTGATGAAAAATTTATTCTAAAAGTTGTATTTCAAATTTCATATCAATTGTTTTTACATAATTAAATTTATGATTTTTTTTATAACTAACCTTTAGCTTGAAATACCACCTGATAGTTTTTTATATTTACTGACAGTTAGGTGTTGATCTTGAAAACTAAAGGTTGCTTGACTATTTTACTTTATATGGAGTTTAGGGAAGTTACATGGAACCCCATACAACTTTTAATGTCAAGAGGAATACATAATTCAAGGAGAGAAAGTTGGAGAGAGGATGAGTTATACAAGATCAGAACTCTCTAGGAGCATAATAGATAATTGTATCTATCTAGGAGGGACTATATGAGAGTCTATAACTCTTTCATGTATTAAAATAAGAATGTAGAGGAATGTGTGAGATTGTTTGTTTGAGAGGGTGATTGTATTCTTATGTAATGTATTATATATTATTTCAATAAAATTTGTTAAGTGTGTCAAGTCTAAGTAAGTCCTAATGTGTGACCATTAGTGAAGACCAGCCCTAGAAACATAGAGATAAAGGTAAACCTTAATTGGTCCCCTTGTTTTGTGATTGTATCAAGTGGTATTAGATCAAAGTGTTTTCCTTATAGGTTATTTATGAAACTACTATATCATTTTTTTGTGGGCTATGAAAGAGAAGTCTATTGAGTGTACTACAAGTTGTGAAATAAAAGCTTGCATAAGTTTTTCACAGGTGAGAGAGAAGTCACATAAGTTGAGAGGGATTTTGAGAGGCTCTATTTTGAGTATGTTATATGTTCTAAAATATAATCCTACTAATTATGGTGATACTTATCACACAATAGAATAACATCAAAGGTAGAAGACTTGACAATGATGTTGAAAAGATTCAAGGAAATATTAGATATGATTCAAATGATTGTACAAAGTGGTGTTATTTCAAATAAGTATGAATATTATGAAGAAGAGATAATGGTGGGTTTGATGTCCCTATAAGTAATATTTTATGCTTTATAAATATTCTAATCAAATAGAGGAAAAGACATCAATAGAAGGAAAAGACCAATAGAGGTCATGGTGAAGGAAAGAGGTGAGTCTATTTGTGATATTGATTTTTATGTGGTAAAAAGAGCCCTAATAAATTTATGATATGAGTAGTGTAGTTATAAATTTATTTTAAAGATGAGTATGTTTTTGAATCCATAAGGGTGAAGGTTTAATGTAATTGGTTATGTGGAGTTACAACACTATCTTATAAATATCATCAAGTGAGGTGATAAAGGAAGGGTAAGCAGAAGGTATGTGAATGGGAACAAATGGTTTCTAATCTCTTGGGTCATTTTGACACCCAAAGTTACATCCATATTGGTTGAATAAGCTTCATGTGAAGAGGCTTGAGAGAGTTTGTGAGAATAAGATTTTAAAGAGAGGTAATACATATAAGGAACTATCATATGAATGGCCAAAGACTAATTCAAGAAGTAGAAAGGAGGTGCATAGGTGCACAAAAGAGTAGGTTGGTGTGGAAGTTAACATGTAGGAGAGGCTTCTATAAGAAAAATAAGGTGAAATAAAGATATGAGCATCCCATAAAGGAATAAATCATCATGAAATAGGATATGGAGATGATAGTAGTTGAAGTATAATAAGGAGACCCATTTTTTGATGATAGTAAGGAGTTTTTGGTGTCCTATGATTGGGAAAAATCATAATCATCCTTGGTGAATGAAGGAAATGCATTTAACTTTTCTATTTTTTAGGGTATAAGGGTTAAGGACAGCTAAAGAAAGCTATAGGTTTTTGTAATGAAATAATAGAGGTGAATGAAGAGATTAACCATGAAGAGTTATAGGTTTTCATGAAGGAAACAATAATGGTGAAATAAGTTCAAGTCAATGCACATGACGAAAGTATGGTTTCATACCATCTATTTATAAGAGAATAAATAAGAAGATTAATGAAGAGAGAATAGCCATGGAGGTTTTTAAAATTGGGCCTTTGGGATTCCAACATGAGGGATAAATATGTGAGAAGACTATGAGCAGTAGAGAAGACTTGGACAACATGTCATTTTAGTGTGAAGAAGATATGGAAGAAGTGACTAGGGGAACTCTTAACTCCTTTAATAGGTTTATTCAATGTGCAGGTCTAACAAATGAGATGGAGATTGTGATGGTGGACAATTTTTTACCAAGAGGACTAAAAGATGAAATTAGTGTTTCATATGTGGAAGTAATCCATGGAGATGTTGGAGGAGAGACTCTTATGAGTCAAGGTTTCCATTTTTATGAAATCGACAAGGAGAGTGCAATATCCCTTACACATGACATGGATTAAACGAATGAAGGTGAAACCAATCATCCCATAGCTAATATAAAGAGTTTAATAAGAAAATAAAATTTGTCACAAGAAAAAAATAGAGTTATGGAGGGTTTGAGGATCCTAAGCTCAGTGTAAATTAATACAATAGTGATAACATGGAGGAAGCATCTATGGGGACTATTAAGACTCATATTTATAAAATAATTTTTGACTATAACCAATGTGTAGATATAGAGATCAATATAATGGAGTCATTAAAATAATCCTTCCAAGGTGAAAATAGTGAGCCAATTGAGTTCAAAAGGTGTGAGGAGGATATGTTGATTTGTATATCAGCTAGAGCATATGGAGAAGAATATTATGTCACAACAGAGGTGGATGATTTAATTTACATAAAAGTAAGGACATCAAGATATGAGAAATTAAATACTATCCATGAGGTGATATTAGGAGCTATGGGTTATCATTTAGATGACCAAGTATATGTTGATTCTATTATGATGATATTAATAATGATAGATAAGATGGAAGCCATGAGAGAGGAGCTATAAACAAAAAAGTGTGGTGTTGATAAGGATCTAAAATTAAGTTGGAAAATGTGAGGACAAATCAAATAATGCTTTAGGAGGAGGTGTTAAGTCTACAAGGGGTTTAATACCACATGGGAGAGTAAGATTCATGAAAGATAATTTTGGTGGATGTGTTCAAATGAAGGTGGATTTCAACCCATAAGAAGATGGAGAATGGAAAAAATGAGCCTTTGGTAGAGGAGGACCAAATATGGTGGGTCTAAACCCATAAAAAGAGTGAGGAGAGATAATAAAAATAAGGAAAGAAAGAGTGGTGAAGAGAAAAATAAGAGTAGAGATAAGAGAGAATTGAATTGAAACTAGAAATAAGAAGATAAAAATAGAAGAACAAGCATGAAAATCAACTGAAGTACTTGGTGTGTTGGAATAGAACACCATGGCCACTATATTTCATGGTCATAAGAGTGATTTTTACACTTATAAACCTTGGGTGTCTAATGTAGGAACATCCAAGGGTTCATGTAGTCTTACATCAACCAAAACAAAGTGTAGTGTGTTCTATTTGATTTTTGGGTTGTGGCATTGTTTGTGTGATCTTTTTTACCTCTTAGAATGTTGTTTCAAAAGTATTCATTTTCCATGGAAAAGGGCAAAGATATTTTGTTTATTTATGTTAGTTTGCATTGACTATTAAGTCATAGACACTTGTTATAAATTATTCTTCAACTATGGTAAGAATTAGATGATGATTGTTTTTGAGGTCATATCATATGACACAACATTTGGACCAATTTTTAGACCATTTGGAGTTACTACAGAAACATACAAATTGTTACACTTGGTAGTAGGTTTTTATACTTATGGTAATGTTGAAGTAATAATTTGATGATGAAGATTTTTGGGATCATAAAACCTAATACTTATAACCTTTGTATAAAATTTTAGATTATTTTGAATCACAATGGAGGTGTACTACCTAATTTTATCAGAACATTTTTTACTTGAAAAAGAGTTGTGATAATAATTAGGCTAATAAATTTGGAATGGTGAGGAAAAATGTATTCTACAAGATATTTTTCAAATTTCATATCAATTGGTTTAATGACATTTAAGTTATAGTGGTTTTTCTAGTACCATTTAGCCTAAAACATTAGCTAATAGTTTCTAGTGTTTACTAACAGTTAAGTGTTGATATTGAAAATTGAAGGCTATCTTAATATTTTACTTTATGTGGAGGTCAATTAATTTGAATAGTTACCCCATGGAGCTTTGGATGTTACGAGGAATACAAGATTGAAGGAGAGGAAGTTGGAGAGAGGACAAGTTATGAAGGAGCAAAAATCTCTAGGAGTAAACAAAGAGTTGTATTAGTCCAAGAGGGATTGTATGAGAGTTTAGAACACTTTTATTTATTGAAATAAGCCTATAGAGGCATGTGTGAGAGTGTGTGTGTGTGTTTGAGAGTATGAATGTATTTTATTGTAATGTTTTTTATATTAATGTAATGACAATAGTTAAGTGTGTCAAGTTTGATTAAGTGTTAATGTGTGACCATGAGTGAATGTTAGGCCCTAGAAATATAGAGATAAAGATAGATCTCAATTGGTCCCCTTATTTTTTTATTGCACTAGGGTGAATCATAATTTTTTATGGAACATTAATGAATAATTAAAAAACAAAATTAATACCTATTAATGGTGAATTATAAGCTTAGGTAAAAGTGTTAGAAAGGATAATATTTCATGGATCCCTCCTCCTCCAGGGTGGTTTAAAATAAATTTTGATGGAGCCTTAATTGGAAATATGGGTGCTTCAGGAGTAGGATGTATCATAAGGGACTGTAGTGATTCATTGATCAGATTGGTTTTGAGAAAATTAATGGATGGAATGAACAATGAAGTTGAGGATTATGCTCTTTCAATTGGTATTGATCTATATTTGCAATGTAAAATTGACAAAATTTTAATTGAAGGTGACTCACAAATCTTGATCTCTACTCTCAAGAAAAATTTAGCCATCTCTTAGAAGTTGGAAAATATTTTATCTAATATTTAGGATCGCTTGGATAATTTTTATTCTTGGGAGTGCAAACATTGCTATAGGGAAGCCAATTTAGTAGCTAATTTATTAGCCAATTATGGGATTGATCAAAGAGATGAATTACGTGTGGACAACTATAGGTCTTCTTGGTAATATTTTATAAGGATTGTTGCCACTAATTTTGACATTTAAAAAAATCATCATCAAAATAATAAAACTATTGATTATTTTTCAATTATGGACGGTAATGGCCATAATTGTTTTTTATTTTACCACCATTAGTTTACAGGTCATGCCATTCCTTCATAATGGCTAATTTATGTGAACCAAGGTGGTGGTCATTTTTATTAATGTCATCATGGGTGAATTGATGTGTCTCAGCCTTGTTTACACATTTCATTTACTTCTTGGGTGGAGCTTTAGCATTTGCTTGTCTTTGGTTTTTAAACACCATGGAGCATGAGGTGATTTTAGCTCTTGGGACACTAGTGGTCTTTGGTAGTGGTTTCAAAAGATAAATGTCATTTGATGGAATTATTTCTAGAGCTCAACTCAAACACATCTTCTACGTCCCTACCAAAGAGATTTTGTAGGCCATCTTGACAGTTTTAGATGAGTATGTGGCACAAATTATCCATAGTAGAGTCAATTCTAAGGTGTCTACCTTGTTTTTGACCAATATTATGGCTCTAATGATGGAAAAATATGTTTTTTGTAAAATCATGGCATTTTTTGTGATGCCTAATCACTGTCATGGGATTTGGAGGAGATTGGAAGGGTGTTTTGGGCCCTTCCCCAAATTATCAGTTTCTAGCTCAAACGGCAATGGTTTGGTGCCACTTTCAACTTTCATAGCATTGAAAACTAGGTTTATGATTTTGGTTAGTTTTGTGGAGGATATATAGAAGAAGGTCTATGACAGTGATTCTACATAGGGCCAGTTCGTGATCATACCACCTATGGCTCAACGCAAGAGCCCCATTATGGAATTGACATAATGGAAAGAAGCTAGACATAATTAAGTTCATGTGGATGTTTTGAAGCTTCTAAAAAAATGGTGATTTAGGGCATGGATTGGTAATGAATTCTAGATGGGTGGCTACTATGACTATGCAGGGGCACTTGGAAAGTAATCGTGTGGTAACTTCAGTGGGTTGTGTCAATCTTAGGATTTAGGGGTCAAGGAATAAAGTAATTAAGAGTTATTCAATGGATGGAGTTACTAATAAAGAGGTGGTAGTATTGGATGATAAGGAAGACACAGTCTAATCATTATGGGGTTGCTTGTTTTATTCATTGGTAAACTTTCAAGTTTTTTAATTTTGTCTTTGATAGTAGGCTTGTGGCATTTTTGAGTGTTTTTAGGTTTTTTAGTATGTTTATTTTTGGTATATGGTAGTTGTATGGTATGGCACACTATCTAGATTGGCCTTACCTTAGTTCTAGTCTTTATATTTGATTATCAACTTATAATAATCAAGATGACTACTTTTTATGCTTCTTTTTATGTATGGTCAGGGGACCTATTTAACCCTAGTATCTATCACAAAAAATAATCATGAGAAAACATATCTATCCTAAGTAACTAATAAAGTTACTTGATTTAAGGCATTAATTTTCCAATTGTATCATTATTACAGGTTGATGAGAGTGGAACCTTATATTCTTTGACATGGGCCATCAACTTATATAATTGTATAATGATGAATTTATTTTAATGATGATCAAAAATGATCTGATTCATCACCAAAACATATGAAAGATGAAACTCTTGTAATAACATCTAGTTTGAAGTAAGTTTGTGGTTGTGAAATTTAATAATGCTTGATATCTTAAGAAAATCATGGAATTTTGGAATGTCCATAGGAACAAACAATGAATACAAGTGCTTGGGAGATAAGGAATTGGGAGTAAGAGTTGTATATTAATTTTGGAGATGATAATTTTTCAAAAGGAAATAAGCAGTAGTGGTTGCATGTTTCTTTTGGGAACCTAAAATAACTATGATTATGTATATGTAAAGAATTTTAACAAAATAACAATATAAATTGTAGTCATAATACCCCATGAGATAATATAAGATAGGAATGATGATCAAAATGCATCCATCCTACTAAAAAAATGATCCTACAATATCAAATCTTATTGTGGCACATGTTACAAGTCAATACAAACTAACCCCAAAAACCTAGAGGTAGGCATATAACACCTAATATGTTGCAATTAGATTTAAAGTTAGTTGTATCACTTAGAGAAGGCTACTAATACCTAGGAGGCTAAAGGTGGATGTTACTTGCATCACTTGGAAATAGACTTGTAATGTCTAGAAGCTTGCATGTGGATGCAATGTGACCTACAACACCTAAAAATAGGCTTGTAATGCCTATGAGGCTATAGGGTGACCCTACTAATTGCTTTTTTTTCTTACATAAGTAATTATCAAATTAATTTTCCACCTAGGACTGATTTTTTGTTTAACATTTAATCCTAAGTGGCCAACAAGCTATTTTTCCACTCAATGCCATTTTATTCAATTTTGGCCCACTATAAAACTAGTTTTCTAACCAAAATTTCAATGTGTGGTGTTCATATCCTACCTTAGAGAGTTGGGTCTGAAGTGTTCTATCCATATCCTTAAAAACTCTATAAGATTTGAGCCACAATGTTGATCCAATATGTGAGAGATTTACATATTCATGTGAGGTTTTCATTTTATTATGATCCTTCATATGAACTACTCCTTGGAGAATGGTTTCTTATATAACTTAATAGAGTGACCATTGACCATCAAGGAGAAGCATATATGATCAATTATGTGTAGTTTCACTACTCCATTTTCAAACACTTTCTATTTTAGATGTCCCTAACCATCTAGTCTAAATATTCTCTTTATGATCCTTATACTCTAATTCATAGAGTAAGGCCCATTCACCTGGATCAAACTTTTATTGTTTGTTGAACCAATCATGCCATTTTATATTTTGTTTATGAACTACCTATATGTATTTCAAATCTTTTCTTCAAATCTCTTCTAAGGAGTCAGAATCATATGCTTAGAAAAAATTCATACCAAAATTTAGGGCCATCTTAGAGTTTTGATTTCAAAATATATGGGGAAGACAACCCTCCTACCATAGACTAACTCATAAGGTGTGAACCCCATGGTTATCTTCCATGTTATATAATCCCATATAGGCTCTATAAAATGTTCTACCCAATCATAATGGTTTCTAGCTATTCTCTTGGTAAGAATATTCTCCAACTCCATATTTATAAATTTAACTTGGTTGTTGGATTGTAGATGATATGAAGTAGCTTTCTTGTTCCTAAACTCATACTCTTTTACAAGGGATGAAATCAAACTAGACATGCATTACGGTCCTTCATCTGAGATTATCTCTCTTGTAACTCCTATTGAGTGAATATCTCATCATATAATAACTCTACTACCTTTTTGTCTTATGCATGCATTAAATCTCTGACCTCTACCCATTTGGTAAGGTAGTTTTTACATACCAAGATATACTCTTTTTTTGAGATTTTGGATCTATATGTTCAATAAAAACAATCCCCCATTTTTTGAAGGGGTCTAAGACTAGTTGTGGTTGGAGAGGCATCTCAATTAAACATGTGGATTTCCCCATACATTAACATCTGTCACATTTATAGTTTTATGTAATAGCATCTCTTTATAAATTAGGCCAATAGTAACATGTTGTGATGATCTTGTGTGTTATCCCCTTTGCCTCAAAATTCCCCCCATAGGGTTCATCATGACATGCTCAGATGATATCAAATACTTTGTCCTCTTTAACACACATGTGCATGATTAAGTCATGACTAATGTGAAAGAGATAAATAGAGATCAATGACTAAAAGATGCTTTTGTCTACCAAATGGAATTTCTCCCTTGATGAAAAATGTATAAGAACTTGTCTAACATCCAAACTATTAGAAATATCTATAAACCAATGAGTGATTTTTATTAAGGTTAAAGATGGGTTTTTTTTAATAGGGACCCCAATCCCAACAAGAAGTTCCAATACAAAAATAAGACCAAAGGACTCACCAAGCCTAAAAGTTTAAAAATATAAAGATAATCTCAAAAATAGCTACAAGTAGTCTAAATACAATAGAAATAGCTCCAAAAAGTAAGATACAACCAAAAACATATTGTAAACAGTCTAACTATTTGTACTCCCTACCACATCTTCCCATTAACTTTTCATATATTTCAAATTAGAGTTTATCTAAAAAATCATCTTTTTCTTATCAATGTCTTTGAAACAATCACTACATTATAGATGCTTACCTTTAGAAGTGTTATTCAAATATAACAAACCTTCAATTTGAGACCTTAAATTTTATAGATTTTGAATGCCTTAATGCATAGCTACTTTACTACAATTGATCAAGTAGATAATGTTCTTTAGCTTATCATTCTCACATTCCAATTCCCCAACCCTATCCCTAAGTTTCTGGATTTGAGTAATACAATATTTGTACATGTCTTTCTAATTCAAATGTTCATTTTCTTATTGAAATATTTTGATTTTCCCTTTGAGATCTAAAAGCTTCCTCATGAACCATCTCATAATAGATTTCTACAAATCTAACTCTTCAATTTTAACCATTTTTTGCTTACCCTTTAAAGAGTCAAAAATGGAATTGAAAATCTCATTTGGATTATGCATTTGAGTTCCCCAATCCTTCACCCCCACCTCCTTAGGAATATCAACCACTTTACTTTTACCCTTATCAACCTTATCAATTAAGTCATTGATATTCTCCCTTTCAGTGACACTATGAAGATTAGACCCCTCCTTATCTCTTGAAGTACCATCTAATGGAATAAGATGCCCTTTTGAAGACCTTACTTTATCTATGTTGATTTCCTTCTACCCAACCCTTGAATAAACCTTAGAATCACTTCTCAAGCAGTTATTGATGCTAACCCCTTGAGTTTTTGAGTGTTTTTATTACTATCTTGAGCTTTGGCTTTGGGAGGAGAATTGCTAGCTAGATATTTAATCCAAACTTTCTAAGCTTTATATATATCATCCTTTCCTTTATGGGGTTTGGGCATGTTAGTGTCTATCTAAATCATTCCTTTAAAATACTTGTGAATGAGGAATATGACACCTTGATTTTTAGGAATAGAATATTTACCCTTTTTTACTTTATCAATTGAAGTTTCCAAAGATTGAAGGATATAAAAAGGCAAACTCAACAAAATGACATGCTTGAAATAATTTAAAAACACAAATAGAGATAAATTCACTAAATTATACCATTTCTCTAACATAATGTATTGCATGATGTGATATGCCACATCTCCATAGGGTCTTAATAGATATTTTCTATCAAACCCATTATTTAACTCCACCAGAGTTTTTCCTTCCAACAAAAAACTACTCTCTCTTTTTTAATCTCTACTAGTCTTATAAAATGTAGTCACCTCTATATCCAACACAGTAACATGAGAAATCAAGTCTTTACAAATTTCTAGAAACACCCCTTTAATATTGATCATTATATTGTCTCAAAAATTAATAAACAATTCTAAAACATGTTTGTTATAGCCTTCTGTTCATTACATGAAACTAGTCATTCCTACAATTTGTAAAATCTACCAAACCTCCTCATTATTATTCACTTCATTAGGCATCTTGGGCTCAATTTTTTTCAGAAGCCCCATAATAGGAGGATGAACATTGTTATGGAGCTTTGACATAAAATAGGGTTTTTTGGAAATCCCCAAATGAGAAATGATTTTCCCACTTAATTTCCTCATGTCATTCAACTTGAACCCCTTATTATAATTCTTTAAGCCCTGAAAAGACTTTAAACTCTTATGTCCCCACCCTAGATAATTGAAAACCTTCTCACTAGGCCCATTCCAATTATATTGAGAGTTGAAGCAATAATGATGCATGAGGTACATAAAAATTAAAATCTTAACAATAATGTTACAAAAAACCTTACCCTTACTTATGGTGGAGACCCCAAAACTTGAATAAAATAAAATCCTCTCTTATCATGAATATTGTGAGATTCCTCATCCATCTTCTAAAAAATATTCTGAGGTAACTCCTCTCTCATAGTCCATCAATTAAAACTTGAATAAATTACTCCCCTATTGGTAAACCAATCAACAACATTATTTCCTTCTTGGTAAACATGTTGAATGATCACCTCTTGATGAGATTATATAATAGATATAGATTCATACATAATATGTTTGATGCTCCAACTCATAATGTTCTTCTTATTCATGTAATTGATTATATTTAAGTAATCTCTCTCAATGACAAGATGTTGAAAACCCTATTATCTAGCCAATTTTATCCCCCATAGGGCAGCAAGAGCTTCTACCAAATGGTTATATTTTATCCCCATATCTCTAGAAAAATTATTAAAAAAGGATTCTTGGTGTTCTCTCATAATACCTCCTCTGAAGGGCCCTAGGTTTCCCTTGGATGCCCCATCAAAATTCAATTTTAGCCACCCAATAGGAATAACTTTCCATTTAGTCTCACTCTTCTAATTTCATCTTCTAGATCAATACTTCCAACATAGAGAGAATCTATTTTCCATTTTAAATCCACTTTCTTTTCATTCATATGCATTTTTTTCCTTTTCCTAATACTATCACTTTAAATGTTTTCATAATGGAAAGGAAAATTTTATTGGCTGACACCACACTTGAATGCTGAAAATTCTAGAACTTATTTCATACTAGATTCCCCAAAACACATGAGGAATAGTGAGCTTCTATATTTTATTCAAGATATAATTATGAAATGGAAAATCCTAGGATTACCAAACCTCTAAAAAAGAACTAGAGAAAACCCAAATAACTTGAAATTTGTTTTGGAAAAAGCTTTAGACCTCAAAAGAGAAAGGACAGTCAAGCAAAAGATGTGAAACTGATTCATTATCTTTTTCACACAGAGGACACCTATTTACCAATGTGAAACCTCTTTTCCTCAAATTATCCATATTCAACACTTTGTTTTGAATAGGAAACCAAATTAAAAAATTTACTTTGGGTAAAAATAACTTATCCCATAGTTTATCCCAATTTAATTCATTTCTTAGAAGATCAACAACCAATTTGTAACTAGATTCCACTTAGTAATATTCATCAATAGACTCTTTCCATATCTATTCATCATCTTAGATAGTGATCAATAAATGATTCATTATTAATAAATTATTTATATTAACTAGGGTCAGAGTTTAATCCTAGTCTAAATTGTCAATGCTTAAATTTTTCTAGCTTCTAATTCCTTCAATAATTTAATAATAACCATGAACATGATTCCCATATTTTATTTAGATGAGATCTCCAATGCACTACCACAGTTCTAATCTATTCAAATGTTAATCTAGGATCCATGAATCCTCCCAAAATCTAACATAAATCTTGTTTCCCACCTACCATTTAGAACTAGTATAAATTACATATTTTTTAGCAATTAGGAAATTCCAAAAATGAGAGCCATTAACAATTTATTCATCTTTCATAATACAAGTGGATTCTCTATCATCTATATATTTAAAACTTAAAATCTTGTCCCAAGGATTGTTATTCTTTAAGAATCTCCAAATAAATTTAGAGAGAAGAGATTTAGTCATCTAATTTAGTCTTCTAATTCCCAAACCTCCCTTATTTTTAGCCATGCAAACCTTTTTTAGGCCACCAAATGCATTCTATTTTTACTTTTAACCCCTATCCATACAAAATTTCTTTGATTTTTGAAAAGTTTAACTTCAATATTTTTAGGCAATTTAAAAATAGACAAAAGATAAATCAGAAGGCTTTGAAAAAACACTTTCAATAAGCAAGATTTTGCTTACTTGAGAGAGAAGCTTCCCTTTCTATCCAGCTAGCTTCCTTTGAAAGTAGATTCCAAGCTAAAAGAGGAATATTACTACTAAAAAAAGGTAAGCCCAAACAAGAAGATGGTGTCTACTTAATTTGATAGCCCAAAATATCTAATATACTAGCTTGTCTTACCATTGGCATGTTGAAAAAGAATATGGAACTTTTTTCAAAATTCACTTTTTGATTGGAAACTTTTTCATACATGAGTAGAGTTTGATTTAAAATTTTGGCCTCCCTTATAGAAGCCTATGCTATAAGAATAGTATAATCTAAAAATTATTAATGAGACACCAGATCCACATTCTTATCAGGCTTAAAAACTTTTAACTCCCTAATTCTCACCACATTCAATATAAATCTGCTCAATGATTTAGCCATAATGATGAAAATGGAAGGCAAGAGTGGATCTCCTTATCTGAATCCTTTACCAATTTTCAAGAATCCCTGAGCCACCCCATTCACTAAGACTAAAAACATGCAAGTAGATATGCATGATCTTATATTTTTTTCTGAATTTATCTTACAAACTGAACTATCTCATAATTCTCTCTAAGAAATTCTAGTCTAATTTATCATAAGATTTAGCCATGTCAAGTTTTGCCACCATTCTATCACTTTCACTTTTATCTATAGAATTAATGGATCATGATCCATAATAATCCCATCTTGGATTTGTCTTCTAAGCACAAAACTACCTTATTAATAATTAATAATAGATTCCATAATAGGATGTAATCTTAAAGATAAAATCTTAGTGATTATCTTGTATATGGAATTGTAAAGACTAATAAGGCAAAAAAATCATCAAAGTTAACAGCACCTTCCTTCTTAGGGATTAAAACTAGAAAAATGTGACTGAATTCTTTTAGCATCTGAGAGGATTCTATAAATTCATTAATTGCATCCACCACATCATATCTAATAATATCCCAAATTTTATGAAAAAAAGATATAAGATAACCATTAGGACCCAAAGCTTTATCTAGATTCATTTTAGAAATTAAAACCTTAATACCTTCATTATAATTAGCATCAACAAGAGAGGGATTATCTTCTTGAGACACCAATTCCAGAATAACATGCAAAAATTCTCTCATATAATATATTCCTTTTGAAATCATCTTTAAAGACTTTTTTGAAAAAAACTAACTCTTTCTTGATTGATGAAATTATTGTTAGAAATTATTTGACCTTCCCTATCCTTAATTTCCCTAATTGAATTGTGATATCTATACTTCAAGGTTGACATATGAAAAAAATGAGAATTTATGTCCCCCTCCTTGAGCCAAATATTCCTATATTTTTGTCTCTAAAGACTCTCTTCTCTATTATCCATCATATGGTAATCACAAAGGAGCTATTTTTATTTATTTTGGGAGGCCACATCATAACCATTAATTTTAATTTCAGATTCAAGCGATAAATTTTCCTTTTTTAAATCTTTTTTCTAAATGATGATATTTCTAAAGGCTTGTTTACTCCATTGTCTAATTTTAACCTTGACATTTTTCATTTTTGTATCCAAACATAATATGGCTGAGCCATTCACCACCAGGGACCACCATTCTATAATTTTTTCATGGATATCAAGATGGTTAAACCACATATGTTCCATTCTAAAAGTATATCTATCCTCTTTAGTATAGGTTTATACTATTTTCAGCTCAAGGGGATTATGATCAAACCCATGTGAGGTAAAGTTGTTATAAGAAAATCTTTTTGATCCAACCAATCCATAGATATAAAAATTATGTCAAGCCTAAATTGGATTAAGTTTTCATCCAATCTCCTATTACTCCAAGTAAACTTAAAGCCTTTTGATTCCACATCCAAAATACTAATATCAACAATGAGAGAAGAGAAATATTCCATACTATACAAAAAAAATTGATTACCTCCTTTTTTGTCACCTGGATAAAGGGGAGAATTAAAATCTCCATCCATAACCCAATAAAAATCTTTGCAAGTATTCCTAAAATCTCTTAAATCATCACAAAATTTTCTATGAGCAATTACAAAATTAGGAGCATAAAGATTGGATAAAATACATTGATTTCCATTTGACAAATCTATAAAAATAATAACTAAATGGTTAGGTGATTTGTGTAAATATTCCTTTATCAATTTTTTATTGTCCTAAAATGTGATCAGACCACTAGAAGCTCTAGCTGAACTAAAACAAACACTACCAACATCCTTCCAATAGGCCTTTTTGTATAAATAAAAAAAAACCTCATCAATTTTAGATTCCTAAATGGATAATATATGAGGCTTATGACTTCCCCTAAAATCTCTGAAAACTTTATGTTTATAATAATTATGTATTACTATAATATTCCATGAAAATACTAACATATTTAATTGAAAGGGGAAGGATTTCCTAACTTAAAAGAAAGCATAGTTTGAATTCCATCGATAATTTCAACATCATAAGCACTTATTTTTCAGAATACCTCCCTAATTTTGGTGGAAAATGGATAGCTAGACCTTTGGTACCTCTTATGGTGGTTACAGAGGAAGTGAATTTGGTTTTGATGCTATGTAAAGGGGTTGATAATATTTAATGGGACTCAATTATAACCTTTTGAGAGTCTTTGGGGGAGGAAGATATAGGGAAATTTATATCTGCAACCTTTAATTTAGCCTCAACTAACTTCAAGCTTGTGACTTTAAAATTCTAAATTTACAGAGGTTGTAATAATGTCTGATCCTCTTCTAGTTATGCTAGGATATCAAAATTATTCATAATTTTTATATGATCTTTAGATAGGATATCATCCAACCTCTCTTTTATCTTCGAGACTACTGAATCTGAATCATATATTTTCTTAAAATCAATTTCAACCCTAGGGAAATTTATCTCTATCTATGAGTCTTTTACCTGACCATAATCTAAAGTATGAGTTTGACTTGATTATATTGTTAAAGAAACCAAGGACTCTAAAGGCTTCTTGTTCTCTTCTTCAATCTACTTACTCTCTTCATGATCTATTTTTTCTAATTTCATTTCTTCTTTTGGATGCACAACCTTGTCTTTCTGAGTCTGAATTGATGAAACTTTCTTTATCCCCTACTCTATGTCTTCTTCTAAAACATGATTTGTTTTAGCATCCTTAAAAGTCACACCTCCTTTTTTATGCCAAAATGGCTTATGTTGAGGCATTTTAGCCTTGTTTCCTATAGGACAAACCTTAGTCATGTGGCCCAGTTTGTGATAATTGTCACAAGTCAGAATTGATTTCTCAAACTCAATTTTTTGGTTTTAGATGCTAAAAGGGGTGTGTAAGAAAACCAAAGAGGTAATATCTTGATTCACATAATTATTTACACATAATCATGCATGGAAAAATCTAGATCTATATTTTATATTTGGATCAAATGTAATCAAATACCCAAAAGTCTCTGCTATGTTGATAAAGAGATCATCATCCCATATCTCAATCAGAAGACCAGGAAGCTGAATCTAGATGGGTATTACATTAATTTTCTCTAACTCTAGATAAAAGCATGGATGCCATTTATTTAGTAAAATCCCTAATATTCTAAATAACCATGGGCCTCCAACTAATATTTGGGCATAATCATCAGATTTGTTGAGTCTGATCATGAAAAATCCATTCACCATTACTAATATTTCCATATGGCCTTTAGTTTTCTATTTTTCTATGGCACATGATTGAATAGATCATTGTTAGGTATGTCCCCCATAAACTTTCCAACAAGATCATAGTTCATTCTAAAGGAAGCTCAATTAATGAGGGAAGAAAAAACATTAATATGGAAATATTTACCATCTTTAATGGTCTATATTTCTTCTATGGGGCATATTTCTTTATTATCATGTGACAAACCCTCAAGTTTATAAATATAATAAAACTTACCTTCATCATGTTTGACCACTCCCTTGCCTACTGAGATACTCTTTTTATCAGTATAGTTGGTTTCTCCTTAAAAAAAACTTTTCCCTAACCATATGAAGATCAAAATCCTCTATATATTATCATAGCTTGGTCCCATCTTTATCTCCCTTATCCCTAGTCTCATCCCCATCCCCCTTCTCCCTTTTGAAATAATGATTCAAAAAAATTCCCACCCATCACTTTCCATCACTCCATGAAGACCAATGAGTGTTAATAGTCAAAGCAAAGATATGTTCAGTAGGAAAGGAATCATCTACTAATGGATTATTTTCATCAAATGTTAATCTAGATAATAAATCTACAATTATGTTATATTTGTCATGCCTATCCATAATAGTAATATCAAATTCCTATAATAGTTACAACCATATGATTATATTACCACTTACTACTAATTCCTTCATTGAATAATTAATTACAGACTAATTGTATTAACAAAAATAGGATAATCAATAATGTAAAGTTATAATTTGTTAATAGTGTAAATTACCACAATAAATTCTTTTTCCATGACCATTTAATTCAATTATGTTGCTTGAATGCTTTTTTTGATGAAGTATATAGCATAGTTTAGTGATCCATCTTTTTGTCTGAGTATTGTCCTAGGTGTTGTGTTAGAGGCATCGATGTGAATATGGAAGGGTAGCTTCCAATCTATACCTCTCAGTACTAGTGTTGTCATTAGTATATATTTAAAAATTTTAAATTATTTCTCACATACATTAGCTCACATAAATTCAACATCTTTTCCTAATAAAACAAACAATGAAGCAACTAGCTTGCTAAAATCTTTGATGAGTCTACACTAATATCTATCATGTCCTAGGAAACTTATAACATCTCTTAATTTTTAAGGTATTGGTAGGTTATGTATTTCTATTGTAATAATGTCTACCTCTATCCTTGTGGTTAAAACATTATTTCCTAATATAATATCTTCTTCCATGAGTATATAAGATTTCTCATGACTTAATGATATATTTTTGTCTTGAAAACATTAGAGAAATTTTTCCAAGTTTCTAATGGATTCATCGTATGAATTCCCATAGACTGTGAATTCATCCATATAAATTTCCACATGTCATGGGATAGATCATCAAATTTGGTCAAGATAACCCTTTTAAAAGTGGTAAGATAATTACATAACTTGAATGGAAGGATTGAGTAATCATAAGTGCCCTAAAGGCATGTGAATGTGGTCTTATCTTGGTATTTGGGTTTAATCCTGATTTGGTTGTATCCACTAAAACCATCTGATAAGGAGAAGCATTTCTTTCCTATAAGTGTGTCACTAATTTGATCAATGAATGGAAGGGGGAAGTGATATTTCCTTGTGGAATTTGTGGCATGATTGAGCTATCAATAATCCACACAAATGCATTATTTACCATTCTTCTTTGGCATAATGATAAGTGATGATATTGACTAGCTATCAAATATTGGGTAAACAAAACATGCATCCAAGATACTTTATAGTTCAATTTTCATAATTTATCAAACAATAAGATCTACCCATCTTTGTGGTTGTCATATGGGTTTACATTCTTCCTTGATATAGATGTGATGAGTACACAAGTCTATGTGAATGTCTCTCATATCATGTAATCCCATATGAAAGTATTTTTGTGTCTTTAGATCATGGTTACCAATAAAGTTTCTTTTTTAGGGTCCAGTTTATTGTTGATGTTGAGAGGACATCACTGTAGTATGTCCACTTGTTTGGATAAGAATGCCATAGACTCAATATTACCTATAAGAGTTTCAAAGTAGGAAAGGTGTGGTAATAGTTGATGGAAAGCTTTGATATCTTATCTAGGGTCAGAGGATTCTTCTATTGGAAAGATGTTAGTAAGCAGACAATATGTTCATTTGAGAATATTGTTGGCATGTAGGTCAGCTTTGTATAAAAATTACATTATGTTAAAATCAACTGTCTTCATATTGTGTTTAAAAAAATGAGATCCATTCAATGGTAAAAATATTTTTGAATTAATCTTAATCGTCATCCTCATTATATGCCCAAGAATATTTTTCTAGTTCTTATGAACATTGGGCTAGTGGATATAAGATTAGTTTTTTTGGGGTATTTTCATTGGAAATTAACATATTCCCTGGCCTACAACTAATGAATGCACCATTGTAACTAACCAAGGCATACCTAAGACAAGAGTTTTTCCCCATATATTAGCCATTGGTTATAATATCATGAAATATGCTATATACTCCCATGAATATTTTGAGATAACATCTTTAATCACCCCTTCAGGTTTGATAGTTGATCTATCTGCCATTTTTAAAATAATAGGTGTTTGATGTAGGCATGTAAATCTTAGTATCTAGATGGTTTCTTTGGTCATGACATTAGTTTTATCCCCTATATCTATCAGAGTGTTTTGAATGAGTGTAAAATTAATGTAAATATCAATAATTGTGCTTCCTAGGTCATATTATTTAGGTAGGACCTATTTCATAGCATAATGTTTGTGAGTTTCAAAATTACTTAGATGGTTTTGGGGTCCTTCCTTCTCTAACTAGGTTTCTTGAGGCATAAATCTCAAACAAAATTGTTATATATTGGGACATATTTTTTATCTTGAAACAATGGAACTTTGAGATATTAACACAACTTGGGATGGATGATAGGTAGGTTCAATCTGATTCCACTCTTATAAATCACTTAGAAGGAGAGTTCCATGTAGTCAACTATGTGGGGAGCACAAGTGACCAGAGTGATTGTGTTTTAGCCAACACCAAGTCCAAAAGGAGACCTATGGATAAGGCTCAAACAACCACTCAAGCAATGAGATCCAACAAAGCATGATGAATTCAAAGGGTCAAAAGTCCTTCCAAGTGAACATGCAAGTGACAAGTGTCACAATCATGGATCTTGGATATTTAATCTATGGTGTAGCTTAAATTAAAAAGGTCAATAAGTAATATGAGGATGTCAAGTGTCTCAATACTAGGAACTAACAACAATGTACATATGGAAACGTATATAGTGAAGGCAATGTTTTAATGATTGGCACAAAGAGATGGTACTGAGGATTTTGAAGAATAAACTAGGGTCCTAATGTTTAAATATACATTTTTAAGTTGACCAACAAATTCAAACCAATTAAACATGATGTATCTAGCATTCATACACAACTTATAGATATGATCTAGAGGGGTAACCATTGGGTTATTGTAAATGTTACTTTCATTAATTTTCAATTTAGAGACATAATTTTTTCAAGGTGTTAACACTATTTGTGCAGCACTAATTACTTCATATGGATGGGGTACTAAACATTATCTATAAAAAACACACTTTGTAGGAATTAAATTAGCACACTTGTAAGAAAGCTCAAATGTCAGTAAGTATATGTTTGTAGAAATGAATTGTAATAAATGAAATAAATTATTGTTTTATAATTGTAACCTTCCCACACTAGAATTAAATTATTATTTTATAATTTTAATAAATGAAATAAATTATTGTTTTATAATTTTAACCTTCCCACACTAGAATGAAATTACTTATGTGAAATTGAAACACCCACACACATATATGAAAACATATTACTTATGCTTATAAAATCAAGATGCATACATGAAATTGAAATGGAAATACTCACATAACATAAATAAATGAACTAATTAATGAATGGGATTTTCACCACAACTCCTTATAAGTGGGCCCTCCTCAGTTTGACTTGAATTTTAATCCCCTCCTTACCTAAAACTATTCTACTTCAAATCACCTTAATTGCATTAAATAAACATATAGCAATTAAATCATTGGTACAATAGGGTGTAAATAAATCACAGTTATTCTAAGATTAATCTTACTTTCTCTCTTTCTCTTCAACATCTATTACTAGCCTACTACCTACAACTCTACTTCTTATATATGATAGGTAGTTATTATTAACTAACCCACTAAGTCTCATAGGTTATCACCATAATGCTAAAGAAATTAGAACAAATGTAATAATTCAAGTGGCCAAAACAAAAAATTTATGAAAATATAATAAATAATTATGATTCATTCCGTAGGAGTGCCTATGTAGTTACAATTTCATCTCATCACATTGTATGATTCCTTAATTTTGTTAGATGAGTTGAAAATGGTTTAGAGATGATAGCTAGTGATTTATGTAGCATTCTGCAAAATTATTAACTTACATTGGTTGATGTAGGTGGTTACAATAATTATTGTAGTTGATCCTAGATAGTTATTGTAAATAGTTCTAGTTGTTATAGTATTTTATTCCCAACGTTCATCCAACTAATGGTTATGGGTAGTTGTCTCTTTAATGTCCAAGCATCTAGTGGTTGTATGTGATTTGTGTTCTCATTGTCTATCCAACTAGTGGTTGTAAGTGCATCTATTAGAGTGGTTGTGGGTACATTTATTGGAGTGGTTTTGGGTGCATCTACTAGAGTAGCTATGGGTTCACCTACTGGAGTGATTGTGGGTGCATAACATATAAATAGAACATCTTTCTCATTCTTTTTTAGTCATAAAAATATTAAACCACAAAATCATTAAACTTTATTATAAAACTTAGAAATGGCACATGAATTTTAAGAATAGTTTGCATGTGTGTGTGTGTGTGTGTGTGTGTGTGTGTGTGTGTGTGTGTGTGTGTGTGTGTGTGTGTGTGTGTGTGTGTGTGTGTGTGTGTGTGTGTGTGTGTGTGTGTGTGTGTGTGTGTGTGTGTGTGTGTGTGTGTGATATGATCATGATATAAGTCTGGGGAAAAGGGAAACATGGCAGAGAAGGATTAGTTTTAGAGAAACTAGGTATTAGATTAGACCATTTTTAGGCCTCATTAATGATCATAAGATTAATTAACATGTCATAAACTAATAGAATGATATATCCAAATTTAGAATTGTACCATAATTAATTAAATGTAGAACTTTTATTTTTGACATATATTGTAGGATTATATCATGTAATTACTAGTAAATAAATATTTTCGTAGTTTATTTTAGAAACATATAATCTACATTTCATGCAGTGGTGATAAAAAAAAAAATCATAATTTTTTTATAAATGTTATTTTTAATTTTTTCCAATTGAAATGTTATAAAAACCATACATGTTTAATGACACCCTTCATAACAAAGATAATTTTGACAATGCCCTACAAGTTATATATATATATAATTTTTGTATTGTGTGCACCATAGTGAGGATATAAATGTTTTTTCCCCCTTTCAAAGCAAACAAAAAAAATGCCACTTTTTTATAAATTTTACCATTGCAAATATTCAATATGTAACACCATTATTAAAAATGAAATATTGAGTTAACTCAATATGGCCATGTTTTTTATGTGTTATTTTTTTGGTTTTTTTAATGATATTTTGTTATGTTTTTTATTTGATTTTGTTATTCATTCCCTTTTGGTTTTCTTTTTCATTTTTATTTCTTTGGTTTAATTTCACTTTATTATTCTCTATATTTTTGGTTCAATTTTGATTGATTTATTTTATATGCTTAGAACATGGTGTATCAACATTTGAGATTAAAGTTTACAACTAATTAAATCATATTGTGGATAATGTAGAGAAGAAGAGGTATGGGAATGCGCCACTATCAATATTAATTTCTTGATAGCTCTTCATTTCTATTCAAATTATAATCCATATGATGACTATGTTTTAGCTTGTAAACTAGACATTGATTTTTAAATTCTATATTAATTGATAAATTTAAAATGATACTATTAAATATAAAATATGTTTTAAAGTATGGATTTTAATTAGACATTCATCTGCTAAACTTTATTTCTTGACATAATTTGAAATGTCATTAGTTTATATTGTAAAAAAATACATTTGATTTAATAAACTAAAATTTAGTAATAAAAAAACATTTTTTATAAAGCTAGAAAACATATAAATTAAGGTGGAAAATATAAATACACAATCATGACACAAATGATGATACAACACATGTCAATGAAGGCAAAACTACTAAAATTGGAACATTTTCTCTCACTAATTTTAATGTTTATTATCATTTGACACAATTAGCATCTAAGAAAATTGTTGATACAAATTGGCTTCAAAAATCATGAAAAAATTAAAAAATCACTAAAAAAGTGCCACATATTCATCAAATTATCTTAGTGGTAATTGACGTAAAGATATAATATTTCATTCAAACAATAATTTAAACACTTGATGAGGGCTCTTAGTAACTATGTAATTTTTTTTTGATCTTATGGTGGAAAGATGAGCATGTCAGGGGGTTGAGTTACCATAATAAATACATTATTAGCTTCATTTTTTGTTTGAAAAATAGCATCATTAGCCTTAGCTTTGAATTTTTTTTACATTGATATTTAGATCTAGAAAATAGGGCCATTAGTCCATATTTTAACATATTTTAATCTATAAGTTCAATCTCATGGTTCTTAACCATATGATAAATTTCATCAAAATATTAATATGAGTTGAAAATAACTTTGATTTTAATATACTTTATAATTTTATATCATAGCATTAGTGAGTCACCTTCATAAGCATTGTTTTGAATTTAAGCACATACTCACTAACATTCTCATTAGGTCCTTGTTTAAGTTGAACAAGCTGAAAACATATGACCTTTTAGCTAATGTTGATTGAAAATGAGCTAATAAATTATCATTAAAAGAATTTACATAGAACAAAAAATTCAATGGTATGTCATAATAAAAGTCCAAATCATAATCTTCATGATTCTAGGAAAGAGCTTAGTCAATAATATTTTTTTGGGTGCAAAATAAAGACATGAAAAATACAAAACTTTGATAGGATGAGAAGGACCACCATGTCCATTGAATAATTAAAACTTTGGAGTTGTAAAACTAGTAGGCAAGGGGTATATAATGACCTCATAATCCAAGGGATTAAATAATATATCATGTGAATGAACCATCTGAATTAATTTTTGAAATCTTCATGAAATTATTTGAATTTTTTATCACATTGTTTGCATAACTTACATAGTTTATTAAAGAAGTGTCTCATGCGGAGTAGGAAACGAATTAGAAACTAAATATGTGGGAATAAACACTCTATGATATTCATAAATTCTCTAAAAAATATGTATAGATTACCAACCAACCTAGATGGTTGATTAATTTGAGGAAGCACTAAAGAAACACTAAGACCAACTTAAGAGGGAATGGGCATTATATTCTACGTGGTCAAAACTAGCAGAGGCATAATTTAGTATAATCAATATGATCAATAGCCTCATTACCTAATATATAAGGGGAACCTTTAAAAGGTGAAATATAATAATTTATAGATTCATATTCATTTATAATAGATATTTTCATAGATGCATATTATTTAGTTGTATTTTTATTTTTCACATCTCATAACACAACTAATATTTCATTAATTCAATTAGGATTTTTTTAATATGTAATCAAAATTTAGTAATAATGTCTACCCTTTCTTTACCCACATAATCATTATGATCATCAAAATAATTATAATTCATAGCATTATCATCCAAAGCATTGTCATTCAAAACATTTAAGTTTTTATCCTTTGCATCATTAATTTTCAAACCATTTTGGTTTACCCTTTTTTATTTAATAATGTTTAAAAGGTATAAAAATTGATAGATATATTCAGCTTATAACATATGGCATTTAAGCATGAATTTAGATGTAAATTAAAATACACAATTGAAATTGATTAACAAATGGCATATCCTAAAAATAGTAAACACAACCAAAAATTAGATACTTAGCTTTTATAGTTTTTGTTTGATTATAACTAATAGATGATAGTAAAAATTAAGATAACATGGGAATGTGATAGCTTAGAGTTAGGGACATGTTTTTTTTTATTGTGTTCAGATAGGTCTATAATCTATGAATAATAATGTGGGTTGATCATGTTTATTGACTGAGGACTCTTCTACTTTGAATGTGATAAATATGTGAATTTTATGCTAATGGCACCTATGTCTAATAAAAGGGATGATATAGTTCACCTCTATAGATATTATGTGAAAATCATCTAGAAACCCTAGGGGTACTTCTAAGAACTAAAAACCTAAAAAAAAAGGAAGTGTAATGGGCTAAGTTGACCCCAATCACCCCCATTAATGATTGACCACTACCTACATATCTAGATACTCTAAGGAAGGAATCAAGACACATGTATTTCCCAAGCCTAGTGTGATTATGAAATTGTGTTCCTTGATTATATGTATGTTGCTATAATTATGGCTTTGATACTTGATAATCTTAACTCTTAACTATATTTTAAATTATTTATATTTGGATTGTGAATGATCCTATTTCATTATCTTAAATCCATAATAATATGGTAGATTTTTTCAATGTACACGAGTGTATAAGTGCTCAATAGAAAGTGCCAAACTATGAATATTGTCCCATTGAAATGAGGTTTTGATTTGCCTATAAAGTGAAACATTTTGGTGATTTCCTTTATCCAAATTTATAAAATTTTCAATAAGACCCAAAATAATATTTTTAATTTGGAAGTTAGAGATTAAATGGTATAGGGGTAAGGCAACATTAACTAGATAGGTTTGTAGTAGTAGGCCTTTCTGCCTCGTGTGGACCTATTACAAAAAATTAGGGACAACAATCTTGAGGTTAGAAGCATTTTGAGAATGGAATGAGGCATTTTGAGCATTAAATGGATACTAATGTGTAATAGTGACATTAAATAGAGGTGTCATGCCCACATATAGATAAATGACTAGAGGAATGGTGAATAAGAGTCATGTAAGTCACTGGGTTTAAGATGTGTTAAGCATTAACATTATTAAGTACATGTGACTACATTTAGGTGTATAAATTCCCCCCTCCCACTTTATTCTAATAATAAAATTACTAGAGTAAAGGAAAAAGATAATATCTAGTGTGTAGAACACACTTTATCATTGATAGGAGACTCCAATTATCTAGGAAACTCATTTTATCAAACCCTATAATAGTGTATGCGTTTTCTCATAATTGAATTTGAAATTTTTGAACTTTAAAATTTTGAAATTGAGAGGATAGAAAGGAAGGAGTACACTTGTAGGATTATGAAACCATGTTTATTTATGACTTGTAAAATCATGATGAAGCATTGGATAAATGTGTCCTCTTGTAAAATCACTTAAAGAGATGGTTCCTCATGTTTGAACCATTAAAGAATTGAGAATGATCAAGTCCCATTTTTTAATAACTATTCAATTCCTTGAGTTGTAAATATGTATGCTCCAACTCTCAATAATGAGGAGAAATACCTGATGTACTAATACAAAAGAAGGTGGAACCATGATGGGTTCATTATAAGTTATGCCAGGGCCATTGAGTTTCACTAAACTTGAATTTACATCACCCATAACAAAAAATGGAACCAAATAATGGATTCAATAAATTTAATGCCAAGGTCATTTAATGTCACTAGATTCAAACTTACATTACTCATAATGCAATGTATCACACTAATGTAGATAGATATATATTCTATTATCATGATCAAAAGAGAATTAAGACTATTCATGACCTCAACATGATTATGGTGCCAATAGATTTGAATTTAAATACAAACATTTGCCTTTGAATCTATAAAATGTATTTTAGTGCATATTTGTATGAATGATCATCATGCCTTTAAATTTTAAAACTGCATATATGTGCATGAAGTAGTATCATGCCCCTGAATCTATGCTAAATTATATATAATGTTATACATCTATATACTCAACTATTATTATATGTAAAACCTATAATTTATGTTATTATAACTATTTTGCATATGCCCATCCTTATGCATCCAAGTGTGTATGAATCTATACTCAAGTATCTATAAAGTGAGTGCATATGCATGCTATATGCCCCCATAATTTGTATCAATCTAGTAATATCCATCATATGTATAGTTTTTGCATTACTTTAAATCTTTGAAAATTTTACTTGTTATAGAATATGATTTTTTTTATCATGGAGGATTGAATCTCTTAAATAGGCCTACTATAATGGGCCCCTTTTGAAATGAGGGAT